>JAKSZU010000007.1:17721390-18316390 GCA_026018925.1 Tupaia tana
CTACTCTCACTCTGAATAGCTCCATAGTCATTCAGATCATTGATTCAACTAAATGATTCTTCGGTTCCTTGACCTTTTCGCTTTCTCCATGTTGTCCTCCTGTCTGCCTCAACCTACTATTCATACAGTCAGGACCTACACTTACCCAATAACTACAACTCAACATGACCTCAATTTCAGTCATATTATTTTCCAACCCCAACTTTCATTTAATTTCATTTCATCTCTAGTGAATGGTTTTACAGTTCTTCAACCATTCCAAGATATTTTCTTTTGATCTCACCCATATCTTTATGTACCTTCTTACTCTGCTTATATTTATGGGTCCATGATTTTAAGCATTTCTAGACTAATCATACACAAGAGTAGTAATGAACTAGAGGACTTGAGTAACACTATAAACCAACTAGACTAAGACACACATACAGAACACTTCACTCAGCAACAGAATACATAGTTTCTTAAGTGCATATGAAATATTCTCCAAGATAAATCCTATATTAGCCACAAAAACATGTCTTTGGAAACTTAAAAGTATCAAATAATATAAAGAATCTGTTCCACTTATAGTGGAGTAAAACTAGAAATCAATAGCAGAAGAAAAACTGGAGAATTATTAAATATGTGTAAATGAAATATCAAGTCTTGTGGAATACAATAAAAGTGGTGTTAAAGGAAGATTGTAACTGTGAATACTTGAGTTAAAAAGAAAAAACATCTCCAAAACCTAACTGTACATCTTAAGAAATTAAAAAGATAAAAAGTAGCAAGAGAAAGGACAATAAAGATTAGAGCACAGATAAATAAAATGAAAATATAAAAAAGTAGATACTCTGTAACATCTAAAGTGAATTTTTTTAAAGAATCAACAAAATTGACAAATTTTAGCTTAATTAAGAAAAATTGAGAAACTTCTAATAGCTAAAATCAGAAATTAGGGTATTACTAACAATTTCACATCAATAACAGTGCTAGAAGACAGTACTATAAATAATTGAATGTCAATGAATTAGATAACCTAGATGAAATGCTTGAAAGTCCTAAAAACATACTAACTATAAAAGCTGACAGGGTCTGAGTTTACCTTCAATTCTCAAACTCTTTCAAAATATGAACTCATTCTATAAAGCAAGCATTATGATGAAACCAAAGTTACACAAAGACACTAAAGGTAAACTAAAGACCAATATGCTTTATGACTATTGATTCGGAAATCCCCAAGAAGATCCTAGCACACCATATTAAATAGCACATTAAAGGATTATGCACTGTGACTAAATGGGATTTATAAAAGGATGAAATACAAGGATAGTTTAATCAATATGAAAGCCACATTAACATGATGAAGAGTAGAAACCATGTGAAAATGCAGTTGACAAATTTCAACATAGTTTTATAACAAAAAAAAAAAATACTAAACAAACTAAGAATCGCACAAAACTACAACATAATAAAGGACAGATGTGGCCAGTTTTCCTTTAAAAACACGTGATATCAGGATCAGCAGGTGGCCTGGTGGTTAAGGTCTGGACTCCTACCTGGCCAATTAGGGTTTAAGCACTGTATATGGTAGCTTGAAAATTATGCCGGGTAGGAGTTTGTGCATGCTCAAAATCCTAATAGGAGACCAGAGAAGAGAGGATTACAGTGTGGTTAATCTCCTTGTGGGGGTATGATTTCTCACTTTCCCTCTCTGTCTCTTTCCAGTGAGTGCACGTGCCCTATGGCAAAAACCTGAAAGAGTTAGAAAGAAATCACATTGCTCTCCTTTAAAAAAAAAAATAAAAATTCACAAATGCTTTCCCATTACAAAATAAAATCAAAGTCTCTGCACAGACTGTTCCATGCATTTCTTTTCTATTTCATAGCTACTAACTTTCTTAATCATTCCATGCCTATCCACAACGGCCTTGAGATTCTGTGGAAATGTCAAGGATATTTTCACATCAGGATGCTGAATTTGTGATTACAGACTTGGAATGCCTCTCCAGTAGATATTGGCTAAGTTGTTGTTTGGAATTATTTTCTTAATTTGAATAATTCCGTGAGAATATTAACCTTTTTATTTATTGTTTTTATTAATATGTTTATTTTACATTTAATCACTGTGCATTATTACAGCATACTAAATAAATTTTCTCATCATGAATACACTGTTTATTGCTTCAAAGATATTACCATATACATTATCGATAGAAAATTTTCCATTTTGTGTTTTGCTTCTTTCTTTTTACCCTTGATTCCCTCCTTTATTCTCTCCCCATTTCCCCACCCTCCTCCCACACTGTCTCTAGTATCCACAGTTGCTCTCCATGGACATGAAACCAACCCAAATGTTCATGAACCAAGGAATAGATTGAAAAAGTGTGGCACGGATACACTACAAAATACTACCCACCCATTAAATAAAAAAACAAACAAACAAACAAACAAACAAACAATGAGACCCTGGCATGTGATAGAAAATGGATGAATATGGAAAAATTACTGCTAAGTGAAGCAGGCCAGACTATGAAAAAGAGGCATTGTATGTCCCCACTCAATAAGTATTAAATGTTTGCACTCTGTGGCAGAAATTGAAAGATTGGAAGGTAGAATGTCATGGAGAATATTGACTCTTGTTCATTGTTAGATTTTCAACACTTAGAAGACTACCTGCTAGTTGTCTCTTAATAAATATACATTGAATAATGCAATTATTTAATGGCTCTTCACAAGGAGCTTAGAATCTAGACAAGAATTAGTTAAAATTTTTATGCTTCATATTTGAGCTTTTTTCTGTTCTGAAGAAGAGATCGTTGTTCATTATAGACTCTATGTTAGCCTATTTATGTAAGCAAAATGTAACTTTTATGAACTTGCAATGTGAGAGCATAACTTATGACACTATTGTTATGTATATTGACAATTTTGACTCAAATGTAGCTGAATATGTAGAATGTGGCGATGTTCTTAATAGCCCTGAAATCCTCTCTTGTCTGGAACTGAAGCAATAGTATGAAGATGATCAGGGTCAGCACCTGTGGTGGGAGGTGGGAGAGCATGGCTCTGCATCTTGTCTTATTGTCATGAAGAAATAGAGACATGGACATAGGTAAGCAAGTGGAATTCTATTAGGAGAAGAGTAGAAGGTAGGAAAGCCTTTGTCAGAGTGAAAGGGGAGTTCTCAAATGAGAAGCCTTTGAGGAATTGAGACAGATTTTTTTTTTGTTTTTGTTTGTTTGTTTGTTTTGTTTTTATAGTCAAGAGGGACTCTGTTTAGCCTTGTTCTAGGAATGGCTTGTGCATACATTCCCCTTGTGGTGGGACTCTTTTATTAGATGGG
Source organism: Tupaia tana (assembly GCA_026018925.1). Taxonomy (NCBI): domain Eukaryota; kingdom Metazoa; phylum Chordata; class Mammalia; order Scandentia; family Tupaiidae; genus Tupaia; species Tupaia tana. The sequence continues at coordinate 17,724,716 of JAKSZU010000007.1, forward strand.
TCTAGTTATTCCACTCCTAATTTTGGAGAGGGTACAAAGGTCATGAGACTCTCTTTGTCTAAAAGATCATTTTCTTCTCAGAATGTGGTGAGACCTGGAAAAAGTCCTAATTGCTATACCTGCTTAAGACCTTGTTGCTTAAATTAATCACTGAGTCACTGTTGGAAGCTGTTTTTGTTGTGAGGGAGGAAGTCAGTGGCAGAGACATGCAATGCCCCATGATGGGAAAATTCATTTGAAATGCTGCAATGATACACAGTATTTGAATGTTAAAAAAAAAGGTGTTTTATTTAATAAAAAAATTACTTAATTAGAAAAAAAAAGTTAATAGCTCTTGTTCTTCTGTGTGCCCTGTGGGAGGGTTACAACGTTGGTTATGTTCAGAGGGGCAAGCGATAGGGAGGAGAGGAGTTTGGGTTTCTACAAAACTAGTTTAGACTGGCTCATCTCAAGTGACTCTCACCCACCTTGGTCAGCATTCCATCATGGCTCCCTACCTAACCAGTTGCCCTGTCTACCTACCTAACCAGTTTCTGCCTCACAACAAATTAAAGGTTATTAGCAAAATGAATCCTAGAAACTGTATCTTCTGATTTTCTAGTACTGTGTATTTTTTTATTTTAAAATTATGTTTATGATGATTCTGGTCACTGCTGATAGTGGACTTTTATAGGTGGATTATAAAAAAGAAAGATATTTCGTAAAGAAAACAACTATTTTCTAAGGAAGATGCTTTAATGGGTGGGTCAAAATATTATTTTACAATATTAATTATTCCTTTATGAGAAGCCTTTTTAAGGGTTCTATTCATGTATATAGCTATGTATCTATACCTATCTATATAACCACATATGCTTTATAACTTATAGTGTCTTGAGTTTTGCCATCTTTCTCTACATGATGTTTATGTTTTTCTATGCACAATTTTTTGTTTGTTTATCTTTCTGCTTAACCATATGCCTATCCTTATTGGAAATAATATATGCAGTGGAAACCCATGATATTCATCCACCAAAAACACTAGTCAATTTTATCTTTGCAACTAGATAAAGTGGAAATTCATTGTAGCTGGCTTAGAGTGTATTATTAGGTGTTTCTGTGCTGCCTGAGTTTGCAATTCCAAATACTTTTAATGATTAAAACCATTTTAGATAATAAGAGGCTTTGTGATAAAAATGATTGACTAGTTGCTATCTGTAAACAGTAATTTATAACCGAAAGGGGATCTAAGATCCTGAAAATAATTGGTAGCTCATTATTTGGATTAAATTGCTGAATTTAGTTTTTCATTTAAGTTTTAGCTAAACCACATTTACCAACTATTAGTGTGGGCTTGGTAAATGAGTGCACTCTTTCATATCGCTCTTCCATGAAGACAGTGGAGTTGTGAATGAAGGAAGGGGCAAAGGCTTAATAATGCAGGTAACTAAAAGAGTAGGCAATAATAAAGAGGTTTTTTTTTTTTTTTTTTTTTTTTTTTTTTTTCCACTTTAAAGGGATATCTTTGCATTAAGGTTTCCTTACAAGAGGGTCAAGAACTAGTTAGACAGAAGGGTGTGGAATAAGCATAAGGCATGACCCCATTTATGGCCACTTAGTTCTTTATGGTTCCCTGGCCATAATCGCTCTGTTGCTCACCCTTCCTTTCACAGCCAGAATCCATAAGTTAAATGTGGGAAGGCATATGATAGAAGGGGGCCCATGCTACTGCTCAGAGCATAGAGTCTACGATCTCAATGGTAGACATCCACAGTTGTGCTGTAAAAGGTATTTTGATTCCTGCACATGAAGACATGCTCAATTATTCCAGGAACATTCCCAGACACTTTGCCTGAAACAATTATAATCTTCACAATAAACCTATGGGGAGAACTTCATTAGTCTCTAAGTAGGAGGGCACTGAATTTCACAGCTAAAAGTCAGCCAAACCATTGAGATTTTTACTTGGGGCTATTAGATTCCAATGTTTGTTATCTTTCTACTAAACCACTCTGTCCTTATTTAAAAATTTAAGGTTTGAAAAAAAAAAAAATAACAGAGCTATCCTCTCTGTGCTTCAAAGACAACATGTAGGCGGGTAATTTGATGGTACTGTATCACTCCAGTGGTTTCTAACTAGGTGCTGGGGTTGCCACATGAATGAACAGGTTGGCTTGATAGGCACAGTAGGAAAGTCCCTCTGAGCAGGTGTGCAGCCTGTGTGGAGTGTGTAGACGAGTTCCCTGCTGTTATTATGCAAGGTGTTATTTCAGGGCAAATTTATGCCTCTCCTAGGGAGCCTTCCAGAGTAATAATCTCTGACAAATGGTGATCCTGTTACACCTAGGCTCCCTGAATAGCTCCACCTGAATTTATTTTGCATGTAAATTACAGAACCCATGTAAAAGAAGAATCCCATAGATGAAACTTCATTCCTACTCGTTCAGAGTGAAAGAAAAATGTCCTGAATTGTTAAGAACATCTTTCCATCACTCTGTACTTCCTCCCAAGTGTTAATGATTTCGCAAGTAGGTTTTAGGAACTTGGGCTCTCCTTTGTTTTTTTTTCTTTTTCTTTTTTTAAGAATTATTTAATTAATTCCATTTGTTGTTATTATTATGACTATTATTTAATTTGACCACTGACATACACAGAGAGAGAAAAAAATGAGAAAGCGAGAAAGCAAGCTGCCAGGTCTGGGACTAGAACTGTGGTTGGCCATATGGGAATCCAGAACCTTTAGCAGCCACGCTACCTGCTGGCCCCGGGCTCTCCTTTCACTGAGAAAAGTTTTAATAGAATTATCTTTGTGAAAGTTTATCTGATCAGATCTTGCACCCAGACACAACTGTGAGTAGCAAGTATATCAAAATAATGCACTTTCCATTTCTTGCATTCTTAAATGTTTGTCACAACTTGATTTTAATTTTGTAGGAAGTACACTTAGTGACTGCTATTTTATACACAAGTATTAATAATTTGCTACTTATATCTTCTTTGGTCCTGATTCATTGTCTCTGTTCTCTCTGTAACAAACATCTCTCCCCGTTTCTTCAAATTTTCAAGACTAAATTCAAGACTGATGTTCTTTTCTCTGCTGCTAACTGAATTATCCCTGTGAAATGAACATTCTGCTCCATTTTTTTTCTTGATTAAAGACAAACTCAAAAATGGAATGAAGAGAGAGTAAATTAGAATAACGCTTTCTTCACCTTTTCTCTGAATTGTTCATTGAGCAACTTATGAGAAGCTATTAGAAGTTTCATTAGTTGAATAACACAGTGTGTCTCCCTACGTTAGAGACCTCCCAGCAGTTTTATATCCCTCCTTCTATAGTTAGAATCATACCAGGTGCTGATACATGGTTGCTGATTAGTCCTAACAAAAATCTAAGCCAGGAAATGCATAAGAAAGCCCTTTTTGTAGGGCATCTTTAAGTTTTCCTTGATGTGGATCAGGAGACCTGAGTGTTGTTAAGGATATGCTACCAAGGTACTCTTTATTCTTGGGAAAACTTATCATTTGTTCTGTGAAACTCAATTTTACTTTTCTAGGCATATTTTCTTGGTTTTATAGGAGGCAGGCCATTGCCAAAACCCACATGAATTCTTAATTATTTATTAAATCAATTTTTTTCTTACAAAAGTATAATTATTTTAGTTGATATTTAGAATCACTGAAAGGTTAAGAAGAAATATATTTTTGTAAAAGTTTATATAACAATTGGGGTCAGCCTGTGGTATGGTGGTTAAGGCGGCTGATTCCCACATAGCTAACCACATAGTTTGAGTCAGACCTGGAGGCTTGAAAAAACACTGGGCATGTATGTTTGTGTGCCCAAAATCCTGAAGGGAGGGAGAAATAGAAGAGAAGTGATTGAAGTATGACCATTCCATGGGGAGTACTTCTCACTTCCCTTCTTTCAGTCTCTTGAGCAAGTGTGTGCACCCTCTGACAAAACTAAACAACAAAAAAATCTAAAAAAAAAAAAAAAGGTTTATGTTACAATGTACTGAAAATAACCAGAGTCAGCTGTGAGTGGACAAATATAGACACATTTTGCTTAGTTGGCCACATTACATTTGTTCTTTCAGAAATGTAAAGAAAGTATCTAGTAACTTTTTAAAAAATACAATATGTTCCTGTCTTTATTAGAACTCTTTTCTGTTAGTAGGAGTGTACTAGTCCTTACCAGAAACATAGATATAAAATCAAGGAGAAGAGAGATAGAGAGACAGAGACAGATAGTGAGGACTATTAGCCTTGTAAAGCATTGAAAGAATGAATGCTGCCCTCTGGAGGCCACACATAGAAAATGCAAATCAAATGTTTATCATCTAACTGTATGTTTAATGCTATAACTTTAAAGATAGACTGTATACCTCATTTTTGGAATAAATAACATATGATGTAGTACACCCAATAAGGAAGGATTATGTTGAAATCTTAGTACCATCTCATGAAATATAGTTTCACAAGGTAATTTTTTTTCTTATAATTTGCTCACTATGTCTTTCCCAGTTACTAAAGAACACAGAAAGATGGAATGATGAAGAAAGATAAAAGATGAAGTTACCAAAAAGATTAATCTCTTTGTTTACTCATGCTATACTTGAAATATATATTACTTTCTATTTCAGTTTTAATTTACATGTGCCAAGTTTATGGAATGAAAATGTTGTTTTAAAAAGATGAGAATGGAAGAAAAGCTGTGAATGTGGAATTAGAAATAGGTTCTTTCTTTATAAAGACAGCTTTTTCTTCTGAAATGTATTATACCTTAGTGAAAGAGAAAGGCCTTCATTTCTACTTACTGAAGAGAGAGAGAGAGATTGTGGGCCTGTAAATGCATGCATTGTTAGATGATAGACAGGTATGTAGAGAGATAAACAGGAGATGCCACTCTTGTAGTATGAAATATACTAAAGTAATTAACTAAAGTAATTATCAAAATGCAAAAGTTTCCATTTGAAGTATTTAAAAGACTCCCAGAATAGCTCTTAGGACCGAGATATTTAAATTTTTTTCCTGGTAAAGCTTTTCTTTCTTAAATATATCAATTTTCAGAACCCCTCCCAGGGTCATTTTAAATTTTAAGTCCAAGAAAAGGCTTTGTTTACTTTAATCAATTTTAGGAATTTACTATTTGTTGGGCCAGCAGGTGGCATGATAGTTAAGGCAACTGGAATCCCCCATAGGCAATTGTGATTCGAGTCCTGGACCTGGTGTCTTGAAAATCACACTGGGCATGTGTGGTGTGTGCCCAAAATTATGAGAGGAAAATGGAGGATAAAGGACTGTGGCATGGTCATCCCCCTTAGGGACTGATTTCTTACTTTTCCTCTCTCAGTCTCTCTCCAGCAAGCACATGTGCCCTATGGCAAAAACCTAAAAAAAGAGAAAAAAAGAAACTTACAGTTTGTTTTATTATGTTATCTATCCTACTGAGTTTTGTTTGTCTTTATATACATGGAGATTCTTACACAATTATTATAAAATAGATTTTCTTTTCTTTTCTTTTCTTTTTTTTTTTGGAGAGGTTTTTGCCATAGGGCACGTGATAAAATAGGTTATTTTTAGATGACATAGTGAGAATATTGAGGTTATTTGACTTAGCTCTTAGCCAGTATGTGTTGCAGCCTAAATTTAAGTAAAAAGCAGGACTTTAAAATCACTTCTCTTCCTACTATACAAACTTTACAAATAATATTTTTTATGAACTTAAAACATGAAACTTTTTTTTTGAGAGGTTTTTGCTATAGGGTGCTTTTGCTAGTCCAGAAAGACAGAGACAGAGAGACAGAGCGACAGAAAGCAAGAAATCCCCCCCCCCGAGGATGGCCACGACAAAATCCCTTCTCTTCCATTCTCCTCTCCTGATCTTGGGCGCGTGCACACAGCATGAGTTTAAGCCGCCATGTCGGGACTGGAACTACAGTCAACTAACTACATGGGAGTCCAGCGACATAGCCATTACGCCAACTGCTGGTCCCAAAACATGAAACGTTTAAAAGACATGAGAGGTCAAAAATACATTCAATTCAAAGTCATGCTGATAAATAAGATATCAAATGAAAGTTGTATATTCTCAAAATTAAAGAAAGAAATGAAAGAGTAATGAAGGAAAAATGGACAGGCAGGAGAAAAAATAGAAGAAATTAAGCACTTCATTCAGTCCCATGTATTGCATTTTATGCCTTTCATTTGGCAAGAAAAGAGAATAAACATGTTATTGTAAATATGAGGATCACAGAGATATTTCTGGAGGAGCAAACTCAGGTATAAAAGAAAGAATAGGATGGGAGGGTAAAAGAATCAGGGTTGATAATGAGCCACCAAAGCATAGCTGTGGTTGGTTAGAAGCAATAGTTGACTATACAAATACATTTAATGAGGAGAAAAAAAAAAAAACAGAGCACTTTATTAAAAGGCACATTTTTAAAAAACATTTTCCATCTGTGTTCCTGGAAATGTAAGTTTAATCAATGAGTAATTCATCCAAGGCAGATAAAGGAAAACTGCAGAATGTATCATTTGGCCGAAATGTGCAGGACAGTCAACTGGTCACAGCTACAGTTGCTCTGGCATAAAGATTTAATTGAACCAAAAAGCAATCCTGAAATTTCGAAGGAAAATGATTTCTTTTATGAAATCCATAAAATTGGACAGACGCTTTTGAAGACATAAAACTAAACTGAGGGTAAAATGGGCTTATGAATTCACATCGTAAAGGTTATCAGTGGTATCCCTACCTAGTCTAGTTGAATGGAAAGTCATCATCGTCTTTCCATCCTACTTCATTTTCTTTGCTTTCATATTCTTATGTCACAAATTCAATATGCAGCTAGTATTACAGAATGTAGAGCAAGAACCACAGCAGTATCTTGGTTCCATCTGAAAGCCAGGATATTCGGGGACCATACTTTTTTATTTTTTGAGAGGTGTTTTTTTTTTTTTTTTCTTTTTTGCTATATGGCACATGCACTCACCAGGCAGATAGAGACAGAGAGACAGAAAGCAAGAAATAGCACCCCCTCCCCCAGGGGGATGGCCACACCACAATCCCTTCTCCTCCATTCTCCTCTCAGGATCTTGGGCACACACGCACACGTGCCCAGCATGAGTTTAAGCCACCGGGTCCGGGACTCAAACCGTGGTCAACTACATGGGAGTCCAGCGACATAGCCATTATGCTAACTGCTGGTCCCCCAGGACCGTATTTTTAGGAAAACTTTCTTTGTTGGTCTTCTGAGTTTGCTCAAAGCTCACAGAGTAGCCCTTCCATTGCTTTTCTTCTTAGTCAGATGAGGTCACCTGGGCTGCTCAGATTCAAAGAGTACATAAACGGTAATCATGCTGGAAAAGAAAAATATAATAGACTATAAAGATATATGTGATTAAATGTAATATTAAAAAATTACGATAATAGAACATAAAATGTAAAAACAAAAGAAAAGATTTGTGCCCATTTCGCCATCTATCACACTTCAGTTTGAGAAACTCACAATAACGGAGGTGCAATCAGAAGATGAGAATTTATTCATAGTTTATGGCATATGCTTGGTCCCCAAACATTACTGGGTTCAAACTTCCTACCCTGCTACAATTTTTCTCTCTCAGCCAGTCACTTTTAGAAACTTCTGGAAGTTCCCATGAAATGCAAAGCCATTGACATAATGTCACTTACCAGTTTAGTTTCTTGTTTTTCTTCTACCTGTGTGAGTGATGATTTTGTTAAATTATTTCTCTTTATCCTTGAGTATCCTTGAACACTTCGAATATGAGCACATATTAGGTCTCCTTCATGTTCCTTTTTCTTTCTTTGCCTTGTCTTCTGGGTTTCAGGTATGCCATGCCCTCCTTTCTGGATGCCTGACTTAGTAACCCAGTCTCCTATGCATACTTCTCTTTCAGCCCACACTCTGCTTTTTGGCTTACATAGCTCCTGAGACAAAGCCCTTAAATGCTTATAGTAGCCACAGCAACTGTAGTTCTTATGAACTCTCCATTTTTTGTCTATAATACTCAGGATAGAGGTTAAACTTTCAGAACACAAGGATACATATGTTCTAATCTGTTGCCTTTTTTTCCCTTTAAATTTCCATCTCATCTCTGTCAAACCCACATGTGCCATTATTTTTCAAAGCACCTGCTATTTCTTCAATATTCTTTACTTGCCCATAATGCAGAAAATAATGTATTACCTCCTAGAATATTTCTCTGTAGCATCTATTTAACCAACTTAGCTTCTACTCATCTCCGTTCAAGATTCCACACACATGTACCCGTCACTGCCAATGGTATAATGCCACTTTGGGTCAAATACTCTAATGGTGGCACGGATCATTGCTTGTCCAAATCAATGCTTCACATTATATTATAAGTGCAAAAGAGCCTTTCTCTCACGTGAGTATACGAACTGAGACAAGGATGGTTGATATGTGTTTCTGTGTCTTTACACTTACTCCAGTACTTTGGTATTTAACATAGCATTCAACAGGTATTTAAAATAATTAAGCAAGGGAAAGCAAATGTAATAATGAGAAAAAAAAAAAAAAAAAGAGTTGATGCTTCAGTAACTTATACCCTAATAGTGCTGTGTAACAAAAAAACAGCAATACCTGAGTGATGGGAAACATATTCAACTATTTTTGCTCCAGATCTATGGATCAATCAAGAGGGTCTGCTGATATGGACAGGTATGACTGATCTCGACAAGAACTTGCTCACTCACTCGCATTTTGTCCATTTGTCCATTTGTCATTTGTCCATTTGCTGGGGTTTGGCTACTGCAGGATAGACTCAACTGAGAATACTTGTATCTCCTCAGTGTGGTCCTAATCCTCCCTGTAGCGAGTACAAAAGATATTCTCCTCTAATACACAGGCACCCACTGGAGTTTCTAAGCTTAGAACTGGCAAAAGCCTCTTCTGCTTTCTTCTATTGACCAATGCAATTCCGGAGACCAGCACAAAGCCAGGAAGTGAAGAAATAGCTTCGATAGAAGGAGTGCAAATTCACACTACACAGAGCACGGATGTAGTAAGACCCTCAGCTGGGACCATCGATGTGACACTCTCTACCTAATGAGCATTATGCTATATTATATGAGTATCTGTATCACGTAATAGGGTGCTACTAATGCTCTCACAGATACGTAACCAAATATAATTCTCACAGACACATACCCAACTATGTCAGAGCTATTCAAACTGTTCTACTTTGAAATTAAAGTTTTTGATGGAAAAAAAAATAAAAAAGAATTTAAAAGCAAGACAATCATTTCAACACTGAGCACCACAGCTCAAACAATAAAGAATTGATAAAATAAAGATGCTAATGAAACAAAAGGAAGGAAGGAAGGAGGGGGAGGAACAGATAATGACTGAACAGAGCCAAGCCGCTAAACTGCTGCAATCAAAGCAAACAGCAAGAAAACAAAAGGCACTGATTAAATTCAACCTCTCTGCTCCCAGATAATACGTGTGCTGCATCATTTTCCACAAACAGCTCGGTAAAGACTTAAGTTAGAGCCCAGCAAGCATAATCAATTCTATTTTCATTATTATTGGAGGAAAGATGCATTTCTTTGATCAATTAGGAAAAAATTATCCCTATTAAAGTAGTATGTGTACAAGGCAAGCCAGCCACGCAGGGCTCTTGCCCTTGCTCCAGCCTTGAAGCTTTAATTAAGTAAAGAACTATACTATGATCATGGATTTTAATACGCAATATTGTTAAAATTTTATTTGCCCAGGTTATTTACAGATTTACTATAACCCCAATCATATTTCCAGATTTTTAGTAAAAGTTGATGAGTTGATTCTAAATAAGTATGAAATACAAATAGACTATCTAATGTAGCCATTAAAAAAGAATAAAAGAATGGAATATATATGCTACCTGATTTCTTTTTTTAGAATTATTTATTTAATTTTCTTTATTCATTCATTTATTTTCATTTGACAGAGAGTCATAGAGAGAGTGGGAAAGCCACCAGACCTGGGACTCGAATGATGATTGGCCATGTGGGAGTGTCCAGAGCCTTAACCACCACACTACCTGCTGGTCACTATGCTACCTAATTTCAAGATGTACTGTTAAGTTAAATAATCAGGATAATGTAGAATTAATAAAATATAGAAATATAGACCCATGCAGCAGAATATAAAGTTCATAAATTGAACAATATATTTATGGAAAACTGAATTTTTTATTTAGTTTACAGGGCATTTAATGTGGAAAGAAATACTTTCTGGAACAAATGTATACAAGTATATATCTTTACATATCTTTTTTTTTTTTTTTTTTTTTTTTTTTTTTGCCATAGAGCACATACAGTCACTGAAGAGAAACAGAAAGATAGGAGAAGTGAGAGTTCATCCCTTAACAGAGGATGGCCACACCACAATCCCTTCTACACCATTTTCCTCTCAGGATCCTGAACACTGGACATGCATGCACATGGCTTGAAAATCACACTAGTGATTTTCAAATCACACCCACTGGGTCCAGGATGCAAACCATGAACAGCCATGTTGGAATACAACCTGCTGGCACCAGCAAGTGTTTTTTGTTTTGTTTTGTTTTGTTTTGTTTTGTTTTGTTTTGTTTTTTGAGAGGTTTTTGCTATAGGGCGCGTGCTCTCACCAGACAGACAGAGACAGAGAGACAGAAAGTGAGAAATCACCCCCCGGGGGGATGGCCATGCCGCAATCCCTTCTCCTCCTTTCTCCTCTCGGTATCTTGGGCACGCATGCACACGCGCCCGGCATGAGTTTTAAGCCACCGGGTCTGGGATGCGAACCGTGGTCGACTACATGAGAGTCCAGCGACATAGCCATTACGCTAACTGCTGGTCCCAAGCAAGTGTATATTTTTATCATCAGTTTTTATCTGACACTGTATCTATGAATTAGCTTGAATTGTAGATCTAGATGCACAAACTACAAAAGTTATAAATTGCTCTGAAGAAAACATAGGAGAAAATGCTGCAACACTGAATTAAGTAATATTTCCTGAGATAGGACACAAAAAAGATATTAAAAACTTGATAAAAATGGACTTTATTGATTATGTGTGCTGTGCTCTAACTGAAGTCTTTACTATGCTATTTATCCCTATGAATATCATGTTGTTTCCAAATGAAATCTTCCTTTCCATCCTTAACAGTTTATTCGAGCAATTTTTTCTTTATGAATGTTTACGTAGATCTTTTGCCTACTTTTAAATCAGGTTTTTGGGAGTCTTTGCTACTGCAAGGTTTAAAAAGTATTCCTAAATGTTTTATATTTTTGGTATTGTTGTACAAGGAATTTAACATATTTTGTTTTCCAGTAATTTGCTATTAGTATAAAATATGATTAACTTTCTATATTAACTGAATGCCCTGCATCTTGCCAAATTTAGTAGTTCCTGTATTTGTTTTATGGATTTCTTAGAATTGTGTCATGCTATTTTACAATACAGAACGTTTCACATCTTGTTTTGAATCTTTGTGTTTGTTTTCCTATTTTGCCTTGACACCATGACTAAAACATACAGAAGAATGAGGAGTAAAGAGAGAGAGCATAAGCTTTTTTTTGTTGTTCTTGCTTCTGAATTTGAGGACAACATTTTGTAGTTCTATTGTAAGTGCAATATTTACATGTTTTTCTGATGAACTTTATCCATTTGTGGGTATTTTTCTTTGTTAATAATATGTCAGAATTTTTTACACTGAATAGATGTTAAATTATGTCAAATGCATTTTATGTGTAATTTGAGATGATTGTATGGTTTACTTTTTAAAATTTGTTGTTAAGGTAAATTGCATTTATTGATTTTCAAATGTTCATTTCCTTCCTGAGTCAGACTGACAAAATGTTATCATCTTTTTAAATATGTCAATAAGTTTGATTTGCTACCATTTTGTTAAGTGTTTTGGCATCTTTTTTTGTTTAGAATATCTGTACTTCCCTCTCTTTCTCATTTTTAAACATCTTTGATAGCTTTGTATATTAAAGTTACACTGGCTTCATCTTTTCTTTTAGAAAAGAGTTCATGTAGTGTTGTTATTTGCCCTTTACAATTTGATCGAGCTTGCCCACAAAACTGAATGGTTCTAAAGTTTCTTTTTGTGGCTAAGTTCTGGACAAAACTCTCAATTTGCTGATTTTTTCTTTAATCTTATATTAATATTAGCAGGTGGTATCTTTTAAGGAATTGTTTTTCATTTCAACTAATTAATTTTTTTACATCGTTTGTAATATTTTCTTCTGACTCCCTAAATAACTAAAGGATTAAAATGATAATTTCTCTTTTATTACTGGTGCTATTTTTATAGATTTTTTTAAAAAGGAAAACATGTTTGTAACCAAAAATTTGCATATGAATCAGGAATTAGGACATTGCATGGAGTTCCACTTTCGTTTGATGAGTTTCTTGTTCTATTATATCATCAAATGATTTGGTTTTAGTTTGGGCTTGAGTCATGAAGCCTGGTAATGGTGATAAAACATGTAGCTAAAAACCTGGAGGAAAAAAAAAAAAAAAAACGATCATTGGGGACACAGCTACCTGGGATAAAGGTCTCTTTGGGCTAGTTAGTACTGGGGTGAGGGGTTCAATCTCAAAGCAGAGGCAGCCAGAGAGAGAGGTTCTGTATATGAACCTATAAAATGCTAAGATTCATGCCTGATTTACACATAAAAAGTGTATCTCTAAATCAGTAGAAGAAAATCTTGGTAAACTGAAATAAGCTTTAAACCACTGCACAAAGGGAGAAAAAACATGTCTGAACTCACCAAGGTTGATTATGTGGAAAAATAGATACTTCAGCATTATCTAGAAAATAACAGGACCTATAATCTACACAGCATAACTTACACATTACACTTTCAAAAGATTGCCAAAAAATGACTAATTCTAAGAATAAAGATTAGTCAACAAATGCCAATGCTGAGTTGATGTATGGAACCAGTAGATAGCATAATTGTTATATTGTTGGACTCCCATGTAGTTGAACGCAGTTCAAATCCCAGACCTGGTGGCTTAAAACTCACACTAAATTATTGTAGAAAAAGAAAAATAAGAGTGTTTTCCCAGAATTTTAGTAGAATTATAAATTATATCCCTTGACACAAAAACATTATGAAAAAATTATGTTTCTTTTGATCATAAATGCAAAAAATCTTTAGGTAGGTAACTGATAGGTAGTATCTAAAATAATAATAATAATATATTCTATTTTTAAATTAAAATAGGTAATAACTAGAAAAATGATTGGAAAATTACTCCATGACATGAAGGAGAAATTCCATACAGAGACAGACACCCTAAAAATAATTAAACAGAACTTCTGGAGATGAAGTATACAATGCAAAAAATCAAAATCTCACTTAAAAGCATCAATAGCATTTTCGACCATGCAGAAGAAAGAATCTCTGATCTGGAAGACAAAGCCTCTGACTTAATCCAAACCACAAAAACAGAATAAAAAAATAACCCAAAATCATGAGGATAATATATAGAAACTACTATCTACCATTAAGTGCCCACATATCCATATAATGAGAATTCCAGAAGGTGATGAAGCTGGTAAAGGCATAGAAAGCTTTCTTCATGAACTGCTATCTGGAAACGTTCCAAATCTAGAAACATATAAAGATATACAAATCCAGGAAACACAAAAAATACCAAATCGAATTAATATAAGAAGATCCTCTCCATGGTACATCATAGTCAGATTGGTAAAAATCAAAGATAAAGAAAAGAGTCTAAAAGATAGCAAGAGAAAACCATCAAGTTACATACAAAGGGTATCCTATCAAGCTAGCATCACATCTCTCAACTGAAAAGATGCAGGTAAGGAAAGAATGAGAAGATACATTCAAAACACTAAAAGAAAAATAATTTCAACCAAGAATAATATACCTGGCAAGATTATACTTCATGAAGAAAGAAATAAAAACGTTCTCAGATAAAACAAACCTGAAAGAAAGCTAGGCCAGCTCATCAAGAAGTACTGAAGGGAATATTTTATCAGAAAAACTAGAGAGACAAATCAATACAAAAGAGGACAAAACAATTAAGAAAATGGCTTACTAAATGACAAGGATAAAAACACAAAGTATCAATAAAAACATTGAATTTTAGTGATTGAAGTTATCCAATCAAAAGACACAGATGAGCTGAACAGATTTTTAAAAAAGAAAAAGAAAAGAAACAAAAACAGGAGCCTTTTGTTTTCTACTTACAAGAAACACAACTCTCTAATAAATACATACATAGACTGAAAGTGAAGAACTGAAAGTGACAATTGATACAAAGTGGATAAATATGGAAGATTAAATTCTAAGTGAAGCAAGTCAGACTGAAAGACAGGCATTGTGTGTCCCCACTTAATATATAGTGAATGTTTCTACTCTATGTCAGAAACTGAAAGATTATAATATATAATAGCAGGGAGATCTACTGATGATACTAGGAACAGTGTAGAAGGGGGATTGTAACGGGAAGAAAAGGAGCAGGGAGAAAAAGAACATGTAACAGAAACAAAAATCAAAAGTTATCTGTTGGGACTGGCAGATGGGGTGATGGTTAAGGATCCTGGACTCCCACAAGGCTGACCATAGTTCAAGTCCCGGACCTGGCAGCTTGCTTTCTCACTTTCCCTCTCTCTCGCATTCTGTCCCTCTATGGCCAAATTTAAGTATGAGAGCAAATAAATAAATAAAATAAATAGATAAATAAGGTTAAATAAAATCACTTTAAAAAAAAGTTATCAGGGGAACCAGCAGTTAGCGTAATGGCTATGTCGCTGGACTCCCACGTAGTCGACCATGGTTCGCGTCCTGGACTTGGTGGCTTAAAACTCACGCTGGGCACGTGTGCGTGCGTGCCCAAGATCCCGAGAGGAGAATGGAGGAGAAGGGATTGCGGCGTGGCCATCCCCTCTGGGGGATGATTTCTCGCTTTCTGTCTCTAATGTCTCTCTCTGTCTGTCTGGCGAGCGCACACGCCCTATAGCGAAAAAACCTCTCAAAAAAAAAAAAAAGTTATCAGTATCTATGACTTGGTGAATATGTACTTTATTCATGCTGGAAAAAAACATTTTGTATACTACAACAATGTGCAGTGATTAATTATAAACTAAAAAGAGAGACCTAAAACTAAAGAGTAAAATTTGACAATAATAAAAATAGGTGTATTCTTCAATTTTTAAATTTGTAAATGCAATAAAATATAGAATAGGAAAAAAAGAAAACTTGATGTACTTCTGATAGATACATTGAATAAATGGTCTTGGGAAAAGTGTACCACCATATTGGACAAAATAAAACTTCATACTTATCCACATCATACCTGTAACTCAGCACAAATTTGAGCTACCCATGAAAATAAAACTATAAATTTTTATAACACAGATGAATATATTGTTGATTTCAGGTACCTGAGTACTTCTTGGACATGAAAAGAGGAGGACTACATTCAAGTTAAGAATCCCTACTTATTTGAAGACATTAGGAAGACAGTTATAGCACACATTCTTGAACGCATTAGTGTTCAAAATATGTAAAGAAAACATACCATAAAGTAATTAAAAAATAGGCACAAAAGAACTTTTAAAATGGCCAAAAAATTTTACTGAGTGCAATTCTTTCACACGGTTTATAGAAGAAATACATAAAAATTGTTATAGCATGTTTGATAGTAGTAAGAAAACCATAAACTAAAATGTGCACTGAAAAGAGGAGGTAAATAAATTGTTAAATGTTCAAATGATGGATTATTATGCAACTGTAACAATAAATTAAAAAGAACTAATGTCTGAAAATAAATAAATGTCAAAAATATTTCTTAAAATTGTGTAGAAAAATGACTCATGGCAAGGCTAACATTTGTATAAGTTTTGAAAACACTTTGAAATTGAATAATACATTTTAGACATACAGAAATATGTCTATAGCAAAAGAAGTATAAACTTGCAATTCAGGAGGAGAGGCAAGATAATAGAATTATGAAGGGATCACAGAAAGCTCATAAATTATTAGTAATTTTCTGTTTGTTAAACTTGATCATATGTAGGCAAGTGTTCATTCTGTTACCAGTCTTCATAACTTAGATAAATTTCATATCTCAAGTGTAAGAAAAAGATATTAGAGTTAACTTCTATGTATAGCCATTAGTCATTTTCCCATTCATCATGCATTTACTGTTCATCCCATGTAACAGGCACTATGAAAAACGCGCTTCTTTTTACAGAAAGAAAACAATGTACTATTTCTTTGTTTGCTTTACCATTATTGATGATGCTAATTGTAACTTTGTTTCAAAAATAGTGTGAAAATTTTCCATCCTACTTTTACTTCCTCCAGCACTGGAATAAAATAATTTTTTCTCATTTTTAGAAATTAATTGTTCACATATGTTTCCATATCAGAAGGGCAGTGGATACTACCTATGCCATTCATAATTTAATATAGGAAAATATACATCTGTGGATGCATCTTTGCCTTGTGAATACCTGCAGATGAGGAATGGTTAAAAATAATATTAACATAGCACAAATAAAATTCTGAGTACTTTGCATTGGTTGAAATATTTTGTTTTTCTTTCTGGAGCTTAATTCTCCAGTGCTCAATGCTATATTGGTGTCATACTTTTAAAATGATAGGAGGATTAATCATGAGCATCACATAAACGTTTTGCT
This sequence comes from Tupaia tana, assembly GCA_026018925.1. Taxonomy (NCBI): domain Eukaryota; kingdom Metazoa; phylum Chordata; class Mammalia; order Scandentia; family Tupaiidae; genus Tupaia; species Tupaia tana. The sequence continues at coordinate 17,741,388 of JAKSZU010000007.1, forward strand.
AGGCCATTGGTTTTAAGGGACACATTGAGACTTGGCATCTTTGGCAATCAAGACAAAACTTGACATCAGCAAAGGTTTATCTGGAGATGTGCTAAGAGGAACAGCATGACTGGAGTGATGACATGATAACAGGGAATGTACATTTCTTTGACTTAAAGATTTGAGAGCTGGGATTTATGACAACCCTAAAGCAATTTATTTTTATTTGTATTTTTTAAGTGTTTGCTATAGGGAGCATGGGCTTCCCTGAGGAAAGGAGAAAGTGAGAGGGAAGGTGAGAAATCAACCCATCACCTCATCCCCAAGGGGATGGCTACACTGCAATCCCTTCTCCTCCATCTTCCTCCTGGAATTTGGGGCACACATATACACACACACAGTGCATGGAGTGATTTTTCAAGCCACTTTGTTGGGGACTTGAACTGCAGTTGGCCATGTAGGAGTCCAGCACCTGAACCACCGTGCCATCTTCTGTCCATGCTACAGCAATTCTTATAAACATTATTCAACAGCTTGCAAGGAGGAATTAATGTAATCTTTATGGGATGAATTTTTTATTTCCCAATATTTATCTTAATTGACAACTAATGAGAAACTTCCTTTGGTAGCTGTAAAAAAATGCAAATCAAACTTTATTCCTGACATCACAAAAATTCTGTAAAAATTATTGACAACTGAAATCATGCATAGTGTATGCTTCAACATTATATCAACATGTGTGATTCAGATATTATTGGGAAAAACATCTTCTCATTGGCTAGTCTTTATCACACCTTTATTGTTTGGCAACAAAATAACATTCCCATGAATTCATTTGGCATAAAATAGAAAATACAAAAGATTTAAATAGCATCCAAACACTAAATTAGAAATTTACTTAGTGTCAAATAGCACAAGACAAATGCTCATTTGATTCTGTATTTAAAATCTGTCTAGTTGTGTTAAAAATAAATACTTTGGGAACCAGCAGTTAGCATAATGGCTATGTCGCTGGACTCCCACGTAGTCGACCACGATTCGCGTCCCGGACCCGGTGGCTTAAAACTCATGCCGGGCGCGTGTGCATGTGTGCCCAAGATCCCGAGAGAAGAATGGAGGAGAAGGGATTGCGGCGTGGCCATCCCCTCTGGGGGGTGATTTCTCGCTTTCTGTCTTTCTGTCTCTCTCTGTCTGTCTGGCGAGTGCACACGCCCTATAGCAAAAACCTCTCCAAAAAAAAAAAAAAAAAAATTAAAAGTATATTACAGGGATAGATTATAGGCAATTGCACAGAGGTGGATCATAAGTTCTGACTAGCATTCATGATCACTAACTTTATTTTGAAGTCTTGCATAACAATATTAGCTGCTTCTTTTCTCTTCGGTCATTCCTCAGAGCATATATTCACATTCATTTTCTGTGTGGTACTGCTTTATGCAAATTATTCTATGATTCAATACATGCTTACATGAGCACTTCCTATTAAATTTTCCCATCTTCAATGCCATGCTTTTGCTGTTTTGTGTATGGAGAAATCCACTGTGCATGCTGTCATAGACCTTAAATTTGAAGGAAACACAGAATCCAGCTTTCAATATACTCCCCTCCCTTTTATTTGTCATTGAAATGATGATTTTCAGATTTCAGGATTTCAACATCTCGCATTAGAGATTTGGAGGATCAGACTTTAGGGATTTTTTTTTTTTTTTTTTTTTTTTGAGAGGTTTTTGCTATAGGGCGCGTGCGCTCGCCAGACAGACAGAGAGAGACATAGAGAAAGGAAGCGAGAAATCACCCCCCAGGGGGGATGGTCACGCCACAATCCCTTCTCCTCCATTCTCCTCTCGGGATCTTGGGCACGCACGCACACGCGCCCGGCGTGAGTTTTAAGCCACCGGGTCCGGGACGCAAACCGCGGTCAACTACGTGGGAGTCCAGCGACATAGCCATTATGCTAACTGCTGGTTCCCAGACTTCAGGGATTTTGATCTTTCTGGATTTCAGCATTAGAGATTATGGAAGTCAAGAAGTGTCTTTTGGAATTATAATTGGCACCAGTTAATTCCATAAATAATATGAGCATGCCAAGAGTCAAACAATGAAACAACCCAAAACACCAAAAACAGACCTAAAATATTTGGTCATCATAAAAGTCATAACATTTCTCTGTTTTTCTATGCAAAAATGCATTACGACTTTTCTGACAACCCAATAGATATAAACTATAGGAAAGGAAAAAACTTGAGAAACCAAATAACTTGATTTTAAGGATTAATATAAAATAACAGTGAAAAGACAATTTAAATATCAGAGTAAATGGAGCCTAATATATCAATACAATGGAATTGAGAGTTCAGAAATAGATTCACAAAATCTAGTCAACTGATTTTCACAATGCAAAAAAAATAATAATTCAGTGGGAAAAATGACAGACTTTTTTAAATCTATGGGTCTATGAAACTGGATATTTATTTTAAAAAGAAAAATATCTGATTTAAATTTCACACTATATACAAAAACTTACAGACATAACACAGATGTAAATATAAAAGCTAAAATGATAAAAAGTCCAATAAGAAGAGTTGAGAATATTTTTGTGACTGAGTATTCAATAAATTTTAAAGACAAGACATAAAAGCACAGTAATTTATGAAGAATAAGAGTAGACTTCATCAATGTTTAACACATTTACTCTTTTTTTAAAAATTAATTATCAGCCCAAAAGATGGGAATACACTCAGTCAGAAAAATACGTGCTTGTTCATGTTTATCGTGGCACTATTCATTATGGTTAGCCATGGAATCAACCAAAATGTCCATGAACAGATGAATAGACTGAAAAAGTGTGGCACATGAACACTACAGAATAATACTCAGCCATAGAAACTGAAAGTCTGGCATTTTATAAAAAGTGGACAAACATGGAAGATTTACTGCTAAGGAAGTAATCTAGACTATGAAAGAGAGGCATTGTATGTTCCTGCTTAATATATACAAAATGTCTTCACTCTCTGGCAGAAACTGAAAGATTGGGATATAAAAGTATGGAGAACAATTTCAGATACTAGAGACAGTGTGGGAGGAGGGTAAGAAAGGGGGGTGGTGAGAGGAAGAAAATCAAGGGGAAAAAGAAGCAAAATATATAAGAGACACCAAAATGCAAAATTATCTGTTGATAACATGCATCATAATACCTTTAACTGGATGAATATACAGTGTGTTCAAGCTGGGAGAATTCATTTTACAAGCTGTATTAATATAGTAATTGAATGCATATAAAAAAGAAAATGAATAAGCAAGTCCCATACAGAGTGGTAATTTCTGCAATACAGAGATCACACAAGGACTTTTATCAAGTAAAAATAAGAAACTTCTACAGTACATTAATAAGATATCAAACTATAAAACTACTGATGGAAAATATTGGGGAAACCCTGGGAGACACTGGGGTAGGCAAAGACTTCTTAAATAACATCCCCAAAGCAAAGACAACAATCTCAAAAATAGACAAGGGAGATAACGTTAGATTAAGAAGTTTCTGCACAGCAAAAGACAGAGTAATTGGTGTGAATTGAAAACCCTAAGAGTGGGAGAATATTTTGTAAACTATGCCTCAAATAAGGAACAGATAACCAAAATACACAGGGAACTCAACGGCTTACCGGAAAAAAAAAAAAAAAAAAAACAAAAACAAGATCAACCCAATTAAAAGATGGGAAAATGAGCAGAACAAGCAATTCACTAAAGAAATCATATGAATAGTCAAAAAGCGTATGAAAAATGTTCAACATCCCTCATCTTAAGGGAGATGCAGATCAGAACCACAATGAGATATTACCTAACCCCAGTCAGAATGGTGAAGATAAAAAAATTAATTTAAAAAAGATAATGGTGGAAATGTGATGAAAGGGGAACTCTCCTACCCTGCTCTTGGGAATGTAAATTGGTCCAGCCCCTGTGGCAAACAATACGGATATTCATCAAAGAGCTACAAATAGAACTACCATATGATCCAGCAATTCCACTCCTGGGTATCTACCCAAAGGATAGGAGAATGCTCAGTCAAAAAAATGATTACAGTTCTTTGTTTATTGTAGCACTACTCACAATTGCTAAGACATGGAACCAACTGAAATATCCACGAACAGATGAATGGATTGAAAAGGTGTGGCACATATACTCTATGGAATACAACTCAGTCATAAAAAATAAGACCCTGGCATTTGATAGAAAGTAGACAAATATGGAAGATTTACTGGTGAATGCAGCAAGCCAGGCTATGAAAGAGAGACATCGTATGTCTCCACTTAACATATACTGACTGTGAAGTGTATTCACATTGGGTAAATTCAGTTTATAAGCTAAGTGATGTATAGTGATTAAATGTATAAAATAAATTGAAATAAAAATAAAATGAAGAACTTTTTTAAAAAGAAAGGGAAAACTATGCATAAATTTCAAATTTTTTGCACTGAAATAAATTCTCACATTACTTTCACTTTTCACACATGCAAAAATAATATGTGTTCTCATATCTTCTCTCCAGTTTCTGAAATCCCATTGCTCATCTCCTCTCTCTTGCTCCTTATCATTGTGGATTAAATATTTCCTATGATCGCATTAGTATAGTTTTGATGGAGCAGGAACAAATGTACGTATGCAGGGTCTTCAAAAACTTCATAGGAATGGGAACCAGCGGTTAGCGTAGTGGCTATGTCGCTGGACTCCCACGTAGTCGACCGCGGTTCGTGTCCCGGACCCGGTGGCTTGAAACTCACGCCGGGCGCATGTGCGTGCGTGCCCAAGATCCCGAGAGGAGAATGGAGGAGAAGGGATTGCGGCGTGACCATCCCCCCTGGGGGGTGATTTCTCGCTTTCTGTCTCTCTGTCTGTCTCTGTCTAGCGAGCACACGCGCCCTATAGCAAAAACCTCTCCAAAAAAAAAAAAAAAACCTTCATAGAAAATGCATACTATAAAAAGTATAATTTAAAAATAAAAAGGACAAATATAATGAAATTAGGTCAAATAATTCTCTCTATATATATACATATATATATGTATATGTACATATATATATGTATATACATATATATATGTATATACATATATATACATATATATTTTTTAATTTGCCAGAGCACACATGCATTTGTCAGAGAGAAATGGGGGAGGGAGATAGAAAGGAGGGAGAGAGAGAGAAATAGATAGAGACAGAGAGAAAAAGTGAGAAATCACCCCTCATGGGGAATGGACACTCTGCTATCTCTTCTTCATTCTTTTCAGGATTTTAAGTATGCATGCATACACACAGTGTGCTTTTCAAGCTCTGGTTCTGAAACTCAAACCGTGCTATCAGCTATATGGAATCCAGTTGTCTTAACCATCAGGCAATGGACAGGCTTTCAACATATAATTTGGGAAATAAAGCAGGGAATACAAATAAGCACATGAAAAGACACTCGACATCAGTCACTATAGAAAAAATTATTTACAACAGATTATAATAACACTGACCCCCATTTTAATGGCCCAAAGATTTTAAAGATGGAAACATCCAATTTGGTAGGGATATGTAGCAGTAAGAACTCTCAGGAATCATTGGTTGAAGTTTAACGTGTATGCCCATTTCAAAAAACAGTTTTGTATTTTTCTTTTAAAGATAAAATCTAGATTTACTGGCCTGGTCCATTAACACAGTGGGAACTGTTTGCCCTATGGCCAACCACACTTTCTGAATCATGGCCCTGGCAGTTTGGAAAACACACTACACGTGTGTGCATGTGTACCCCTAATTCCAACAGGATGGAAAAATGGAGAAGACATTGCTGCAAATCCAAGCCTCACTGGAGGGTGCTCTTCTGAAAAACATATACACTCTTTGGCAATTAAAATTATATATAATTTTATAATTATACATTTACATGTATAATTATACATTTACATTTATAATTATACATATACATTTATCATATGACCCAGAAATTCCTTTCTTAGATACTGCCCAGGACAAATAATATGGAATATATGATCACAAGTCCACAGAAACACCTGTATAAGATACTCAGTGCAGCTTTATGTTTCATGATCAAAAAGTGGAAACTACTCATTAGCAGGTGAACAGATAAACAAATACTGGCATTTTCATTTAAATAGTGAGCAATTCTCCAAAAGAAATACTGGATATTGACACCACATGCTTTGAAAATCCATACAGCACTCCACAAAGATGTACAATAACTATTTGTAAACCAAGTATAATAATTTTTAAAAATCATGGCTTAATCTTAATAATACTGTGTCAAGAGAAAAAGCTGCTCGCAAACATGCATAATCAATCTTATGGTTTTATTTATATGTAGTTCTGGAACAAACTAAACTATGATGTTAGAAATCTTACCAATGGTCATCTCTAGTTGGAGAGTAGCCTGCAAAAGAACATCAGAGGACACTCTGGGGTGATGAATATATTCTATAAATTGACTGTATGGTGGTTATATTAATGTACACATTTATCAAAACTCATAAGATTATACACTTAAGATCAGTGCATTTTATTGTATCTTAATTAAACCTTAGAAAAAAATTTAAAGTAGAGGAATTAATAAGTAATAAAAGATTTAGGAGATTTTGACTCAAATGCACTAACTATAAATACATACTTTTAAGACAAGTGGAGAATATATACTAAGAATTATATCCAAAATCATTGAGTTTCTATTACTATTACTGTTAATTTTTGAGGTATGATAATGGCATATGGTTATGAAAAAATATCCTTATTTGGTGGAGATGCAAACTGAGCTATTTATAGGGGAAATTATGTCTAAGAGGTGCTTTAAAATTGAAAAAAAAAGTGAGAGGATAAACAAGAGCATGAAAATGTTGATAATTTTTAAGGTTCAGTGATGGTTACATGGTGATTTATTGAATTATTTTTCATATTCTATCGATCTTGGAAGTTTTCAAAATGAAAAGTTAGAAAGTCTGGTATTAGTGGTGTTGACATCCACAAATGACATTTTTTCATCTTGAAGTATAAAATTCATCCTTGACTGCATCATGTGAACAAAACTGTAAAAGAATCTTCAATCAAGATTCTTTTCTGCATTTTAGTCTCATGTATTTTAGGAGTTTATTACCTCTGTTACATAAGGTCAAGAAAAATGAATATGAGGTCATACATAACGGAGTTACATGTCTTACTTCCGAAATGTTTTCCTCCTAACAAACAAGCTGTCACCTCTTCCACCACATAGCTATTTTCCATGTCTAGGAAAGATCTTGTAAAGTGACACCTGCTTTTTCATACAAATTATAATATATAAAAGTTATGAGGCTTTTGCCTTCTAAAAAATCCAGGTCTAAAACTGCAACCAACATTCACCATATAGTGTGAAGTAGGGACATTATTTAGCAGATGATCCCAAAGAGCTCCAAAGAAAGGGAGGGAGGTTGAGGAGAGACAGAAGGAGGAAGAAAGGACGATTATGCATTATCAAGCTCCCTGCTGCAAGCAACTGGAGCCCAATTTTAATGGAACCTCTGAGAAGCGTGAAGAATGTTCTCCAGAATTTTCTCCTAAAAGACAGGAAGCTGTGGGATTCATCTACGGGCTCCTCCCATTATTTCAGGTTGCCTAAACCATTGACTCCACCCTCCAAATCCTCAAATTCTGCGCTGGCAGACTGCGCCTTCACAGTCTGAGAGTGCTGCTGGAGCTCCTGCAGAAGTTCTGAGGCTGAGATCAGTTAAAGACATAGACACCAGGTATGCAGAACATAGCAGAAATTGTCACCATTTTTCAAAATCACTGAATATTATTTCCCTCACTTTAGATACTAGCTTGAGTATCCCCGTTGATGAGTGCTGGTTAACTGCTAATAAATGCTTATCATCATTTAAATATATCTGTCCCTAGCTGCCTGCAAGGAGTTCCTTCTATATAAAGAGGAAACTGCTATAAAAATACATTTTTGGGAACATTACATAAACTCTAAAAGGTAGATGTTATTATAATCGTTATATGTGTGTTATCCATTGATACGTAGAAAAAATATTATGTTTTCAAGGTCATTTGGTTCTAAGTAGCTAATTCTTTCTGAATCTAAAGCCTGTGTTTTTTTCCTGCTCTGTACCATTGTTGCCCTGACTTCAGGAACATTTTGATAACTCCAGTGTGTCCAGGACTGAATGACAAAGAGTAAATGTTATAAAATAACCTCTACAAAAAAATGCTTATCTCAAACTTTGCTTTGGATTTAATTTCTATCTTCCCATAACTGTAATATATACTACTGTGAACATAATTGAGTATGAGTCTTGTCTGTATTTTTAATTTTTCTTACGGGGATAAAAATACAAAAGATGGAGCACCTGTAATAAGCACCTGCCTAAGTGCAGACAACTGGTAAACCAGGTCACTCCAATGTGCATGTTAATAAGCCTCCTGAAACACTACCCATGGTTTCAGAAGGAACAAGAAAAGCATTTAACGTTTCTCTTTCCACTCCTTCTCAGCATGTGATTATTGCTAAACCTTTTCAGTCCGGTGTTTTTTCCTCCAATAGGCTAAAAATATGCAAATAATCTTTTTAATTGTTCATGAGAACTCATTAAATTTCCCTCTTATGATGAGATTTCTTTTTTTAATCAGCCGTTGTTTGAAACCTAGCAGATAAGAAAGTATCAGTGTTAGCACACTGCATATGGTGTTTTGCTTTAAAAAAAAATAACAGAAGGAGAATCTTAAAGTGATTGTAGAATTTAATTTAAAAGACTATTTTCCTATTTCATCTAATTAGAATTTTAAAATGGTTCCTTGTATCAAAGCTAAACTATCTGACCTTTTCCTTGTTATATTCATTGAGAATTCAGATTCTGTATCAGACACAAAATTTTACCAGTTCCTTTTTCTCTCTCTGGTACTTTCTTTTCTCTTTCTAATATGATATGTGAATTTTCACTTACAGAGAAGGGAAAAAAGAGAAAATTAGCAAATTTCCTAAATTTACTGTATTTACAATTAGATACATTTTTCAGTTGGTCAGAGTCTTATAAATGGTGGAGGCAACAAAAGGACTAGACTTCATCTGACACAAGGTCTAACTGATTTTTGAGAAAGGGCACCAGTAGTGTAAAGAAAAATCTCATTAACAAAGAGTGCTGAAAAAACTGAGTATCCACCTGCATAAAAATGAAGTTGGATCCCTATCTCTCACCATTAACAAAAATTAACTCAAAATGAATCAAATATCTAAACCTAAGACTTCAAACTATAAAACTACTGGTAAAAAAACACAGGAAAACTCTTGGAGACATTGGAGTAGGTAAAGACTTTTAAAATAAGATTTCTAATGCACAAGCAATAATTCCAAAAAATAGCCAAGTGGGATTATATTAGGTTAAAGAGCTTCTTCTCAGCAAAATAAACAATAATTCAAGTGAATCAACAACTCTTGGAATGGGAGAATATATTTGCAAAGTATACCTCAGATAAGGGGCTGATAACCAAAATATGTAGAGAAATCAAGCAGCTCACCCCCTAAAACATAACCCAATTAAAAGATGGGAAAATGAGCTGAACAGACAACTGTCTAAGGAAAACATACTAATGGCCAAAAAGCATATTAAAAAAATGCTCAACATTCCTTAACACACAGGAGATGCAAATCAAAACTACAATGAGATATCACCTAACCGCAGCCAGAATGACTAAGATTAAAAAAATAAAAATGATAAGTGCTGGTGAGACTGCAGAGGAAAAGTAACTCTTACACTGTTGGTAGGGATGTAAATTAGTGCAGCCACTATGGAAAACAATATGGAGTTTCCTCAAAATGTACAAATAGAACTACCATATGGTCCAGGAATTCCACGCCTGGGTATCTACCCAAAGGATAGGAATGCAGTCAGTTGAAAAAAAAAAAAAAATGCTTGCACGTCCTTGTTTATTGTAGCATTATTCACAGTTGCTAAGACTTGGAACCAACTCAAATGTCCAGGAACAGATAAATGGATTGAAAACATGTGGCACATATACAATATGTGCCATTAAAAAAAATGAAACTCTTTCATTTGACAGAAAGTGAATAAATATCTAAGATTTTGCTGCTAAGTGAAGCACGTTAGACTATGGAAGAGAGGCATTATATGCCCTTACTCGATATATACTGTATCTCTGCATTCTATGACAGAAACTGATAGAGTGGAAGATATAAAGGGATGGGTAGGGACCAGCATATGGTGTAATGGTTACATTGCTGGGCCACCACATAGCCGACCATGGTTTGGGTCCCAGACACAGAGGCTTAAAATTTACACCAGGTACATGTGTGTGCATGCCCAAAATACTGAGAGGAGAATAGAGGAGAAGGGACTGTGGCATGGTCATCCTTCCTGTGGGGTGATTTCTTGCTTTCTTTCTTGTCATCTCTCTCTCTCTCTCTGTCTCTCCAGAGAGCACATGTGCCCTATAGCAAAAACCTCTTAAAAAAAGGCATGGAGAGCAACTGTGGAAACTAGAGACAGTGTAAGAGGAGGGTGGAAAATGGGAGAGGATGAGAGGGAGGAAATCAAGGGGAATAAGAAAGAAGGAAAACATTTAAGGGACACAGAAATGGAAAATGATCTCTTAATGATAATATATATGGTAATATCTTTGACTGAACCAATATACAATGTTTTCTCCGGGTAAACTCACTTGGTAAACTGTAGTGATACACAGTGATGGAATGTTAAATAAATAAAGTTTAAAAATATTTTAAAAGGAGTTCCTTTAGTAGAAGTAGATCACATCTCCATTTCCTGGCTAAGATTAAGTGTATTCAAAGATGGGGACATGGATTACTGATAAGAGAGAACCCGTTGCCCCTTTACCTCTTTTGGCTACAGAAATCTGTAGATTGTGATCACTCATCCGCAGGTAAGTATGGAAATTAAAGAAGAAATATTTACTGGTTCAACAGAAGCCTAACAGTGGATTCTTAACCTATTGAAATTTGCTAAGGGGGCCAGCTGGCAGTGTGGAATTTAAGGCACTGGATTCCTACTTGGCTGACCATGATTCAAGTCCCAGATTTGGCAACTTGAAAATCATGCCATGTATATGTGCATGTATGCTCTAAATCCCATTAAGAGAATGGAGGAGAAGGGATTGGAGCATGGCCATTACCCCTTGAGGGTGATTCTCACTTTCCTTCTCTCTGTATCTGTCTCTCTCTAGTGAGAACATACTCCCTATGGCAAAAACCTAAAAAAAAGAGATAAAGAAAGGAAAAAAGGAAAAAAAAAAGCAAAGAGAGAAAGAAGAAAGGAAGGAAGGAAGGAAGGAAGGAAGGAAGGAAGGAAGGAAGGAAGGAAGGAAGGAAGGAGAAAGAAAAAGAAAGAGAGAAAGAGCGAAAGAAAGAGAGAGAGAGAGAAAGAGAGAAAGAGAGAGAGAAAGAGAGAGAAAGAAGAAACAAGGAAGGAAGGAGATAGGGAGGAGGAAGGAAGGAAGGGAGGAAGGAAAGAAAGAAAAAGGAAAAAAGAAAAAGAAATTTGCTTAGTTGTAGGACCATTCCAGATAATTATGGTGCCTTATAAACGAGATATTCAAACATTCAAAAGTAGAATCAGTTCTTTGCCTCAGTCTAAATTTAGTCTTCACTTTGGAAATTGTATCAAGGGCATGACTGTTACACAGCTATATCAGGCCATCGGAGTCAGCTAAGCTATTTTCCTGTAGTAATAATAGAGGCTCTTAGTGACCCAGAACTAGTTTCAGAAGTGGTCTGGGACAAAGGAAATAAACAACAAATGTTTAGTTTATTCAGAATAGGAATATGGAAAGACCTTTCTTCAATTTTAAGGCTGCAGTTTTCACTTTTTTTTCTGCTTTATACAGTAAAATGGTATGTTTTAATATGCCAATGCTGGCCTTAGTTGCATTTCAATTTATCTAACATTCAGTGTCAGGCATTGAGGTTCCAAAATGAATAAAATATAGTACCTTTCCAGTTTATAGGCAAGTAAAGTTATGACTATAAATGTAAGCCAGACTATGACACGAAACACATCAAAATGTGTTTATTTATAGCAACCACGTTCAAGGCACAGGGGAGAATGGGGTCATAAAATAGAACATAAAGTAATAGGCGTCGTGCTCCTCTTTGCTTACTTGGTCTTGTCAACTCTTCGTTGTGCCTTCAACATGCACAAGTATCTGAGCATCAGGACGTGTTCTCTTTCTCACCTCTCAGAACGGAGCTTTCCGGAGATATCTGCTTCTCTTGCTCACGGGCTTGTTTTAGATCATAGCTTCAAAATCACTCCTCAGTGATGCCTTCCTGAATACCTTATCAAAATTTATTTTCTCTGTTACTACATCTCTTAAAGTGTTTTTTTATTCCTTATTGCTGGACATTATATATTTACTTACTTGGTCATTTCTATGCATTAGAATGTAAACACTTGTTCAATGCTGGAACCCCTTTTCAAGTGGCAAATAGCAGATATAAAATATTTGTGAATAAATAAATAAAGGAATCAATATTATAATAGGAGGGTTTTATTTATTTATTCAGGAGAGGCTTTTGCTAAAGGGCACGTGCGCTTACTAGAAAGACAGAGAGAGACAGAGAGACAGAAAGTGAGAAATCATCCCCCCAAGGGGGTTGGACATGCCGCAATCCCTTCTCCTCCATTCTCCTCTTGTGGTTTTGGGCACACACACACACACACACACATCCAGCATGAGTTCAAGCCACCAGATCTGGGATTTGAATCACGGTCAAGTACATGGGAGTCCAGCGACATAGCCATTATGCCAACTGCTGGTCCCTTATTGTTTATTGCTAGAGAACTCATGAGTTCACAAGAGAAATAGAGATAGAGAAAAGGAAAGAAAGAGAAAGAAACCACCCCCGAGTGGGGTGTGACCATGCGGCAATCCCTTTTTCTCCATTTCTCCATCCCATCAGGATTTCGGGTATGCTTTTCTACTGCTAGAGCCAGGATTCAAACCATGTTGGTCCATGTGAGATCCAGTTCCCAAGGTACAGCATTTAACCACTGAGCTGCAGTACTGGCCTATAGGAGGCAATTGAAGGATAATAGAATAGAGTTATATTTTGGCTAGATAAGGAAAAGTCAACAAGATTTTATGGCAGTGTGGAAAGTATGAGGAAAGACTCTCCGATGTCTCTTATTCAGTCTCCGCCCATTAAATTTCTTGTCCGTAGATTAGAACTTTCTCAGTATTCCTATCCTCTCAGAATAGGTGTCTCTAAAGCCTTGGACCTAGGATGTTTGGCTGCGTCTCCTTAGGTATAAAGGGTTTTTTCCCTTTCCATCAGATGATTATGATGGGTCTTCATCATTCCTTGGGGACAGTAGAATTTGCCATCTTTGTCCAGTGACTCACGTCTTGTATTCCATAGGGGAAGACTTCAATGGTAGGATTTGATGTCCTCCACAAGGTCTGCATCTTTGAGAAGCATTCTCTAGCTTTTTCACTGCCACTAACTTTCCCCTGACCATATGGTAAATTAAATTCATAGAAAAGATTTTGCAAGTAGGTACAAACTCCCTCTTGGACTTGTGGTTCTTATTAGACTACACTTGATCTCTTGCAATTTATTACAACTTTTTGCTGAATTCTTCTTACTATTTTGTATGGCAGTCCTATTGTTCTCCTGTGCTCTGCCCTTGGTAATCCAGACATATCTCCTATCTGTTGGAGGCTTTTTATCTTTCTTTATATTTAAGATTACTTAGTTGTCCTAAGACCTCTGTCTTTCAAGGGTTTCAAGAAAAGTTATGATTTAATGGATTTCCTAGTTTTACCTCATTGATGTTAAGATGGAAGCAATTACTTCAGAGTGTTCCTCATCCTATGTTAAACTTCTGTCCTTCTAATCCTTTTTATTTTTATTTATATTTTTGGATTCATTTTTTGTTTGTCAGTTTTATTTAGGTAAGGTGTTTCTTGCTTCCTATGTTTTATGGTTGTTATATTCTTCAAAAGAGTGCATATATCAGAATATTTGAACGTCATGGCTAAGCATAAAATTCTTTTAAATTAAACATTTGCTCCTTTGAAGATGTGATTCAGCATTAAAATGTACTGCTTAAAATGCTGCTATCTCTGATATTTTCTCTATCACAGGTGACATGATTTTTCTTTCAGGATGCCCTTTGGATTCTTCATCTTCAAAGATTTTGTTTCAATGTCATCAAAATATACATTGGAAATAATTATGTATCATGTTCTTCTTCAAACACACTGTGCTGTTTCCTGCAAGTTCAAGTTCTTCTCTTCTTGGGACATATATATATTTTTAATTTGATGTGTTCATTTCCATGTGCTTCTTTAGCAGTATCAATTATGCATATATCCTATTTCCCCTTCTGTTGCTCATATATTTTATGTTCTTCATTTTTTCATATTATCTTTTTTGTTAATTTACATTTAATTATATTTATTTTTTAAGAGTTATTTTATTTAACTTTATTTATTTATATATTTTTAATTTGGCCTGAGAAGGAGAGAGAGAGAGAGAGAAAGAGAGAGAGAGAGAGAGAGAGAGAGAGAGAAAGCCACCAGGTCCAGGACTCGAACTGCAGTCAGCCACATGGTCATCCAGTGCCCTTAACCACCACACCACCTGCCAGCTCAATTTACATTTAATTTTAAATGTTTTCAAGTCTAATATTGCATCAGATATACTTTAAAAATATCAGTTGTACTTTGCATTGCTTCTAAGCATTAAGATTTGTAATGTTATAAAAATTTCTCATTTGTCTTCTAAGCTCGGCAAATCAATATTCTAAGCCCTTCCTTTCTTAATATATTCTTTATGAAATTCAACTTTTTTTTCCTCCAAGACATCCATGAGGTTTGGAAATATCTTAATTTTTTTTTCTAAATCATGTGGCAATATTTTTTATGATATAGAATGTTCATCTTCATTTTGTTTATTACTTATCTTTTATCCTATTTTTGAATTACATGTATTTATATATGCTATATTGTTTTCTTCTCAATAATTACTGCTATTTATTTATTTATTTATTTATGTTTAGTATTTCTATTTGAAATTCGCTGAATCATATGCTGGATAAGTTGGGCAGTAGTTACAGTAAGTTGCTAGTACCTTCAGTTCAGTTTAAGCACCTGAACCCAAAAAGTGAGCCCTCTTAGTAGCATTTCTAGAACATTATAGGCTCTGTTGTTTCATTATCCAGCTGTTCGAATATTTCTTTTTCTTTTTTTTTTTTTGGAGAGGTTCTTGCTATAAGGTGTGTGTGCTCTCCAGAAAGACAGAGAGATAGAAAGCAAGAAATCGCCCCTCAGGGGGGATGGCCACACCACAATCCTTTCTCCTCCTTTCTCCTCTCGGGATCTTGGGCACGTATGCACACGAGCCCAGCATGAGTTTACACCACCGGGTCCGGGATTCACAGTGCAGTCGACTACATGGGAATCCAACGACATAGCCATCACGCCAGTTGTTGGTTCCTGTTCACATATTTCTGACCTGTGCATCACATGTAAGTAAGGAAGTCTACAAATGATGCTGGATTCTTGATTTTGAATTGTCCTAACTAATGTAAAATTGAGTACAGATACCCCAAAGGGCAGATTTATGGGATAATAATTTTTAAGTCACTGTGTTCTGGAATGATTTATTGTACAACAGTGTTTAACTAGAAGAATCTTATATGCCCAAGGAGAAAGGAGCTATATTTGAATTCTGAACACATTCATTTATTTTGATCCCCATGAAACTGCATTTGACAGACAATCTTCACAAAAACAACCCCAGGAAATAATAGTGTCCTTGTCTCTGGTGAAGAGATTTTAACTGAAGATTTGGCACAATGTGAATATGCCATTTGTTAATATTCAAGTAGTGGTTTGACCATATGACTACAGTTTTAAGAGTGCTACCATAGTCAATACTAAGTTAGAAAGCCAGAGTAGAATTTATAAATTATAAATTATATATAATATTAAGAAATAATATCTCAAATGAAAAAGAGGAATTAAAGTAGAACAACTCTTTAAAAGGTTTTCTC
This sequence comes from Tupaia tana, assembly GCA_026018925.1. Classification (NCBI taxonomy): domain Eukaryota; kingdom Metazoa; phylum Chordata; class Mammalia; order Scandentia; family Tupaiidae; genus Tupaia; species Tupaia tana. The sequence goes on from JAKSZU010000007.1 coordinate 17,757,424, forward strand.
TCACCTTTATTCCTTTGACTGTTAATTCACTAGCTTCTTTTCAGTAGTGATAGAAAAGCATATTCTACATTGCATCTTATTCATGTCATTCAAACCTTTTAGAAAAGTGAATATAATTTTTCAATTGTTGCAAAATATATATTGAAGGATATTTTTGCTCCACAACCTTAAACTATGAGAAACTTTATCTAAGGTAGATGTATAAAGTTGAAATTTGATAGAAATAAAAGCATGGAGAAAATAAGAATTAGCCCTAAAGTAGCTTGTATTAATTTTACAAAGGACCATTACTGTTTCCAAAGACTCAAAACCCACAAGCCAGGTAGTGTATCATAATATTGTTCATAGGCAACATGATTCAGCAGCCTCATGATAAGGGCTAACACTGTTTGGGTGGGTTGAAAGTTCATTCAGTCTACAGTTGATATAAATCTCTTTGGTGTGCCCTGGATGAATATAAAATTGCATGTGATATAGACTGTACATAAAAGATAAGGCAGAAGTTTCTTTTTACACTCACACATTTGATGAAACAAATGGATTTGCCAAGACCAAAGTTCATAGTGGCAGACTGTGCGGTCACAAGTATGCTTGTCATATCATCAGATTGTAAATCATGTAATGCTATATCTATTATCTTTCACTTCTGCACATTTATCACGTTTAGTCTTCCAGTGACATTGTAGAGTCCCGATTTGTTTTTTCTTTCACTTAATATTTTAATTGCAGAAATCCAATTCCCCCATGCAGTCCTGGTCTCAGTGCTAAAGACAGTTCTATTTTGATATTGGCCTTTCAATATTAATGACTCCTTAGTGGCAGCAGTGAAGATAAATGACCTTTTGCTTTTTATTTTCTTTAACGTTTTAGTTGTTTAGCATAATAGTGTTATTTAGCTCTAAGCCACAAACATCTTTTTATGTTTAAATAACAAATCATGATTTATTTTCTTTGTAATTTCTAACTAGCAACATCAATACATTGACTAGGCTTTAAACAGAACAGAAAAAAGATTCCAAACTTTCAGAAATGTACCCACCTGCATTTCTTCAGGTGAGTTCAAAGACTTGTGGAATAATGGTTAGAAGGATCTTTTGGTGCATTTCATCTATTCTCCAGGTTTCTCTTTTTTTTTTCTTAGATAATAATGAAATTTTTAAAAAGAATGGGATAAACAATGTACTCCAAATATATTTGTCACATAGTTCACCAGAAACATCTTTTATTTGGCATTTTATTAACTTTTAATTTGAATGACAGGTAAAATCTTTATAAAATCTCAAAATACTGATGGATTATTTAAGATGTCCTGAATTATGAAGGATCAGTAAGTCATCAAGCATCAGTGTTGAAATAGCTTAATGTGACTGAAAACAAGATGAAAAAATAGAAAAGCTTTAGTCCTAAATCCCATGTGATTTGAGGGTGATACAACCTTTGATGTCCAGCTTTTCATTTATTCATTCAGTCATTTTCGTAAGACCACAGTATACCAGCCACTGTGCCCAAAGCACCTCTGTACTGCTTACATAATATTTAGTAGAGAGGATTTAATAAATAATACAGTATTTAGTAGATAAATATACATTGGATCACTATACATCATTTGTAAAGTATTTTTTAAAAAACTCTCTCTGATAACTAAGGAAATTGAATTAGTTGATTTCTATTATCCTTTGGGATAGGACCATGACTTGTGTGTGTGTGTGTGTGTGTGTGTGTGTGTGTGTACACATTTCTTTGATTATACTCTACCTTTAATAATTTATAGAATCCATTCACATTCTGGACTTGGCATATTTTTATTCCAAACCTCTGTGTTCCTAGAAAACCCAATATAGGGCACTAGAACTTTCTTACTGTTTCAAAGAGTAAGTTAGAAAATATGTTCCATGTCTTCATATTTGAAGTCCTGCTTCAGCTGGTACCCCTGACTCAACACAGCTCAGCAGAGCTTCAAGTTGCTTATGGTGTCATGAAGTTGCCAGATTTATTAGCCACATGCTAAACACATAAAGTTTTGTATGACAACCTCTCCTGGATTTGGATGTCACCAGTTGTCATGGAGCCTATGAGTTCCAGGTCTTTACCCCACCTGTGCTTTTTTGTGACATTCTCTTACCCTCTGTAGGACAGTGATACAATCATAATTTAAAGTGCTATGATTAGAGTTTTTTTTAATTGCTCTCAACAACTATACTAGTGCTGAGCCTCTTGAAAATTTTCTTCAGTGATATTGTGATGCTGCCATATTTTCTAAATGAAATGTTTATTAGAATCATTGCAGTGGTTGGACCTGGCTGGGGTTTGGGGTGGAGCAACAATGATCTGCTGCCCTTAACCTAGGGATGACTCAGTGATCTGAACTGAGTTCCTGTCACAGACATAGCCTTCAGATGAGTTTTGATCTACTGATAAAAATCACTGCTATCACACCTGCCTATGTCTCTTGATTATATACCTTGTCCAGCTCTGTTCTATGTCCCTTGTACCAAGGCTCTGGATGAATAGCACTCACAGAGATTATCATGTACAAGCACTTCAGATCTACCATACCAATATGGTCAGGATTAGTTGTAATGAAGTGCTTTCTCAAGTAAGAAACAAACAAACAAAAAAAGCACTAAACAATTTGCAAATATATCAATAGTCAAAAAGCATCTTCTTAATTATGAAACTGGGAAAATTAGTAAAGGAACCATTTATTAAATTGCATTTGATGAATTGGTCATTTAGTGAAATAGCTTGCTTTTCCTCAGATTTTTTTTCTCTCATATCCCAGGTAGTGTTTCCAGTTATTACTAATTTCTTAATCAGTTTACATTTAATTTTGCTCTCTCAGCTCCTCAAACACTTTATATGTGGTTCTCTTTATTAAAACTCCTGCTTGAAATTCAAAATGTTTCTGTTTTCTCTAAATGGAACCCAGATGATATAAATGGGAAAAGCATTTCAGAGGAAGAGACTGTCATATACCAATGTGTAGAAAATAATGGCATGTGATTTCAGAGCACTGAAACATGGTATGGGTTAATGTTAGAGTTTCTGAGGTAGGCAGAGGTGTGACAAAAGGAAAAATAATGTAGTGGAGTGGAGGGCTGATGGTGGTGTTGCAGTGAAGTACAATGCTCTTTGAGTGTGACCCACTTGTGGTTTCAAGCTTGCATCTGTAGGCATTCCCGAGTATGCCAGACACATGTGTGCCTATAACCTGGGACTAGCTGAATGTGGGACTGATTGTGGTATCAAACTCCACATCTCTTTGTCTTTTCTGATCATGGAAGAAATAAATGCATATACTTAAAAAAACTTTACAGGTAATTTTAAGAATTCTGAAGCTTATAATATAGGCAATGAGGGGATTAATCAGGAAATTTAAATCAGGAATGTTGCAAATGAAATATTAATGTGAGAAGGCTCATATTGATAGCAGAAAATAGGTTACAAGGGATAAAGCTTAAGGTAGAGAAAGTTAAAAGTTTATTGTGTCTCCTGGACTGGAAAAGATGGTATGTGTTAATTTCTCCTTGTTTCTCCCTTCAAAGTACAACTATAAACTTTGGCAAGAGACAACTAAAGGGAAACTCTTACCTCTATAGCAGAATCTGAAAGAGTGGCAGGTATAATAGCAGGGAGACTAACTGTAGATACTAGAGAATGTATAGAAGAGGATGGGTTTCTGTGGTCCGATCTTTCCATTTAAATCCTGGAAGTTAACATTCTACGTTGTTATTGATATTTCTTGTTCCTTGCATTAAATTGGTCATTTTCGTGGTTGCATTTTGTCCTCTTATTTCTGTATGTATCTTTAGTTTTACTGGTTGAGCACTCCTTTCAGAACTTCTTGAAGAGTGGATCTGCTACTGGCAAATTCTTTCGGGTCTTGTTTATCTGAGAATGTTTTTATTCTTTCATGCCATATGAAAGATAATCTTGCTGGGTATAATATTCTTGGTTGAAACTGTTTTTCACTTAACACTTTGAATATATTTTACCATTCTTTCCATGCTCGCATTGTTTCTGATGAGAAATCTGAGGTTAGCCTGATGGGATAACCTTTATAAGTAATCTGACATTTCACTCTTGCCAATTTTAGTATCTTGTCTTTTTCTGTAGATTTGACCAGTCTGGCTATGATGTGCCTTGGAGAAGATCTTCTTGGGTTGATTCTATTAGGGGTCCTTTGTATTTCTTGGGTCTGTATATTTGAATGCCTCTTTAGATTTGGAAAGTTTCCTTCCAAGATTTTGTGGAATACATTATCAATGCCCTTATTAGGCTCCTCACCTTCTGGTATATCAATTATCTGACTGTTTGGGCACTTAATGCTGTCTAGTATTTCTCATATAGTATTCTCATTTTCTAGGGTTATTTTCTCAGGTTTTTGGTTGGTTTTTCTAGCTCAGAGGTTTTGCTTTCAACATCCAAGATTCGATTTTCTGCATGAACTAAGCTGCTTTTGATACTTTTGAGGGATGTTTTGATTTCCTGAAGGGCAGCCTTCATCTCTAGTAGCTCCACTTGATTCTTTTTTATGGTGTGTATTTCCAAAGAACTTCAACATCTCCTGGAACTCGTTGTCTCTTTTCTCCAGTATCTTCTGGAGTTCATTATCTCTCAGCTCTTTCATCTCATTTAGTTTTGTCACTATGAATATTCTGAAGTCTTTATCAGAGATTTCCATGAATTTTACTGTACTGTCTGTAGATGATGAGGTATTGTTCTTTTCCCTTAGGGGAGAGATATTTTCTTGGTTTCTCATGTTTCTTGTTGTTGTTTCTGGTCATACTGTGACAAAATCTCTCGTCCACAGTGCTTAGCAATGTGGTATCAACAGTAAGATTAGAAGTTCAGATATATAGGAAGAAATTTCTTCGTTAATAAGACTGAACTGACGAAATAGAATTTTATGACTTTTGAGCAAAACATTAGTGATTACTTTTTACTAATGCTTTATTTTTCCAATTTAAACAGTTTATCTTCTTTTGAGTTGTTGATAGGTTCAGCAATATGTTAAAATATTTTTGTTGTTTGTTTCTTTAAATGGAAACATAAACTTTTCTTCCTTCCTGACCCCTCTGGAATTGGAAAATATTTAGGAATATTCTTATTTTTTGGGAGAAGATTTATTTTCATAAGTTCAATAATGTGTGTTGCATTGATTCAGAAATTGGAAATGCTTATTATTGGACAGGGCTTTGACTGGAAGGTCATATCTGAAGATTAATCAGAAAACTATGGAACTAAGGTGGATCTCAAGTAAGCTAACAGTAGCTCTTAGAAAGATAGCCTGGTATCATAAATAGTTCTGCCTGGCAGAGAGGATTAGAGAATATATATGAAAGAATTTATAACATAAAATAACCTGAACTTTTCCAGCTCAGCATTGTAATCAGTAGAGATTGCAAAAGAGCAACCACACCAGTGGATTATTTTGAGAAAGACTTTGAAGGAAGAAAAAGAGATTGATCTTTGCTAGCAGATGTTATATCACAGAATACTTGAGCAAGGCTGAATTGATTAAGTTTATGTATGACTCGTGTGCTGGGCATTTGCTTTTCAACAATTTGAGTCATTGACATGTAAATATTTTCTCAAAAATATTTAAAACCATACTGTTTCTGTTATAGAGTCACTAACAAAATTATACAAAATTATAAGAAATATTTTGAACATTATCTTCAAAATTCAGTATTTTGAAATTTTGAAAGTTCTTGATTAACTGTCAAGAACTATGGAGTATGAGTTAAAATTTTTTGATATGTAAAGCAAACGATTGTGGAAAATGTAAAAATAAATTTAAAAAATGAAAAAGGAAGAAAAAAACAAGACAATGATAAAAAGAAGGGAATGGGTAATATGTGACTTGTGTGCTTTCTAATCTAAACAGGCATTTTTATTATCATGATTAAAGTCACTTCTAAAATTTAATGGGCAAAGGTCAAGAATACTGGAAGAAATCAGGGGAAAAAACAATCAATACATTTAATAGACAAAAAAATAGAAAACCTATCTGTTGCTGATAATACATATGGTAATGTCTTTGACATGACTAATATGCACCTTATTCATACTGGGATGAACCATGTTGTATAATGTAAGAATGTACAGTGATTAAATGTAAATAAAAAGCAAATTTTTAAAAAATGTGGTAAAAAGAAGGCAAATTAGTTTGAGATAGCCAAAGTCTTTGATATGTAGACTACTGTGTTCTCAAAGTATGGCTTCCCACAGTCAGATCACAAATATAAAATATTCAACTTTGGCCAAGAGAAGAAGAATATTAAAAATAGTATAATAGCTGAAAAGATTACAGTTGATAACAAATGTTACATTGTGCCATTTGAAGAGGAGATAAATGACCTATGAATGTTTAGGAATGGAATACTGAAAGGAAGAATCAATAATCACTGACTTCTGGGACAGCTCTGTGCTGCAAGGGTACTACACTGCTCAAAACAAACCAGATCCCACATGATGAACTCACTTTAAATCTCCTGCCTGATGAACCTCAAAAACACTGGGCATGTGCACAGTACCCAATATCTGGCTGGAGGACTAGAGCAAGAGGATTGTGATAAGATCACATCCTGAAGAGGGCGCTCTACTAAAATAAACAAAAAATTACAAAAACTAGCCAACTTGTAATATATAAGCTCTGACATACAAACAAGATTCTGGAATTCTTTCTGTGGTCAGCAAAGAAAAAGTCCTAGATCGAGAAGAATATGTTATAGCAAAAGAGATGCAGGTTGTTATAGAAAAGAGTAGACTAATATATAGTGTATTCATGCTGGCAAAACTCATTTTGTGTGCTGTAAAGATGTACAATAACTAAATGAAAAAAAATAAATGAATGGGGCCAGCTGATGGCATAGTGGTTACATTGTTGGATTCCCACAGGGCTAACCATGGTTCAAATCCCAGACCCAGTGGCTTGAAACTCTCACTGGGCGTGTGTGCATGTGTGCTCAAGATCCCACGAAGTAAATGGAGAAGGAATTGGGGTGTGTCCTCCACCCTGGGGAATGATTTCTCACTGTCTCTGTTTTTCTCTCTCTCTCTCTGACCACTGGCAAGCACATGTGACCTAAGTCAAAAACTTCCTAAAACAACAACAACAACTAACTACATAAATTTTTTAAAAAAGAAAAAATATATATACAATTGTTAAAGATGGAAGGTTTGGAGCCAGGTGGTATCATAGCAGTAACATAACTGGACCCAGATGGCAAGGTCCTAGGGTTATATCCCTGGACTATAATCCAGATCAGCTGAGACTGGACATGGACCACTGTATGAGGACCCTGTTAGGAGTCCTCTCTATCTCTTTCTCTGAACAAATAAATAAATAAATATACTTTAAAAATTTATGTTTTAGAAGATAATTGATTTCCTTTTTGTAAATATATTTACCAGAGAACAAATGACCATTGGCCAGGAGTCTTGAAAGAAGGAGTTTACATAGAGTATGACCACAATCATCAGACTACAAAGATAAATAAATTTTCAAAGAGATGAGGTAATTTTTAAGGGAATAGCTCATGTTTTTAATCACTATGTTTCCTTGTATCTGAGTCCCAGGGTTGAACTGCACAGCCTATCAATGTATGTAGATCATATGTTAGAACAACATCTGTCACATACTAAATATTTATTAAATCGTATCTATGATGGGTGGTCATCTTACATGTAAAAACATATATTTTAAAAATATACATGTTAATGATAACATCAATGATAATATGATGTCAGATGTTCACTGCAGTCCTTAGACAAAAACTATAACACTGAACTAGTATCAGAAGTAGGAGAGTATTCAGAGATAAAGCACTCATTTATATTTGTTTTGTGTTTGTTTTGTTTTTAATTATAAGATTTGTCTACTCCTGCATTTACTCTTGTTTAGTCTCATTTCACATGCTCCACTGCAGTGAGACACTATTCTACTAGATTCTCATTTCTCCAGTAAGCTCAGAGGAAAGGCAGTTGGAAGCATGAATTTAACTATCCATCAAAATACCTTTGGAGGAGCCAACTGGTGGCACAGTATTTACACACTGAACTCCCACACGGCCAACCACGGTTCGAGTCCCAGACTTGGAGGCTTGCTTTCTCACTTTCCCATTTTTCTTTTCTCTATCTGGTAAACATGTATGCCCTGTAGTGAATAAAATAATGATAATGATAAATAAAACTAAATAAATAATTCTTAAAAAATACTATTGAAAATCAATATATGAGCATAAACTTGAGTAACCTTTCTTTATTAAACCAAATGATTTGATTTGGAACATTATACTAATCACTTTTTTAAAAGAATTATTTTATTTAACTTTATTGATCATTATCTTTTTTTCTTTTTTATTTGACCAGAGAGAGACAGAGAGAGAGGGAAAGTGAGAAAGCAAGCCATAAGGTCTAGGACTTAAACCGTAGTCAGCCATGTGGGAGCCCAGTGCGTTAACCACCATACCACCTGCCAGCCCCCACTAATCACTGTTGTTAACAAGTTTAGAGATTATACTATAACCCATATGCTAAAGCATAGAATTCTCAATTTAACTATTGTGCCTTCCTACTTTGAGAATCTAGGATAATAAAACAGAAAATTCTAATTACAAATGCACCTATTTTATCCCAATTTATGTTACTGATTCTCTCATTTTCAGATTCAAATTCAATCTACTTCTTTTTTCCCTCTCTTGACACAACCCTGCCATTAGCTGGTAACCTCTGCTAACTCTCTGCAAGGCCACATTCCCTCACCAGTCTGTGACCCGACTGTATGCCCTGGTGTACATCTTATTGAGATGTAGAACAAGCTCTAATGACACTTGGCAGCAGCTCATTTAAAATAAACTCAATTAAATCAGGCAAAAAGCTAACAACAACAACAACAAAAACTGAGAAAAAATCAGTTGTAGGAGACCAATTAGGGAAAAGTTCACTATGTTCTCTAACAAGAGAAATCAATGTGGGTTGGGTGTAATGTCATAGCAAATGAAATTAAGAAAAGAAATAGTAAATTAATGCTATGCCTGAATATCAAGAATATGTAATGACTATATTTCCTGGCAATAAATACACAATTTGAAACTAAGTGGACTCATAAAAACTGTTTTTGTAAAGGCACACATAAGCTTTAAAGGCATACATGTAGGCCAATATTCAACTAAGGGTTCTTTGTACACTTAGAAAATGCAAGTACTCTTCTGGGTGATTCAAAGTTGGGAAGATTCAGCTATTGCTCTCGGAAATTTTAGTCTATACAAGGGAAATATATTTAGAAAGGAGAAGGATACATTGTAGAAAGTAAGTCCAAGGCTATGTGGGGGTTAGTGAGGCATGTTCCTCGGGCACAGAGTGGGAGAAGAGGCCAAAAAACTTTAGTAATTGAGAAAAATAATATTTCGATGTTTTTTTTAAAAAAATTGAAATCTGCAGACATTTCATAATGAAGAAAATGTTAAAGTACTAAATAAACGCAAGATCAGTATTACTGAGTTTTTCTTTAGTCTCAGGTTACAACGCACTTTGTCATGACACTGGTAAGAAATACAACCTGAGGGTCGGTGTAGAGTGGTAGTTGAGGCGCTAGACTACCACATGGATGACCACGGTTTGAGTACCAGACCCAATGGCTTCAAACTCATGCTGGGTGTGAGTGCATGCATGCCCAGAGTCCCAGGAGGAGAATGGAGGAGCAGGGATTGTGGCCTTCACCCTGGGAGATGATTTCTCATTTTCCCTCTCTCTGTATCTCTGACAAGCTTACACAGTCTATGGCAATACTCCCTGCCCCATCAAAAACAAAAACAAAAACCAAAGAAGTGCAACACGTGGGTAGGCAATGGTACAAAGGGAGTCTGAAGAAGCAGCATCTATAACTGTCTAGAGGAGGAAATGGCATAATCCAGAAATTGTTTCCAGAGAAATGAGAACACCTTAATAATGAGCCAGAAGTAGTTTGATGAAGATGGGAAGAGGGCAGGCATCATATAGTAGAGCCACATGCAGTATAGATGAAAACTATAAAAAGACAGTGCATTTATTTATTATTATTGTTATTATGGTACAGAGAGATAGATGTGTGTACCATGGAGGGTTTGGTCATACCTCAATCCCCTTCCCCAACCTGTCAAGATCTAGGGCCTGAATGTAGCCTGTCAACTGAGAGAGAGATCTGACCTGCAGTAAGCCACGTGGCTTCCAGCATTGTAGTCCAGTCCAGTATCAACTGCACCATCAGGCTGGGCCCATTTTTGTTTTGAATGCAATTTCTTCAAAAATAAATTTTTCAAATAGAAAAACAAAATGTAACTAACATGGTATATAACATATCAATTAAAGTTCTGAGCAAAGATGACTATACAAAAATATTAAACTACTTAGTCTAAAGAACACATTGATTTTTTTTTACATCTTCTAGTCTTTCCATTCAAACTTGTCACAATTATAAGAATAAAAATCTAGATACATTCAGTTTCAGTTATGTCCTTACAATGGGAATAACTAGATGACCTCAGCAAGAGCGTTTTGTGGGAACTTTGTAAGTCTTATCTCAGCAATAGCATTTTCTGAGAACTTTGTAAGTCTTATTATCTGTGTGACTTCTTTCTATATGCATGTGTCCCTTTTTCATTTAGGTAATGATGCTCTCCTCTTTTGTAAGTCTTGCTCCAACATACCCACAACATTGATTTCTATCTCTCAGAAATGACAAACATATACAGAGGGATTTAATGGGTCTGGGGTTAAATCCTTATGCAATTTTCAGACTTGTAAATGTTAAATCAATTGTTTCTAGACTGATGTGAACCATTGGTCATTGATTATAATGTTGGAAAACAGAAAGGAAGATTTAGCAGGACTCATAGATTTTGCCATTTTGTTGAGGAAATAAAATAGTGTAATTTATAACACATTCTTCAGAATTGCTGTGGGATGTAATTGCTGTTAATGGAGCTTTTAAAATACTTATATTGTTTATCAATAAAATACATTTTTTTTATTGTCCAGTCCCTAAGAATGTTGACAGACAGCTGTTGAATTCGTTCACAGCAGGAGAACTCGTTTGACTTCCTAATGTCCAGTTATCCAAAATGCTGTATCTTTGTAAGGTTTGCTCTGCTTTTGTACATTTTCTGTTTTGTACATTCAGCAAAGAAGACTTTATTTAAAGTGATGATGAAGAACAGTTTAACTGTCTATAGAATCCAGAAAATATGTATATTTTACTAAACGTATAAAGTTACAATTGAAGAATGTGCAACCCTGAGGAAGACGCATGACTATCCACAGTGCGTAGGAAGGCTACAGTCCATTCCACTTTCGTTCAATTTAACCTAACATATGGCAATCAGACTTTACTGATGTTTCGCATATTGGTTGATGTTCCTGTCCTCCAGCATTGACTGGAGTAGGTAAAGTCTCTTCAAGGAAAATGCCAAGTTCCACAATTCAGAGGTCTAAACAGCAATGTCCTCATAGCTTTCAGATGCAATTTCTTAAAATGCATCTGTTACCAGTTAAGTGTATTTGTGGATTATATTATTAGTTTTCACTAAAACTAATCCTCAGAAAATGAGGAAGTGGCTTAAATAAATTCCTGAGAAAAATGCAAGAATTGAAAATAATATAATGATGTGATTCCTCAGGGGTGACATTTCTATTTCCAGTATAAATCTTTCCTCAGTTCCATTATGAGACAACAATGGCAAACTAATCAGAGGGGACAAAATTAGACAAAAAGTCAAAATATGAGAAATATTATTTCCAATATAGATTAATATTGCAGATTCGTACTACACTGTGAATAATGGTGTGAACCTGTTGCAAGGATATGTTTTTTATTTTATAAATAGTACCATGTGATATACCTTTTGCAGTGGTTGTTACAAGCTATATGTTAAAATACACAGAACCTCAAATCAGGTTTTTGAATTGTTGTATCTCAAAGTATTTAAACAAGGTTTCCAATAAATCTATTTAATCACATTGCTTTCACTAAGACAGAATGAATAACATGTTTAGTGAGATAAAATTTTTAAAATTATTTTATTTGGCTTTATTTATTTATATATTTTAAATTGACCAGAAAGGGACAGAGTGAGAAAGAGAAGGAAAGTGAGAAAGTAAGCTGCCAGGTCTGGGGCTTGAACCATGGTAAGCCATGTGGGAGTCCAACATCCCTAGCTACCATGCCACCTCCCGGCCCTGAGAGATAAATTGTCTTTATACCATTAAACACTTTTATAATTTTAGTTTTCATTAATTAATTTATTTATTTATTTATTTTGGTGAGAGATTTTTTGCTATAGGGTACATGTGCTTCCCAGAAAAACAGAGAGGGACAGAGAGACAGAAAGCAAGAAATCACACCCCGGGGGGTTGGCCATGCCACAATCCTTTCTCTTCCATTTCTTCTCTCAGAGTTTTGGCCGTGCACATACTTAACGCCTGGTGTGAGTTTAAACCACCAGGTCCAGGACTCAATCTACAGTCGACTGCTTCGGAGCCCAGCAATGAAACCATTATACCATCTGCTTTTCCCTTTATTTTTAAATGTTTTTCTACAAACATTTACTTTACATATAAAAAATTTTTGCTCATGCTCCTTAGTTCTTGACAGTTAATATACAAACAACTTTCAAAATTTCAAAAAACTGAATTTTAAAGATAATTTTTAAAATACGTGTTATCATTTTGTTTGTGACTCTATAATAACAGAGTCAGTATGGTTTTAAATATTTTTGAGGAAATATTTACATGTCAACTACTATACCATTACATATTGAATTCTTGTTTGTACTCTATTCTATCCCTTATTAATGTCCATTTCCTATACTTTATGATATGCCTATATTAGCAAAAGAATATTGGTATACATTTTATAAATCAATGTTTATGTATCCAGGTCAGTAGAAAACCTCTGAAGTATTTATAATGCTTCACAATTGATCAAAAAAATCTAGAGAGGCTACTGCTCTCTGTGTTCCAGTCAGACAGTCATGCTACTTAGAAGAGTTGCCAGGAAAAAAAAAAAAAAAAAGACAAAAATCTCTTTTATTGCAACATCTGAATAGCTTCTTAACAGGTGTGCAGCCCAGCTGGGTCTAGGACAAGAAGACTGGGGCCAGAACAACTGGAAGATCCCACCCCACAGGAGGGCACGGTTCAGACATAAGGGCTAAGGAGCCGAGATCAGAACGCCAAAAGCATTAGTCACCAGTGCTGAGAGGGCCCAGGAACCTCTAGCACTGTCTTCTATTGTGTTTGTTTTACTTTGTATTTTCATTCTCACTTTTCGACTGTTGTCTTCAATAGAGACTCTTTCACAACAAAATAATGGAGGTGCTTCTAAGTAGGCAGATTTCCTTAACATTGGATATTGAGACACTTTTCTTTGCCAAAGTTTTTTAAATAAGCAGCAAAAGATTGAATGACACAACCGTCACCCCTTTTTGTTTATATGGTATGCATTAAATAGCTAACACTTCGGCTCCAGTATTCAATCCCTGGGCAACGGGTAAAGATTAATATCACCTCCCTGGAAAGTAGTACAATCATAGACAAGATGTTGTTTGTTTTAGTAAAATTAATGCTGTGACTGAGACCAAGGAAGCTAGTTTGTTCTGCATTTTAAAAATTTAGATATTACATTAAAGCAATAGTATCCAACCATGATTATTTGGCTAAATCCTGTCCCTGTCTGAACATTTGGCAATCTTCAGAGACATTGGATTGTCCCAACTCAAAGAACAGGGATGCCACTGGCCCCCTAAGATCAAGCATGCTGCTAAATTTTCTATAAGAACAGGACCGTTCCCCACAGCAAAGGATGGGATACAGCCCCAAATGTAAGGAAAATCTCTGCCTTGGGACCAGAAGATTATGTAGTGGTTCAGACGTTGGACTTCCACATGGGCAACCATTTGGCTTGAAACTCATGCTGGTCATGTGTGTGTGTATGTGCCCAAAATCCCAAGAGGAGAATGGAAGAGAAGAAACTGTGGCATGGCTATCCCCCCGGGGCAGGGGGGGGAGGAGGATTTCTCACTTTCATCCCTCTATTTCTCTTTGTCTTTCAGCGAGCACGAGCACCCTCCAAAAATATCTCAAAATTAACAAATAAAATAATTAAAATATTTGCCTTAAAGCATCATTCTTTTTATTCATATTTATTTCTAGAACCCAGGGAATAATGTTTTAAAATAGCCTTTTCCAATTTTTTTTTCTTTTTTTGGAGAGGGTTTTGCTATAGGGCGTGTGCACTCGCCAGAAAGACAGAGACAGAAAGCGAGAAATCACCCCCAAGAGGGGATGGCCATGCTGCAATCCCTTCTCCTCCATTCTCCTCTTGGGTTCTTGGGCATGCACGTGCACGTGTCTGGAGTGAGTTTAAGCCACCAGGTCTGGGACTCGAACCACAGTCAACTACATGGGAATCCAGCGACATAGCCATTACACTAACTGCTGGTCCCCACTTTTTTTTTTTTTTTTTTTTTTTGAGAGAGAGATTTTTGCTATTGGGCATGTGCACTCGCCAGAATGACAGAGAAAAACAGAGAGATAGAAAGTGAGAAATCATCCCCCTGAAGGGATGGTCACACTGCAACCCCTTCTCCTCCATTCTCCTCTTGGGTTCTTGGGAACGCACACACTTGCACCCGGCATGAGTTTAAGCCATCGGGTGTGGGACTTGAACTACGGTCGCTACGTGGGAATTCAGCAACATAGCCATTATGCCAACTGCTAGTCCCAGCCTTTTCCAATTTTTAAAAAATTATTATTACACTTGTCTCTCTTACAATACTTCTTTCCCTACAAACACATTATGTGCTAGAAATTTTTAATCCTAATCTTATGATCATTTTATTTTTCTCATATTTATTCCAGTTAGATCACTTCTCTCCTCTTTATCTAGTATTGACTATCACATCTGAACAATTACTGCTACATTTCTTTCCAAATCACCTAATTTATTAATACAAGTAAATATTAAATACTTGAGAACTCATTAAGAAATATTTCTTGGTATGCATTCTTACTTAAAAGTTGCTTTGCTCCACATGAATAAATTAATTTCCAAGTTAGTGGCTGAGCTATATAGTCTTGCTCACTACGTTCATTTTTCATACTGTTCTTCCTCTGCTGAAAGGCAGCTAAGCTCCATCTTAATTGATTAGTTTTTAAAGATTTCCTCATAGTGTTAAATCTGACCCATATGTCATTGTGCTCTAGAGACTTCAATGGCCTACCTCACTTTGCTTCTCGCTCCGAATGCCTCGCTTTCCATGCAGAAATCTATCCTCTTTTAGCAATTTGATGAAAGTTGGGTAATCGAGGCAAAAAAAAATGTTAATTATTGCTCAGAAATTCATCTGCAATGTGAAATTTTGACTTGAGAAGAAAGCATGGTGACAAATAAAGGGTACAATAGATGAAAAATGAAGTAAAATGAATTAGTAGAATAAGCAGATATGAAAAGAAGATATTTGTAATAGAAATACCGCAAATACTGAATTTAGAACAGATAATATTTCTCAACCTACATGCACACAAAAGGAGGAAAAAATATTCTATAACTTTTTAAGACTAGAATAGAAACATTTTTTCTAAAATAATCTTGGAACTGGCAGGTAAATACATAAATAACAGATTTTAAATTAAAGTTACTAAATTTGAAGATTACTTGAAATACAGCAACTGATGAAATATATTATGCTATTATGAGGGGAAAAAATCCAAATAATTACATGAATAATTTAAGGCTATAGAAGGATATAATTACACAGAAATCTTTTTGAAGAAACTCTCTACGTATCATCATTCCCAATGTATACACAAAAACATTAAAAGTATAGCTTATAAGAAAGTGAAGCACAAAATAACAGTAATAGTATAAAAAAAGATTAAAAAATTGATTATAAAGTACATAAATGAAAACAAAGATCCTCAGAATTGGGGAAAAAGTTCTTATTTTCAGTCTTTTAGGATAATCACAAATGAAAACAGTCATAAACTCCACATACTAAATTAACAATCAAAGTAAACACATGCATTTGTTTCTGATATAGCTTATTTAATAAAAGTAATTAGTGATACAATTATTTGTTTAATATTGAAAGATGGCAAACTCTATGAAAGATGAGGAATTTGCCAGTGTTGTTTAGAGACTTAGTCCAAGTTCTGGACCTATGCAGAGTGCATGGATAATTCATTATTATAAATGCTCCAAAGTATATAAACTTCTTAGAGGAGTCTTCCAGAAACAGCTGGATCTCAACTCATGGATTAAATATAGTTATGGAGTGAGTAGAGTAGACATTTCAGAATGGAGAGAATAGTATATACAAAGAGAAATCCTGGTAAAGATGTAGTAACAGTGATACTTTTAAATGTAAAGAAATGAAGGGGGAAGAGGAATGTGATTGTATAGATAGGTAGTTTAGTGTGAAGGGTACTCCGAGAAGGGAAAAAAAAAAAAAAAAAAAAAACTATTAGCTGGTTAATGTTACAAGATTTGTTTCCTTTCTATAATGTGTAACAAAACTGTAAGAACCTATGTTTTTCTCCCCTGTAAATCTTGGTACAAAGACCTGTGATCTTACTGACAAACACCTTTGTCAAACAATTTTATTTCACTAAAAATGGAGTTAAGTGAAACTTGTGAGGAGCCCAAAACTGACAGCAGTGTTCTTCAGCTCCATGGTAAAAATATTCATAACAGAAGAGTCGTCTAGATGCAGATACATCAAAGTGTTTCTTTTATACACATATATTTATATAATGTTGATGCTTCCTTCATTTAGATATAAAATGATAGTAATTGAATTAAGACATAAATTGATGATTCATTTGCAGTGATGATGTTAAACTTACACTAATTCATTCCCTCTCTTCTCTCTAGATTTTGTCAGCCAAGACATTTCACTGCCTTCTAAAATATGAATATAAGGCAAAAAATTCTAACAACGTTTAAGAAACCAAGTGCAGTGATATATAAAGAGTATAATACATAACAAACAAGCAGAGTATTTTCCAGGAAAAGAAGTGAAGCTTTTCATTCAAAAATCAAATTGCTGAAATTCACATTAATTTAAACTGTAAAAGTATCTCATAATCTACTTTACAGTAACAAAAAAAGCCCTTAATATTATTGAATACCAGATAATTTAAAAATATCCATTAGCAAACTAAAAATGAAAGGAAGTTTGTTAATTTTGTAAGGAGTGTATATAAAAAGCTACAATAATCATATTCAGTGGTAATGTATGGAAAATCTTTACCCTTGAGGTTGGAAATGAGGCAAAAAGTCCACCAGTACCACTTTTTTTAAAAACTTTATCCTAAAGCTCTTTGCCTGTCTAATAAAATAGTTAACAACAACAAAAGAGGGGCCAATAGGTGGCACAGTGGTTAAAGGGCTGTATTACCACATGACCAATTGCTGTTTGAGTCTCAGACCTGGCAGCTTGAAAATCCTGCTTGGTGGGTATACAGGCACACTCAAAATCCAGAGAGGAGAGGAGACTGGAGAGGGATTGTGGCTTGGCCATCCCACCTGGAGATGATTTCTCTTTCACTTTCCCTCTCACTGTCTCTCTCTGAAGAGTGGATGCACTCTTTCCCTGTCCTCCTGCCTGCAAAAAAAAAAAGAAAGAAAGTTGGATAAATGTAAAAGAAAGTTATAAAACATTATAATTGTGCATGGAGGGAATAAAAGGAAAAAAGAAAAAAGCTGTCAAACATTAAAGAGCCAGATGTTGGCATAACTAGGCTGAGAAGTGTCAAGTCCTGGCTATCCATGACCTGGGGCTGGTGAAGCTGGGAGTTGATCCCAATGTCAACACACCGAGTATGGGGGTACTGTCTATCCATCTCTCTCTCACTCATGAAAGGAACAAATACATACGAAAAGGAGAAAATACTACAGAAAATTATTAGAATTAATATGATTAGCAAGGATGCTGTATACAAGGTCAATCTAAAAAAATTAGTTATTGAGCACTGCAACCTGATTATTGGCAATGTCCTTTATTGAACTATTTCCTAGTCCAATGCTTACTTGTGAAAAAAAAAGTCTTCAGCATTTTTCTTATTGTTTGTAGGGGCTTAGTTCTTTCTTTTTCTCTTTCTTTTCTTTCTTTCTTTATCTTTCTTCTTACTTTTATTTTTTTTAAACAAGCTCTGACAAGCTTTATTAAAGAAAAATGTTGCTTGGTTTACTTTTCACTGGTCTGTTCCAGCATGCTTGTAATGAAATCAGAATCACCTGGATCAATGATAGCCAGTGTGCGTACTCTGTAGTATTTTCCACATAGTACTCCAATTTGGATTTCCCCAAAAGCTGGGCAGTTGTTGGAGAGCATGACCAATTTCGCTTTGCCTTGTCTAATTATCTTCAGAGTCTGCTTGGATCCCAGCACCTACTTCCTACTTTTTTTTTTTTTTTTTGAGAGATTTTCGCTAGAAGGTGCGTGCGCTCGCCAGACAGACAGAGAGAGACATTAGAGACAGAAAGCGAGAAATCACCCCCCAGGGGGGATGGTCACGCCGCAATCCCTTCTCCTCCATTCTCCTCTCGGGATCTTGGGCACGCACGCACACGCGCCCGGCGTGAGTTGTAAGCCACCGGGTCCGAGACGCGAACCGCGGTCGACTACGTGGGAGTCCAGCGACATAGCCATTACGCTAACTGCTGGTTCCCATTCCTACTTTTCATAAAAGGTTGGAGGCAAGAGTTTATCGACTCCTGCAACTTCATCTTCTTGCAGCCACTACGTTCCTGTCTTAGGTGCAGAATGGCCCCCAACCAAGAGCAGTATCCAAGATGGCCAGGAAGCAAGAAGACAGGGGTTAGATCTTAAAGTCTCTTCTGAATATGAATTTTGTCAGTTACGTAGACTAATTTTTGCTTACAAATTTTTCTCCTACTCCAAAAGCATGAAGATTTTTTCCCTAAAAGATTATCATAGTATTCATATTAAGATAGACCAAAACCACTTGAGATTAATTTTTGGGTGTAGGATAAGGATCAAGACTAATTTTGTCCCATTTGGCTTGGGGACCAGAACAATTACAAAAACAAACTTTCTCCATTATTTCACAGTCACTTTTCCTGCTTGAACAGAAATATCTATTGTACGTAGCTTGTGGATGGATGCCATATGAGGAATAAAGAGTATAAGAGAGATTTTAATGGGTAGAAAATGAGTAGAAAAACAGATCAATCTATTAGTAGGTTGTCAATATTCAAAAAGTTTGAGTGGCTTGTATTTTTTTTAAGTTTACTCATTTATCTCAGACAGAACCACACCTGCCCTCAGTAGAGTTTCCATGGCACAACACACCCCTCGTGTCAGTCAGCCTATACTGAGGTCGTGCACAGTCCAGTGCTCAGGGAGAGACCTGGATATGAACTCAGGATCTTTCTGATGTGGGTCCAGTCATGTCACCACTGCCCCATATTCCTGCTTCGAACTATAGGTTGGATGCATGACTGACAAATCTGCAAGGGACAATGAGGAAGTACTAAGTGTTCTCTTAGAAAAAGTTTAACAGTGATAATAATAATATTACTTCTAAAATATATTCTCAATTGAGTGCTTGAAAATATTCTTAGCATTCAGAGATATTTATAAGTGCTCCTCACAGAAATCCCTTTAAGTCATTCACATTACAGATGAAAAACTGAGAGTGTGGACCAGAGCATAAACTCTCTTTTGTATGAATTGAAAGGCCATCCTTAACTACTATAATACACTGACATTATCCTTCACTTAAATGTATTTCTTAGCATGCAATTTAAAAATTAAATTGAGATCAGTTCTTGATATCTTATGTTGCACAAAGTCAAAATAATGAAAAATAAAAGAAGATAAATAAAAACAATAATTTACATTGATTAAGTGGTGACTCAACATGTATTGAACACTGTTGAAATGGTGCAGTGTAACCAGATACAAAAAATTATTCTGGGGACCAGCAGTTAGCGTAATGGCTATGTCGCTGGACTCCCACGTAGTCGACCGCGGTTCGAGTCCCGGACCCGGCGGCTTAAACTCACGCCGGGCTCGTGTGCGTGCGTGCCCAAGATCCCGAGAGGAGAATGGAGGAGAAGGGATTGCGGCGTGGCCATCCCCCCTGGGGGGTGATTTCCTGCTTTCTATCTCTCTGTCTCTCTCTGTCTGTCTGGCGAGCGCACGCGCCCTATAGCAAAAAAACCTCTCCAAAAAAAGAAAAAATAAAAATAAAAATATTTAGAAAAAAAAAATTATTCTGGATCCCCCCCAAAAAAATTTTAATTTAAAAGAATTCTTTTTTTTTTTTTTTCTTTTTTTGGAGAGGTTTTTGCTATAGGGCCCGTGCGCTCGCCAGACAGACAGAGAGATAGAAAGCAGGAAATCACCCCCCAGGGGGGATGGCCACGCCACAATCCCTTCTCCTCCATTCTCCTCTCGGGATCTTGGGCACGCACGCACACGCGCCCGGCATGAGTTTAAGCCACCGGGTCCGGGACTCGAACCACGGTCGACTACGTGGGAGTCCAGCGACATAGCCATTACGCTAACTGCTGGTCCCAAAAGAATTCTTAATATAGTGAGTTAAATTCTACTTGGAAAGTAAATCAACTATCTATTAATATTTTTTGCATCTAATTCTTCAGCTAGGCTAGAAAATAAAGTCATATTGCAAGTTAGTTACAGAAGTAAACTCTAATCCATGAGTCTGATTTATTCTCTTAATTAAACTTGCATTTGAAAGACTGAGCTGTTTTGTTTTACTTTAATATTGCATTTGCATTATTTCATACCCACACTTAGTCTCCAATAAGAGCATAAATGTTAATGATTAAGTTAATACAGATTCAAAAATCTGTAATAACTAACTTGTATTTTTCATTTTATAAAGGAATTCATAGGCCCTTAAATATAACCTCACACCTATTTTTCTAACCCCTTACACACAAATTCTAAATTAACCCCCACTCTTAATTCCTGTTGACCTAGTATTTTTACACTCTTTATTGGAATTTGAGTTATCAAATTCATTCTATCACAGAACGTTTAAAACCTTTGGAATATATCCTAAGAGGTGGATATCAAAAATATCCCAGGTGATGGCCTGTTCAGCTGTTGTGGTGAAGTTGTGACACTAGCGCCTTGAAGCTGGAAGCCATGTGTTGGATTGTAGGTTTGGATCCTTGGATTGGCTCGAACCAACCAGGCGTGCGTGCAGGTGCCCAAGATCCTGAGGAACTGGAGGACTAGAGTGGAGGACTATAGAGAGGGGATTGCAGCATGATGAAACTCTGTTTAAAATACCTTTCTCTGTCCTTATAAAAAATAAATAAAAATGAAAAATTAAGAAAAAATTAACATAGAAAATTGTCATGATCCTTTATTGTTCTCCATCAAATCCCATATAAGGAAATTTAGAAAATGAGTAATTCTCACCACGTATCATTTGACAATTTAATTTAATTATTTAAACTGAGAATTGTTTAATTATTTTGAACTTGCAATTTCAGATACTCGAAATAATGGATAGCTCTTGAGATTTTCAAGCCCATATTTTGAACTGTACTAACATGCTAATGCAACAAATGTATTTATTCTTTTTTCAATCTTTGACTAAAGCCTATGGGCTAGACATTTAGCCAGATACTTACAAATATGAATATGTATAGTTTATGTAATATTCTACAAAATGTCTTTCTGGGATTGAAACTGATATCAGTTAGCATCACTAAAATGTTAAGAATGTTTCAGGTGTGAAGAAATTTGGGGTTTGTGAAAGGAAGCAATTTAGTAAATATGTTAAGGATTTATGAAGAGTATACATTTTCAGCCCCACATTTCTGGAACTGAAATAATCTGAAGTCTTCTATCTCTCATGATTTATAATGTTGAACATCTTCTTCTGCTCTGGCTGAGAAAGAAGGCTGTGATATTTGTTGACGCAAAATTTAAAATCAAGTAAAAGAAGAAGGGAATGAACAGATGAGTGCATGAACTGGCTAGCGTGGCTAAATTTACCCACAACCTCAGTGCGAAAGCTAAGCACTACACACAGTCAAGTGGTTCTTTACCTTACCGTGTTTTGCCATACAGTGCTCTCTGTGGAATTAAGTGAAAAATGACATAATTTATAATTCCTGCAGGGGTAGAAATTCAACTGCCCCTGTGTTTGTAAAAAGCTAAAGAGAAAAGAGGACTGGCCAGGTTATAAATGAATTGTAACATCAATGAGGATGTAGGAGCCCACATTTATTTTGAATCTAACATTATCTTGAGAAGTTGCAGGTTCATGCTGGTACAAAAACAAGTCACAAAATATTGAAAACATCCTCTAAGATTTGCCCATGAAAGATTGAAATAGGCAAAATACAATAGTGGTATGGGCCTTTAAGTATCTCATTCTGATGCTTATCAGAGTTTTTGTATCTTTTCAGAAAGGTCTCTTGACACTTTCATGAAGGTAGAAGATAAAATGTTACTTTCCAAAAGCATACACGTGGTGTTTCACTGGAAGAAAATGTAACCATAATCTGAGGTTATGTTTCTAACTTTAAAAATCTTTCTTGGCATTTATCTGTGAAGATGTTTAAGCTGACAAAATAATTGGATTTACATCTCTATTCTGTTGTAAAGGATATCAAGTTCTATTAATTTATTCTTTCTGCATTAAAAAAACACTTGAATATCAGCAGTAAAGCTATATACATATATGTCAGTGTATTTGAAATATTCAGATCCTTTCTAGCAAGATATTCCTATGTGCATTACTTTTCCTGCAAATTTTTATTTTATTTTTATTGCAGGTTATTTCCCCATTTTAAACATATTTTTACTTTGGCTGTTCAGTTGCCTTTCCTTGACACTTTATATTTCCCTACTCTGTTTTCACCTTTTTGTACTTATTTTTGTCATGTAAATCAATTCAAAGCCATGATAAATTAATATAATAGAGATGCTTCCTTGGCATATTTCAGATATATGAGTATTTCCATATGCTGTAAATGTTGTTCTAGAAGCTTCCCTTTCCCCCACAGTCTACCTTCTTTGATGAAATGACTTTCTGTGTTACAGAAAGTGCTCTCTAAAACAAGGAAGTGTTTTTTTGTTTTGTTTTGTTTTGTTTTTTGCTTTGAATACTAAGTAAGTATTTTGATTTTTTTGTGTGTGACTTGACAGTAGGAAAATAAACCTGGTTTTGTCAAGATCGTGGAGATTTTCTAAATTCTTTGGCCTATCAGGAGAAAGCCTAGCAGTCACAAATAATACAGGTATACCCACAAGTATTTAATAAATTCCCCATTCCCATGACAACTAGTCCTTGCAGCTTGCTACAAGAGAGAGGGACTCTGAGTGAGAAAGCGGTCAAATTCAAACCTGCCCCATCTTAATTGGAGGGGTATTCCAGAGTCAGAGACACATAGCTCTGGGTTGTTACTCAAGTTGTGAGGTCCCTAAGCCTATCTGAGTATTTTGTCTTATTTCAGAGACTCTAGTAGGTCACTCAACACATATCTAAGTTTGTTTTCTTTGTTGTGTTTTGCTTTTAGCAAAATAGATAAAATTAAATGCCTTTCGTCCATCTTTCTTTGTTCATCTATTTTTTTAAAAGAATGATTTATTTTGTTAGTTCCATTTGTTATTATTATTTTTTAATTTGACCAGAGAGAGACAGGAAGAGAGAGAGAAAGGGAAAGCAAGAAAGCAAGCTGCCAGGTCCAGAAGTTGAACCGCAGTCAG
This sequence comes from Tupaia tana, assembly GCA_026018925.1. Taxonomy (NCBI): domain Eukaryota; kingdom Metazoa; phylum Chordata; class Mammalia; order Scandentia; family Tupaiidae; genus Tupaia; species Tupaia tana. The sequence goes on from JAKSZU010000007.1 coordinate 17,781,189, forward strand.
CCATGTAAGAATCCAGTACCTTTAACCACCATACCACCTGCCAGTCCATCATTTGCTTTTTAATGTGTATTTTAAAAATTGTAAGAGGACTTTTGTGGCAGTTAAATGTTTTCTCTTTTCTTTTAGTTTTTCCCCTGATTCCCTCCCTCCAATCCTCCACTGTCATCCCTTCTTCCTCACTGTCTCTAGTACCCACAGTTTTTCTGGATGCTTTTATACCTTCCAGTCTTAGTTTCTGTCATAAAGTGCAGACATTTGGTATATATTAACTGGGGATGTACAATGTTTCTCTTCATATTCTGGCTAGCTTCGCTCAGCATTAAATCTTCCATTAGCATTCCACTTTCTATCAAATGCTATGTCTCATCATTTTTTTTTTTTTTTTTTTTTTTTGGAGAGGTTTTCGCTATAGGGCATGTGCGCTCGCCAGACAGACAGAGAAAGACATAGAGACAGAAAGCGAGAAATCACCCCCCAGGGGGGATGGTCACGCTGCAATCCCTTCTCCTCCAGTCTCCTCTCGGGATCTTAGGCACACACGCACATGCGCCTGGCGTGAGTTTTAAGCCACCGGGTCCGGGACGCGAACCGCAGTCGACAACGTGGGAGTTCAGCGACATAGCCATTACGCCAACTGCTGGTTCTCTCTCATCATTTTTTATGTCTGAGTCATATTCCGTAGTGTATATGTGCCACAGTTTTTCAATCCATTCATTGGTTCTTGGACATTTGAGTTGATTCTAATTCTGAATGATACTGCAATAAACATTTAACAGATACAAAATTATAGAATTATGTGAAAAAAGGATGATGTATATGGTAATAACTTTGGACTAACATGCAGGTTATTCATGCTGAGAAGATGATTTATCTATGCTGTAAAGATGTACATGATGAAATATAAATAAAACAAAAAAGAGAGAGACAAAGAAATTAGACACAAAAAGACACACTATATGATTCCATTTATATGAGCTATCTAATGTAGGTAAAACTAAAGAGACAGGAAAAAAAGCAAATTAGCAGCCGCCAGGGGTGAAAGGGAGGTCAGAAGGGGCATAATTGCTTAATGGGAAGAGGGGTTCCTTTTAGGGGAATATATTTGGAACCTAAGAGTGATGGTTGTACAGATTGTGCATATCACTGAAGTGTATTTTATAATGTTTTATTTTATATTATGTGAACTTTACTAAAACAAAAAAATAAAATAAAATAAAATAAAATAAAATAAAATAAAATAAAACAAAATAAACATTGTTAAAAGGCTTATGTGCTCGCCAGAGACAGGGAAAAAGAGAGAGAGAGAAAGAGGAAGAGAGAAATCAACTCCCAATAGGGTGTGGTCATGCTACAATTCTTTTTCATTTCTCCATCTCGTCAGGATTTGGGACTTTCATGCACACACATCTGGTATGTTTTTCAAGCTTCTGAGACCAGAATTTGAACTGAGTCAGCCTCATGGGATCTGGCTCCCAGTGCACTGCACCTAACCAAGGGACAGCTTTTATCTGCTATTTTAACGTACAAACATATGTGTTTTGTCTACAGATTGAAAGTACACTTATATTTTTGTACCCAGAATCACTTTATTCATCCTCCACTTCTTTACAATTATGGAGAAGAATGTGAGAATTTACCAATTCAAATAAAAACTTGGTAGCAATTCTAAATCAGAAAGAATTGGGAAGTTTTGTTGCTTTAATCATCATTCTGAGTTTCCATGTTAAAAATCTTAAATTGGATTCCAGCAACTTCTTGATTTTGTTTTCTAAAACCAAATAACCATTGCAATGACAATCTGTGTACTTGCAGCAAAGGACCTCCTGCTGAAATAGCATTTAGCATGCTAGTCCTCATACCCAAAGAGCCAAGTATCAATCTATTTAGCTCATACTCAAAATCTCAGCTGTGATTGACTCTGCGGGTAAATTGAAAGGCACTGATAATGTTTTGTCACTGGTTGATGGACACTCCTATTGTTATAAATAAAAGAGAAGACTAAATAAATGATATGTCTGAACATTTTGTCATGGAATATTGAACATTTCTACCCAAACTGTATCTACATTCTCTATAGTCATGGAATAAATTCTACATAAAGCTATAATTTTACTTTTCTAGAAACCAAAAGATTCAAATTCTTTGCTCTCCATAAGATTACAGTTTCAAGTATGTGATAAGATTTATTGCTGGATTAAACACCATTTAAATATTTTTATACAAAATAGATGGATGATTTTAGGAGACTACCTATATGATGAAAATAACCTATACTTGAACATTACAGATGATTCCTCTTATAACTCATTTCTAGTTGTAATAAAGATAAATTAAGAAAATTCAAGTGATTTGTATATAAAATCTCAAATTCTGATTGCCTCATAAATGACAATGACTAACTGCAAGTGTGTCAGAATTTTTCTGATTGTAGTCTGCAGAGCCAAAGAAAAGGTCCATTAACAGTTTTTATTTCAACAGTGTTGTTTCTGAATGCCCACTTTTTTTTTTTTTTTTTGAGAGGTTTTTCGCTATAGGGCGCGTGCGCTCGCCAGACAGACAGAGAGAGACATAGAGACAGAAAGCGAGAAATCACCCCCCAGGGGGGATGGTCACGCCGCAATCCCTTCTCCTCCATTCTCCTCTCGGGATCTTGGGCACGCACGCACACGCGCCCGGCGTGAGTTGTAAGCCACCGGGTCCGAGACGCGAACCGCGGTCGACTACGTGGGAGTCCAGCGACATAGCCATTACGCTAACTGCTGGTTCCCTGCCCACTTTTAAAAAAAGAATTACATATTTAATTTTATTTATTACTATTATTTTTAAATTTGCAATAGAGCACACACACTCACCAGAGAGAGACAGAGAGAGACAGAGAGAGAGAGAGAGAGAGAGCAACCTTCCAGGTTTGAGACTCAAACCACGGTCAGCCATATGGGAGTCCAGCCCCTTAACCACCATGCCACTTGCTGGCCCATTGAATATTCACTGTTTTCCTAGCTTTCATGGGGCCAGTTAATAAAAAGCAGACAGAAAAATTGTGGCTTATACTCTCTAGAATTGAGGACAGTATGTCTTGTGATATACTAGCAAGTGTACTTAAATACATAAAATTAGAGTTGATATAAACCTCATACAAAAGCTGCATACAATTCATATGTATAGTAATTTAAAACATATTCTGATCTCCCAAATAGCGTAAAAACTCTGAACAGTATGTTCTAATTTCATCTACATGTTTTCCTTGGGCAAATATACTTGGCATTAAGTTGACTGTGGAGGACTATGAATTCTTTATTTAGTTGGGGCTGTCACATGCAGATATTATCTAGATCTTGTCTTATGTAACCATGCCTGGCCAAGGTATAGACAGTGTTCAATTCCAGCCTTAAACTTGGGAGCCTTGATGGTCTGAGTCTACCCAGAGAAGATGCCTATTTTAATGCCCTCATTGGCCATTCAGAGAATAAGAGAATCTTCAGTTAGGGTCTATGTAAGACAAGTTTCATTTTCTAGACTACAGTATGCACCAATATATTCACTGTTAAGGTAGGCCTTCAACCATATATACTTACATGTATAAGTCAACACATTTTGACTTTTTGTTTGAAATTCTGAAGCTTTTGTAGAATTTCTGAAATCCTTTGTAATAAATAATTGCCAAGTTTTCCCTAATATCCAGGTTGAGAAATGAAAGCCTTGGCCTTTGGATGAACAAGTATATTTTTGTTTTTAGGTGAAGTTTTATTGTTACCTATATTTTAGTTCTGATTAGATTAGACATTCATTTAAATTAAAGAAAAATCAATTTCTTCTGTGTAGAAGTAGTGGAAAGAGCACTGAACTAGGAATTAGGTACTGATTTTATATATGTAACACCAGTTTAACTGCTCTGTTAGCTGGACATGAAGTTGCTACTGAAGCTGTTTTTTAATCTGTATAATGGGAAATTTTTACTGAAGAATAAGAGCTTTAAATACCTAATTAAGAATTGGAAGTGACATTATTTAATCCTGTACTAAGCAATTCTGAGAACCAACATACTTTCTTATTCCTGAGCTAAACAGTTCTGGGCCGAGAACACTCTGACTTTTCATAAACAATACTGGGACTAGGCAAAACAACTTAGATACCTTTTCTGAGAAATAAATGTTTTAGGAAGATAAGACTATAAACCAACTAAAGTAAGTAGTTTATCAAAGCAAACAGCTTACTCCACCGTACATACTTTTCTGTGCCTAAAACACAAAGCCATTATGTTATATACTTCGCCCAGTTTCAAATAATTCTCTGCCTTGTGGGACCCATCTTTTTAATTTTTTAATATTTTATTTTAATTATTCAATCACTATACATCACTTAGCTTGTAAAGTGAATTCTCTCAACATGAATACACTTCACGCCAGTTCAGTTGAGATACTATACATGTTATCATCAACAGATAGTAATCCATTTCTGTGTCCCATCAATGTCTTGCTTCTCTATTTTTCTCCTTAAATCTTTCCTCACACTAGCTCTTCCTTCTACTGCCCTCTTCCAACACTGTAGCCAGTATCCATAATCATTTTCAGTGGTTCTATATCCTCTAATCTTTTAGTTTGCACCACAGAGGGCAGACAGTCGGTGTATAGTAAGTGGAGACAAAATGCCATAGCCTGACTTGCTTCACTCAGCAGTAAACCTCTCATATTTGTCTACTTTCTAGCAAAATCCAGGGTCTTGTTTTTTATGGCTGAGTAGTATTTCATAAGTATATGTGCCATATTTTTTCAATCCATTCCTCTGTTCGTGGACATTTGGGTTGGTTCCATGTCTTAGCAATTGTGAATAATGCCACAATAAACATAAGTGTGCAAGCACTTATCTGGCTAAGCGGTCTCCTGTTCTTTGGGTAGATAATCAGTAGTGAGATTGCTCGATCATAAGGTTGTTCTATTTGTAGATCTTTGAGGAAAATCCATAATGTTCTCTACAGTGGCTACACCAATTTGCATTCCCACTGGAAGTATAGGAGAGTTACCCTTTCACCACAGCCCTGCCAGCACTTACCTTTTTTGAAAAAAAAAAAAAAAAATCTTATCCATTTTGACCTGGTTTAGGTGGTATCTCACTGTGGTTTTGATCTGTATCTCCCTTATGATGAGGTATGTTGAACATATTTTCATATGCTGTTTGACTGTATGTCTTCCTTAGAGAGTTGTTTGTTCAGCTCATTTTACAATCTTTTAATTGGATGGGTCTTTTTTTTTTTTTTTTTTTTTTTTTTTTTTTTTTTGCATAAGCCGCTTTAGTTCTCTGTGTATTTTGGCTATCAGTCCTGTATCTGAGGCATAGTTTACAAAAATATTCTTCCATTCTGAGAGTTGTTGATTCATACTAGTTACTTTGTCTTTTACTGTTCAGAAATGTCTTAATCTGATATAATCTCACTTGTCTATTTTGTGGATTATTGTCTGTGCTTTGGGAGTGTTATTTAAGAAGTCTTTGCCTACATCAATGTCTTCCAGAGTTTCCCTATTGTTTTCCACCAGTAGTTTTATTGTTTGAGGTCTTAACCTTAGACTTTGATTTACTTTGAGTTGACTTGTGTCAAGGGTAAGGGATGGGGGTCCAGGTATATCTTTCTGCAGGTAGATCCCCACTCTTTCCAGCGCCATTTGCTAAAGAGAGTTTCCTTTTCCCATGGATTGGTTGGTCCTCTTTGTCAAAAATCAGTTGGCTTTTGGATTTGGGGTTTATTTCTGGGGCCTCTATTCTGTTCCATTGGTCCACATGTCTGTTTTTATGCCAAAACTATTCTGTTTTGATTATCACAGCTTTGTAATATATTTTGGGTTTGGAGCCAGCAGATGGTGTGGTGGTGGTTAAGGTGCTGGACACTCCCAAAGGCCAACCATGGTTCAAGTCTCAGATCTGGTGGCTTACTTTTTCAGTTTCTCTCTCTCTCTCTCTCTCTCTCTCTCTCTCTCTCTCTCTCTCTCTGTGTGTCTGGTCAAATTAAAATAAATGAATGAATAAATAAAATTAAATAAATAATTCTTAAAATTGGGATCAGGGAGTAAAATACCTCCTACTTCACTATTCTTTTTTAAAATTTTTTTCATTATTATTATTATAATCTTGTTTATATTACATTGAATCACATGTAACTCTACAGTGTATTACATTTCTTTTTCCAGAAGGAATACCATTCATATCAGTCAATACAAAGACATTAAAATCTTCATCATCATCCAATAGCCTTTCTTTATTTTCCAGATTATTATTATTATTATTCCAATTATTTGTTTAAACATTCAATCACTATCATTTTGCTTGTAAAAAGACTTTACTCAACATAAAATACTTCTCAGACCTGTTCAGTTGAGAATACTATACATGTCATCATCAACAGATAAAAACCATATCTGTGTCCCACTAATGTCATGCCTCTCTTATTTGTTCTCTTGCTATCCTTCTCCATACTCTTCTCTTCTCCCGCCCTGTTCCACACTGTCTTATCATTGTTAGCTATTTTCAGTGCTTTTATGCCCTCCAATATTTCTATCTCTACCATAAAGTGAAGATAGTCGATATATATTAAGTGAATATATACAATATCTTTCCTTCATTACTTCACTAGTCCTGAGCAGGATTGCTTTGGCAATACTGGGCTTTTAATGATTCCAGACAAATTCTGTGATTCTCTTTTCCAAATCTGTGAAGAATTTCAGATAAGACCTGGAATACTGATAATAGACTTGAATTAAACTCTCCCCACTGGAAAAATATCATGCAATATATTTACACTTAATCACTGTACATATTTACAGCATACATAATGGTTTTTCCCAGCATGAACACAGTGTATATTAGTCCAGTAAATGATATTACCATATACATTATCATCAACAGATAACTTTTCATTTTTGTGTCTGTTAAATGTCTCCTCCTGCCCCGATTCCCTCCTCCTGTAACCACTGCCTCAGATACTGTCTCTGGTGACTACAGTTACCCTCCCTACTTTTAAACCTTCCAATCTTTCCACTTCTGCCATAAAGTATGGATATTCAGTATTACTTTAGTCTGTTAATTTTCTCTTTCTCTTTTAGACACTTGCCTAAGACATAAACTACAATAATAATATTAACACAAAATATGTTTAAACGAGCTATTTTATTTTATTAAACAGAGATAGAGAGGAGGTCAATCATGGTATTATGAAGTGCTCTAGTATGAATATGTGATTATTTATGATGTGCTCTTTAAGAAGTATTATCTAAATAGGCATTTTGAGAGGCTTCAGTAATTTAAAATATGGATTAGGAAAGAATCTAGCATTATTTGACATGAAAGATTTTAGAGCTCAGTTCCATATGTAGATTGATTTCAGAAAACATCATTAAAATGTACTCAGCTCTGGGACCAGTAGATAGAATAATGGTTACATAACTGGACTGCCATGTAATCGACTGTGGTTCGAGTCCTGGACCTGGCAACTTCAAACTCATGCCGGCACATGTGCATATGTGCCCAAAATCCTGAAAGGAGGATGGAGAAGAACAGATGGCAGTGTGGCCATCCCCCTAGGGGACGATTTCTTGCCTTCTGTCTCTCTCTGTCTCTCTTTCTCTACGGTGAACACATGCTGCCTATAACAAAATACTGTCTAAAACAACAAAACACAGCTCTAGTTGGCATGCATGGCTTTATTTAACTGCTTTTTCTTTCTAAAGTAGAATGCAAATTAAGTTTGCCATTTTTATTATAGAGATTAAGATATAATTGCTAAATTTTACCCCATAAATTTGCTGAAGGTTATTTGTTATTGGAAAAAGACAAACAGGTGAAAAATATTACTTGCTTTGTATCATATTATATAAAGCCACTAAAAAAAAAAAAAAAAAAAAAAAAAAAAAAAAAAAAAGACAAACAGATTTGAAAGTGATATCATGAGGATTAGAGCAATGATTACCAGTTTTACTTTCTGAGTATTTAAAGACAAGAATGAACCAGACATGGAATAAATTGCAAATGCAATCATTTTCTTACCCCTTCTCTGTGCTAGTACTACAATACTGCTCCTAAAATATCTAACATTTTGATCTAAGCTGTTTAGACTGACCAGGGGTCTTGGGTTGATTGTGAGGAAGTAGATACTGATTTTAGTATTAGGAAAAAAAAAAATTTAAATTTAACCTCCCAGAAGGTTAAAAATGAAAGGATGGCTTCTATAGTGAGCAAGAAATAAAAGAAGCTTCTACAACTTTTTTTTTTTTCCTCTGGGTAGTGATGACTTTTTCTCATCAGTAGGAAGAAGAAGCTGTATGAATAAATGAACTAGAGACATTTTTAAAGAGAGGAGGTATAATTGCCTAGCACTTTAAGTGATGCTAGACAGATGTTCTGAATTTTAGAGTTGAAGGATTATTGATTGATTTATAGCATTTAGGGATATAAAAATTCAGAGTTTCCTGTTGATATGCAACTTCAAAACATACTATTTTAAGAGACACAGATATTTTGTCCTCAAGGAAGCAGGAAAGTCAAGCAATGACACCATATTGCTTTCATCTGAGCTGGTGGCATCAAATCCGCATAAGACATGACATGACTTTAGGCCAAGACAGCTTTTCCTATTGGCATTTCCTTTGAACACTAAAGGATACAGCCTGGAGAGCCACTGGGATCAGTGCATAGGAATATGATTTACCATATTCTGTTGGACTGGAAAAACCTATGCCTCCAATTTCAGTATGGGTTTATGAAACAGTATGTATCATTAGAGAAGGGAAGGCAAGAAAAAGAAATTGTTGAATTTTTCATACAAATGAAGGCTGAGAGAAGTCTGAAGAAGGATATTTGCCCAAATTGATTTGGTGATTCATAATTTATTATTGTTCTAGTTTTATATGGCCAATTAATCTTGACTATTTATACTCTTATGTTACCCAAATAACTGATGGAAGTCACAAAGAATATGGCTTCTGAAGCCAAAGAATATGGTTTTTGGGGCCAAATAAAACCAAGGGTAAGGTTATGAAAACTTGTTAGTTCTGATATGCTCACATTAATCCTCTGTGTAAAAAAAATCAGATTTAATTTATCATCGTGGTGGAAACACAAAATACAAACCCTGCATTTGCAAATGATATGCTAGTTACAGAGCTCTAAATAAAAGTAAAAAAGAAATTTCTGTTTTACCACTTTTATTAGCAAATTACTTATTTGCAAATGCATGCCAGATTAGAGTCAGGGTATAATATAGTATTGTCGTCTCCCTGTTACTACTGGTATGTGTTCTAAACGATTCATATATTTATCCATGCACTAAAGGAATGCATCTATGTTACTGAGCAGCAAGACACTGCATGAAAATCCCAGTGGCTTAAATAAACATAACTTTGAAAGTTGAGAACATTTTGAAAATAAATAAATAAAATAATGTCCTGAGAGAAGGGAGTCCTGCATTCTGGTTCTCACTCTGCTGGTAAGTGGGGATTTTGGTGTGCCCAACCCCCAGGGAGTGATTTCTTGCTTTCTGTCTCTCTGTCTTTCTCTATCTCTCCGGCAAGTGCAAACACACACACACACACACACACACACACACACACACACACACAGTAGCAAAAAATCTCTCTCAAAAAATGAACTGGATTGTTTTTATTTTTTAACACGTATTTCTTCTTTGTTTATACAACTCCCATCTCTGCAAACATTTGTGATCACTACAAGTGTGATTCCTTCTCCTAAGATGCTTTTACTAATTTGGAAGATGTGGTACCTCTCTACTAAATCCCGTGGGAATAGGTGTCCTTTAAGGACACTCAGTGGTGGTCTCCAAGTAGAATATGTCAATATGACTTTTGGAAAAGAGGGCATACAAAAAATTGCCTAGAATTGATCCTCACTATTGCCTATGTTCAATTTGCAAATGCGCCAACTCATGAAAATGTACTTATACTCTCAAAGTCAGTAGTCACAGCATTTTTCCTGGACAAGTACAAGCAGTAGAACCTGAGTGACCTGACTCACATGTTTCTACCTGGGGTCAAACAAGGCAACACGCAGTGTTTAATCTCAACTCTCACACTGTGAACAAGCGTCCTATTGATGACCTATCTAGTGCTATGTTTCTCTCATGTTGTACTTTTTGTTGGTGATTTTACTGTTTAAATAAAAACTAAGATCTTGGGGTCAAAGGCTCTCAGAATCCTAATCCTGCATTTTCCTTGGGAGCAATTATTCAGTATTTACTAAATTGTTTTCTGTCATACTTTGCAGAACATAACTCATGTATGAGAATAATGAAAATCCGTTCAACACAGAGAGGAAGTGACAGGCACCAAGTGGTTTGTGTGTGTCTGAAGAAGACCATTCATTTATTGAAAACTTTCTCTCAGGTCTTTGAGGTAGTATGAATACATATAAAGAAAGTCAGAAAAGTTTGTGTATGAGTCTGATATCAAGACATCCAAACAGAGCTTGCTATCTATCCCCAGCTTCATAATAAATTCACATTATTATCTCCTTTAACATATGGAATGGATGGAGACTTGAAACGGTATAATGTGCAGTCGTGGTAATGCTCCTCATTATGTATGAATGAATGCTAAGTGGCATTAGAAAGCATAATGTGGAATATGTTAATTGATACTGAATAATATATAGCTGACAGTCTAAGAACAATTTTCTTGATTCTACAGTAAGGAAAAATTTTCCCTGAGAGCTTCTGTGCTAGCACTGAAAGAGTATACATACCTGCTTACGCCTTTGAGATGTATTTCTGTCAGTAATCTGAGGTTAGATACTATGTCTAATTTCCTAATGAATTTTTTTCTAAGATCCCTAAGGCATTACAGTTATTAAAGATCACAAAGCTTTACTAACCATAGAAAAGTTCGAGACTTAGATTTGGGATTTGCCACCCAAACGTCCTTCTGCATATCCTCTAACCTATAAATAACATACACTACCATAGAGACAACCTGAAAAGGAAATCAACTTGGAGCATGTAGGAAGCAGTTACTGAAATGGAAAGCGCTATTAGTGTTATTAAATGGTTTGAGATTTTGTTAATTTTTAATCTTGTATGTTCCTGCGCCCACTGACTCATGCATAAGAGAGAATGCAAGAGGAGTAAGGAACGCAGGAGAGAAAGTGCCGTGCTTAGGGAAATTCAAGGATTCAGCAAACCCCAGACCTATACGAGTTTGCACCTTCAAGTAAATTGAAGGAATCTCTTTCCAAGACTTTTTGTTAAAAAGACTAGAGGGCATAAATATTCTTAATTTTATTCTACTATTCCAGATGCTGGCTATTAATGCCCTTGTGAAAGCTTGCACAGTCAAAGACAGATCTGAGCGACCTATCAGCTTGCCATGTGACTGGAATACTGACTGACTGGATGGAGATTCTTTCGAGCTTGACATTGTCTTCTATTCACATGAAAAGGCACCCTCAATTACTGGTTGGTTATATACTTAGCTATATGGTGTCCTGTTCAAATTGACGGAACAAATAAATAAACACCCTCAGAAATCAAGGTAAATATATTTAACGCAATACTTATTCAATCAAAATAAATGCAAAAATTCTTGGTGAACAAATTATTTTAAAAATGAAGACAAAACTAGTACAGATATTAATTCAATTATCCTTTCTAAAAACATTTATTGAATATCAGTTAGGATAAAGAAATATTTTACTTCTTGGGAATACAGTAACAAGAATGGCATGGTCCCAGTCATCAAATAACATAAACAATGCAGAAGATGGGAGAGACTCCCCACTACCCTTTAAAAAATTTTTGCATCAGTTAGTCAGTTTCTGGATTTTCACACTTGCAAGGTTTATGGCAAATAAGTAAGTAATTAATTAATTAAAAAGTAGGACTCCCTTGAGTACAGTCAAAACAAACAAAACAAAACACAACACAGTAAGAGGAGTCTTCTGGATATCCCAGCCAAGAGAAAGGGGAATAGTTCCCACAGAGTGTGATGGGGAAATGTTACTGGGGTGCCAAAAAGAAGTTTATGATTCAATGAAAACAAATTATTTTTCTTTTCACTGTTTGAGCAACTGCTGCTGAACACCTTTCACTGCCAAACTTTACTAACCTCGCTAGACTTGGGGGTTACAGTGTGGAACCAAAATGACAATAGTTTTGACAGAGTGTACATTTTCGTCATCATTGAGGAGGGGTCATCTCACCTTCCAACTCTTCATTCCAAGGTCATGATCAGAAAATAATTTCTGCAAGTGAAAAACTGAGTACAGTCCATTTGCAGTAAAAATGTAATGCTTTCCTTTTCCCCATTTTTACCTAACCGACTGCAAGAGTTCAGAGCCTTGTTTAGGAAAAGCATGGTCCTCACACCATCAGCACAGGCATCGCCTGGGAGTGTGTACATGCAGAACCTCATACTCGACCCACACCAACTGAATCAGAATTTGTATTTTAACAAGATCCCCAGGTTATTCGTATGTACATTAAAGTCTGAGAAGTTATGGTTTAAATATTAGGAATGTATTTGTAAGATGAAAACTATTATTCACAATTTCATCTCCCTAAGTAAATCAGAAGTTTGTATCTTTTCACTTTTTAAATCCCTGTCCATATCCACAGATACTTTATAATCTTAGCCTAACTTCATAGAGTTTCATTTTTGCCAACCTTTTCATTTACTGATAATATTCCATAATCTTTTTAGTTATTCAATCTATTGACTGATTGAGTACATGGCACTTCATCGCATTTGTATATATGACATATCTAGCCAGATATGTAAAACAGTCAACAAAACTTTAATAGTAAGAGACTGATTATTTTAGATAGTGTGGCAATGTTCAATATAATGTCCGTAGATTTTTTTTTTTTTTTTTCAGTTTGCTAGAGAGTACATGTACTTGCTGGAGAGAGAGAGAGAGCTAGAGAGAGAAAAAAATGAAAAATCACCCCCCCCCCCCCCATGAAGAATGGTCACACATCAGTTCTTTCTCCTCCATTTATCCCTTTGGGATTTGGGGCATGTTCAGGCACTCTCATCTGGCATGTTTGTCAAGCCTTTAGGTCTGAAGTCCAACCATGTACTTAGCCCTGTGCGATCCAGTTATCTTAACCCCATGTCACAGGCTGACCCGTGTATGGACTTTTATATGCCTTGCATTAATTATCAGATGTCAAATTACTTACCACTGGATATAAGCATACTTGAGTCCAATTTTTTAACCTAATGTGTATACAAAAGAAAGGTTTGTTTCAATATGTCCTGCCACCAGTATTATATGAGCAGATATAAGTTTTACCAGGATACCCTTGTCATTGCATTTTAAAAAGGTAAGTAGATTATGCTAAATTAATAATCCTGAAATGGTGGGACCAGCAGTTAGCATAATGGCTATGTCGCTGGACTCCCATGTAGTCGATCATGGTTCGTGTCCCGGACCCAGTGGCTTAAAAACTCATGCTGGGCGAGTGTGCATGCATGACCAAGATCTCGAGAGGAGAATGGATGAGAAGGGATTGCGGCATGGCCATCCCCCCTGGGGGGTGATTTCTCACTTTCTGTCTCTCTGTCTCTCTCTGTCTGTCTGGCAAGCACACGAGCCCTATAGCCAAAACCTCTTCAAAAAATAAAAACATAAAAAATAAAATAATCCTGAAATGGTTTAATCCCTCTTAACTAAAATACACTTGCATTTTATATGTAGATTATCTCAATTTAAAATGCAGACTAATTTTTAAACTAAAGACAGTCTAAAGATTGATATTCTATATAGAATACAGAGCAAGCATTTAAAATTGAAGCAAATGGTGGTTCATTGAATTGGTGTACTACAGTTTATCCATTCATCCATTGAAGGATATTTAGGTATTTACAGTTTGAAAGATTGTGAATAATTTTATTCTAAACTTTCATGTGGACCTGTTAGAAAAAATAAAAAAATAAAATAAAATAAAATAAATAAATAAAATAAATAAATAAATAAAATAAAAAATAAATAAAATAAAATAAAAAAATATTGATGATGCCCCCTAAAAAGTCAAAACATTGAAAAACATAGATTTTAATGAAACTATTCACTAATTAGGTCATAATTACCAAACTGCTTCCCCATTTTTTGCTATATATACTACTAAGTCTTTGTCAAGAAACACAGTAGCCCGACAGCACATTTGATTGGCCAATAAATAACTCCATGTTAACCCTAAAAGGAAAGATAACCATCATCTCCAGCTAGTATTAGCATTGAGTGGAAAATACAGAGTTTGGGAGAGAGTTGCCAATATTTACTAAACATGTGTTATTAACATGTAAGTCCATGGTAACTGATGGTACTTGGAATTATTTTCAGAAGTGAGTTTTGTTACTATAAGGAGGTAATGATATGATGTCCCAATTTTTTCAGTTTCTTCTGGTTGACATGAGATAATTTACTTCACTTCCTCAAACTTGGGTTTTCTCTTTGTTATGATTTGAATAACCATGTTCCTCTTCCAAAATATTGAAAGGTGGGAGAAATGGAGAAGAGATTGTGGCAGAGCCATCCTCCATGGGGAGTGCTTTCTCACTTTCTTTTTTTCATGCACAACATGAGTGCTAGGGCAAGAAAAATAAATCAATCACACCTCTTGGGAAGGAAAGAATAACATTGTCTCTATTTGCAAAGGACCTGGTTATGCGTACAATCCTGGGAAATCTGCAAATAAGCTACTATAGCTAATAAAGGAGTTTAACAAAGTTGATCAATATACATAAGACAGACACCCACTTCCCAGATTCTCCATGAACTAAGAGCATGTGGGTATATGATTGTATATATCTCAGTGTGAGGTCTAAAAACACCTAAAGGAAAAGTAGGCAAACGTTTTCTATAGAAGAATAAATAATAACTTTTTCAGCATTTGCAAATCAGATAGCCTGTGTGAGAACTACTCAATCAACGGTACCCACATGTCTTGATTTAAAAGCAGTCATGACAAGGCACTAAGAAACGGGTGTGAATGTGTTCCAATAAAACTTTATTTACAAAACCTAGGTAGTGGACTGAATTTGATGATGGTCTGTCAAATACTAATCTAAGGTTTTGTTTATTTAATATAGTATGTCACACATCTAGGCAAAATAATTTAAAACCGAAATGCAATTTTCATTTCCCTTTTTAAAGCCTGTAAAAGAATTCCAATTAAGAACTATTTGTGTATTTTTAACACATGATGATGTATCTCTCGCTGTGATGGTTTAATTAGTATACAATTCACGCCTGGTTAAATGTAAATGAAGTGCTTACTTCATGATAATTTAAAATGCTCTGTTGTATCATGAGCAGTTATTAAAAGCCTCATTGACATGATTGCTTATTTTGTTTTAAAATTTATTGTCAAGATGCAAGTTGGCAGGTTTTTATCCATTCTTTTTCTAAATACTAAGCAATCTTATGGCATGGAAAAAAATGTCCACTAGAATATTCTCTTTGAGAATTATTTTATAAAATCTGGTACAATAATTGTGATAAATAGCTTACGTCTTTATTCAGTAATATACATGATATGTTGGAAACCCAGATGTCTGCCACATAATCCTAAATCTACGGTGATTTAATCTTTTCAGCAGGTTACTCTTTTTTATTTAGTTTATTTCTTTCTTCCATGAGCAAGAGAGACAGAGAAGGGGAGAGAGAGCATCCTCCACAGGTCTACCTCAGCCTCAGTCAGCCCGATTGTGGGCAAATGTATGTCCAGTGCACTTGGGGACGTGTCTGTGTTTTAACAGGGAACCTCGCAAGTAAGATTGCCTCACAGAGCATCACATTCTGCTGCTGTGTCCCTGTCCCGCCCCAAGATCAAATGCTTAACATCTGTATGAAGCGACTGATTGATTGATTGATGGTCTCTTTTTTCTTCCTTTTACTTTTTTTCATTTGGTATGAAGATCATGATCAAGAGTTTGAGAAAGTGATGGTTTCTGTTTGGGAGAGGATATCTAGAATTTTTCAGAACAAGTTTTTCAACTGAATAACTTTGACGAATACACATACATGAGACAACACATAAAATCATACCATCTAAGTAAATGCTTTCCGACATGTCTTGTATTTAAAGTTGTTTTCCATTTTGTTTTTTAAAAACAGAGGATTCCTAATGTTCGCAGGTGATTATGATTCAGTATGTAATAGGTGAGGCCAGGGCTCTGAATTTTAAATAAGCAGTCAGCAATTCAAATCTGAATTTGAAATTTAGACAGTTATCTGCACATCAAAATTTAAGAGACATCATCTACCTTCTTAAGTCAATTTGAATTTTTGGGTAGCTGGATTTTGAACATAATATAAAAACTCAACTTAAATAGAATATGACAACATCAGACAAGTTTTCTAGATCCCTGGAGGGATTTCTGCAGATTACAGTACAGAAGACGAGGGTTAGGAAACTCTTAC
The DNA here is from genome assembly GCA_026018925.1 of Tupaia tana. Classification (NCBI taxonomy): domain Eukaryota; kingdom Metazoa; phylum Chordata; class Mammalia; order Scandentia; family Tupaiidae; genus Tupaia; species Tupaia tana. The sequence continues at coordinate 17,797,608 of JAKSZU010000007.1, forward strand.
TGGCCTTCATTAATTCCAATCTCTCAATAGAGATGCAAGACTAGACAGAAAAAGTGTAAAAAGATCATGTATTTTCACAAAGGGTATGAAGTTTCACCACTATATATTTTAGTAACATTATATTTGATTAAAGTCAAGATCACATTAAATTTCGAAGTTCTTCGTTTCGTAGCAATTTACTCTCAAGCATATTAAAAATTAATGGACAGGTTTTTTTTTTGTTTGTTTTTAAGAGAGATTTTTGCTATGGGGTGCATGTGCTCACTGGAGAGACAGGGAAAGACAGAGACAGAAAGCAAAAAATCACACACACGCAACATACACACACACCCAAACTGTGGGAAATGGCCATGCCATAATGCCTTCTCCATTCTCCTCTGTGGATAGTGGGCACGCATGTACCAGCATGAGTTTGAAGCCACCGGGCCCAGGGCTCAAACAGCAATCCAGCAATGTAACCATTCCGCCATCTGCTGGTCCCAATGGGCAGTTACTTAAGATGACAAAAGATTAAAAAAAAAAAAATCCTGCTTAATATAAATGTTAGATATATTCCTATTAACATGAGGATTAAGACAAGGGATTCAGTCTTACCCTAATACCACTGCTTTTTAGCATTGTCCTGTGCATACAAGTAATGGAATAGATGAATGTTATATAACATCTGGAAAACGCAGCAGAGGTCCTTTGTTAGGTGGAGAGTGAGTTTACAGTGAACGGAACTTTAATGGGGCAAGAAAAGACTTCATGGCTGAGGTGAAAGTTAAAGCCAGTCAAGACAGAGTAGGTCTCAGAGGGCTACAGAGAGAATTTCATCCACTTCCCAGATTCCAAAAAGCCTGGTCCCAATGATTCCAACAGTAGACTTCAGGACCAAATGCCATAGGATACTACTATCCTATGAGTAGGGCAACTGGACACTTCCCTTATAAGCCATTGAGCTTCATGAGAACCCCGAGTATCAGAATTCTGTGTATCCCGCAGTATACTACCATTGTGAAATACACAGCCCAAGTACTCACAAATCTATACACTAAGTGAGATAATAAAATGGAAAACAAAATTTAAATAGACTGCATTATTTGTATATTTTAATTCTACTCTCTCAGTCTATTAAACAAGTAGACTGAAGAAAAAGTAAAGATGGGGTAGGCTGGTGGCAATGGTGGTTAAGGTGACTAGATTTACCATGACTGACAATGAAATTCAAGTATAAACCCAGGGACTTGTAAATCACGTCGGTAAGTGTGCATATGTACCCAAAGCCTCAAAAGGATGATGAAAAGGAGAAAAAATGATGGTGGCCTGACCATTACCCTTAGTGCTTTTTCACTTTCCATCTCTGTCTCTGTCTTCCCCTGGTGAACACAACTGCCTTCTGAAAAATTTTAAAAAGAAATTAAAAAAAAACACTAAAGATACGAAAACCTGTAGAGTTGAATAAATAATGTAGATCTACTTGATTTATATGTAACTCTATATCCAAAATGCATTATGCAGTTCTCCATGGGCTATCTATCAATAAGGTCATACAGACCACTAAGAAAATGTCAAAAATTGATGAAATCTAAAAATAAAAATGACTTACACATTTTAAAACATAAAGAAACTAGAATAGCCTAATTTTTAAAAAGGCATAATGCTACCATAAAATATATAAATAAAAAACATACTTTTCTCTTAAACAATGGAAAACTGTTTTCCATAAACAAGGAATTTAAATGAATATCTAGAAAATAAATGCTGTATTTGTTTCCTAGTAAGATTTTGGGGGGGTCATGTCAAAATTCTGCCCGCTACCAAAGCCAATTTTAAAGATACATATCAAAAAAACTTTGAGGACATCACTAAAGCTTTCCCTGAATGAAAAGTCAGTCTTTAAACACATATCAGAAAAAAAAAAATCACGAATACAATAGCTAGCATTTGTTCAATGTTAGAAAAAATATAAGAAAATTTTTCTAAGGAAAGCAAAAGGAATAGATATCATATTAGTTTTCTGTTGCGACTGTACAAATTTAATGACTTAGAACAATAAAAGTATATTATTTTACTGTTCTGAAGGTTAAAGTTTAAACTAAATGTCTTGGGTTGAAGTCAAGGTGTCAGCTTCCTGTTGGACGCTCTGGGACAAAGTGATTTCCTTCCTCTTTCCAGATCCCAGAGGCTGCCATCTGCCTTGCTCCATCTTCAACGCTGGCAACATGGCATCCTCCCGTCTGCTCTCCTATAGTCACGTCTGCCTCTGACTCACCTTCTATGCCTCACTCTTCTACACTGAAGGTCCTTGTGACAACACTTGGATAATGGAGATAATCTCCCTATTTTAGATGATTAAAAACTTAATCACATCTGTAACCTTATTTCCTTTTATCTTTTAATCTATTTATTGGTTTTAGAGATTAGACTATGATTATGTTTGGGGTCCATTATTCTACCTAACACAAATACACAAAAAGAAATTAATAAATTAGAAAAGAAATAATAATTAGAATTATGCTTATATCCAATGTTTTCTGCAAAGAAAAACTATTGCCTAACCTAATTGAGAAATAAAAAAGAGCAAAAACTAAATATATTCAAAATTAGGATGATTTTGAAAAACGCCCGCAGATAAAAATTTTAAAAAATGACAAATAATTTTTTCCTTCCACTCTATTCAAGTTAAAAAAAAAAAGGAAAAAAATGGTGATATCAATTGCTGTTTTCTAGAAAAATGTATTTTTGTAAACTTCACGCTAAAAGAGAGAAAAAAATGATATGAATTTTCCATGGCAGAATTGGAGAAGTTTGTCAAAGAACTTTGTTCCTTAATAGCATTGTAATCAACACAGATGATTTCTTTCTTTTTTTTTTTTTTTTTTTTTTTTTTGGAGAGGTTTTTCGCTATAGGGTGCGTGCGCTCGCCAGACAGACAGGGAGAGACATAGAGACAGAAAGCGAGAAATAAGCTCCCAGGGGGGATGTTCACGCCGCAATCCCTTCTCCTCCATTCTCCTCTCGGGATCTTGGGCACGCGCCTGGCGTGAGTTTTAAGCCCCCCCCCCCCCCCCCCCCCCCCGGGTCCGGGACGCTAATCGTGGTCGACTACGTGGGAGTCCAGCGACATAGCCATTACGCTAACCGCTGGTTCCCAACACAGATGATTTCACATTGCAATTCTTTCTTCGTTTTTTTTTAAAGAAGTTTTTGCTATAGGGTGCGTGTGCGCACTGGAGAGAGAGAGAGAAAGACAATGAGAGAGAAAGTGAGAAATTGAGAAATCACCCTCCAGGTGGATGGCTGTGCCATAGTCACTTCTCCTCCATTCTCCTCCTGGGATTTTGGGCACACAGGCACACATGCCAGGTGTAATTTTCAAGCCACCAGGTCTGGGATCTGAACCAAGCGTGGCCATGTGGCAGTCCAGTGACGTGGTGGGGTATATACCTATTTTTTAAATTTGGCAGATGGTATGTGTACTCACTGGAGAGAGACTGAGAGGCTTAGAGGAGAGAGCAAAAGTGAGAAAGCAATCCCTGTGGGGCATGGCCACACTGCAATCCTTTCTCTTCCATCTCTCCCTACTATTTGGATTTTGGGCATGCATGCAAAAATGCCAGCAGACTTTTAAAGCTTCTGGGTCTGTGATCCAAACTTTGCGGTTGGCCATGTGGGATAAAGGAACCTTAATCATCAGGCCACAGGCTGGCCCCACAAATAATTAAAAAAAAAAAAACAACTGAAAAGCAAAACAATACAATTGTTTAGACTCAATAACATCATTTAGCATATTTCTATCCAATTACTTAGAAATAAATGTTAGAAAATAATGCACCAAACAGTTTTATTAATTTTAGAAATTCACTCTAAATATATCATAACATTAATAATATTTAGTTTGACTAGGTTTATATTTCTTAAATGGTGAATTAATATGAAAAACTAAATCTATCTAAAATTTTTATTTATATTTCATAGTTTAAAAATCATGATATAGTGAAACTCTTCATGAAATCTTTATTGAAACTCCAAATGGCTTTTAGGGAGATATTTTATTAAAGCAATTAATTTGGTTGTTTTGCTTGTATATTAAACATTTTGCAATTGAGTAGTTACTATAATTATGTCATTACAATAATTATGCAATTACTCTCTGTAATTATATCATTTAATTATATAAGTATGCTTACAGGAATTAGTTATATAATTAGAACATGTAATTATATAGTAAAATAGGAAAGTATATTTTAAAACACACTAAGTTGGATATATTTGTCTATTTCACATGACAGTATTCAAAATACAAAGATTATCCCTTGAATGTTTCTTAAATTTTTAAAAAATGTTTCTGTTTTGGAACTATTATAATTTTTCAGAAAATCCATGCCAACTCATTCAGTTATGTTCATTTTTTGCAATGTGATCCAATCCAGATCATGCACTGCACCCAAATATCATATTTGTTTAGACTCCTTTATTCTCTATCACTGTATCTGTTGACCTATATATCTTTCTAATATATTATCATCCTTCTGTTTTTATACCTATCCATCATCTATTGAAAACTATAACTTTGCACTGACACTGCTAGTTCTGGTTCAAAAACCCAAGGTTCATGTCTCCTTTTTTTTTTTTTTTTTTTTTTTTTTTGAGAGGTTTTTGCTATAGGGCACGTGCACTCACCAGACAGACAGAGACAGAGAGACAGAAAGCGAGAAATCACCCCCCAGGGAGGATGGCCACGCGGCAACTCCTCCTCCTCTATTCTCCTCTCAGGGTCTTGGGCACACAAGCACACATGCCCAGCATGAGTTTTTAAGCCACAGGGTCCGGGACTCCAACAGTGGTCGACTACGTGGGAGTCTAGCGACATAGCCATTACGCCAACTGCTGGTCCCCATGTATCCTTTCTTATGTCTGTGTCTTCTCTAGTTTAAGAAATTGTCTTTTACTGTCCTCAATGCATTTACTTAATTTAGAACAGTCCCTCGGTCTTTTTTCTTTTTTTGCCCTTTATGCTTTTATGAATGTTAGTTTCTTCACTGTAAATTTCACATGTGAAGTGATTAATATTAAATATGTAAAGGAACTGTAATCAAATGTAAATATATTATTCTATGTTCTAATTTCACCTTTGAGTTCATTGGAGTTCATCTATCAGTTCATGGAAGAATCTAATCTGAAAATCTTATTGTTAGGACAGCTTCCAAATGGTGACTTCATAATTTTCTTATTCATTGGTGACTCGCAGGTGGTGTGGTGGTTAAGGGTGCTGGACAACCACATGACAGATCACAGTTCAAATCCCGGACCTGCTGGTTTTCACTTTCCCTCTCTCTCTCTGTGTGTCCCTCTCTGATCAAATTGAAATAAATTTAAAAAACTATATATACATATATATATATATATATACATATATATATATATGTATAAAATTTTTCTCATTCTTTGTACATTTACTAATTAATATCCCATTGTCAGAAAGAGCTTTTTCTTACTCATTCTTTTATTTATATCAGTCTAGTTGCATCAATTTCTATCAATGAATGGTGTTAAATATTCAATGTGATAAAATCTATCACAATTATTATTTATGATAATGCTCAAATTATCTTAGATCTGGTAAGCTTTGGTTCATTCTTGTTGAGTTTTGTTCTTTTTCAACAGATTTTCATCAGTTTTTGAGAATTTCCTTAATCTGTGTCACAATATGTTCCAGGCTTGTTTTCTACTCTGCCTATTCAAATAAGTCATTTCTCTGAGAAATCCTATGCAGACACATACACATAACCTCACAAAAACATACTTTGCATTTGCATTTATTTTACATTTATCCCTATGTGTTGATACCCATGCCTTTTCACTGATTCTGTTCAACTCCAACACATTTAGGTTTACTCTCTTTTCCCATTTTCATATTTTAAAATGCTTTCTCCAATTTAGGGAATCTTGTTCTCATTATCCTAAATAACTTTACTAATTTACTCAATCACCTGAATTTAGCCACAAATGTCTAACCCTGTATCTAACCTCCCCTAGACACCACCCTTCTCTGCTGCCATTGGTCACTGCAGGATAGCCACCCACTCAGCCGCTTTTCACCTGTGCTCTGACTCCATCTTGATAGTTTTGGTCTTGGCCACCTTTTTTCTCCAATCTCAACACCACCAGGAACGCCTCTGCTCAGCTGTCTCCCTCAGGGGAGCAGAATCCTGTGGGACCTCCTTCAACTGTCTTACTCTTTCAGTCTCTGACCATTCTGGGGTACTATTTCTTAGAAATTTTTAAATAAAAATTCACAACATAATAATGAATAGATGCCAGAGAGAAAACATTAGGAAAAATGTTCATTTCATTTATTTATCATAAAAGTGTTTTAAAATTTTCAACAATTGATACATACAATATAAAAAAGAAATGTTATATATATTTCAAAGTATTAATAATTTTTTAAATATTAATGTTGGTAAAGCATAGCAAGCTCTTAATAATAGAGCTATTGTGCTCAAAATATTCCTTATTGTCATGGCAATCTTTAGATGTGTGTGTGCCTTGATGATAAATTTATAAAATATATTAATGTTACATCCAAGCATCTCCTTGAAATTTGTCTCTATAAATTAAAAAATAGGAAAATATAAACTTAGAGTTTTAATAATTCAGGGGCTTTGAAGAGTATAGTTAGATCTTGACTTCATCATTAAAATTCTTAGTAAATTATTTTAAGCATTCTAAAAAGAGTAATCATATTCCTATATATGATTAAAAACATGCATAGCTATAAAAAGTAAAATACATTGTATAGAAATACTGATCTCACAATTCTTTCTCAAAGATAACAATATCCTGAACTTTTTTATTAATTCTATGCATTTTAATCAACATTTATGAGTTATTTGTAAGCAACATGACAGTCCATTCTTAAATACTATATCATTTGTCTCATAAAATCATTATATTATATAGCCACAGTTAAATAATCATATGCAAAATATTTGGAATTAATAAAGTAAGGTATCCAATATACTGTCCATACTCAAATTCTGTGACTTCTTTCAGTATTCTCCTAAAAAAAAAAAAAAAAAAAAAAAAAAAAAAAAAAAAAAAAAAAAAAAAAAAAAACCTATTTCTCCCAGAAGCGAGAGAGAAAAAAAGAGAGACAGCACCCACAATAGGAGCTCATCCTTGGTAAAACCCATGTTCGGCCAGCCTTGGCAAAGCAGATGTGAGCCATGAACCCTCCTATGTGCATCAGCCTTGCAATGTATCATTCTCCACCCTGTGCTATTGTTTAGTAACCTCCAGTATTCTTTTTAACCTAACTTCTGTCCTTCCTTCCTCCCTCCTTTCTTCCCTTTGTTTCTTGATTTTTCTTATTAATTCAAGATATATTTAAAGATCACTTGGGACCAGTAGATGTCATCATAGTTACATCACTGGACTCCCATGTAGTTGACCATGGTTTGAGTCTCAGACTGGTAGCTTCAGATTCACACAGGGCATGTTTGAGTGAATTCTCAAGGTCTCAAGAGAAGACTGGAGGAGAAGAGATTGTGGTGTCCCCATTCCCCCTGAGAGTCAATTTCTCACTTCCTGTCTTTGTCTTTAGCAAAAAAATAAATAAATAGTAAAATAAATAAAAACTCTCTTTAAGAAGATCAATGTACAGACATATCATGTCTCTTTTTTCTCCTTTAATCTATAATAGTCCTCTACTCCCTCTCTTTTACTTTATGTAATATCCACAATTTTGGGATGCTCAGGCTATTGTTTTGTACAATATATCTCATTGAATTTATCTAATTATTTTCTCCTGATTAGATTCATAGTAAACATCATCATGGGAAATAATGGTACATGGGTTACCTTGTGTTTCTTATATTATCTTAATAACAAGCATGCAATGATCTGTCCCTTTAAGTGAAAAAGTTATCTTCAGTCACTTTAAATATGCCAAATCTTTCCATTCTTTATGATACAAATAAATACTCTATTATTCATATGTAACTTATGAATCAGTACTTTGATATTATATTAATTTCCTCAACAAAACATTATACATCCATTGATGGTATTTCCCATAATCAATTGTACACTTACTTGTTTGATTCATACCATATAGACTCCTGGATTCTTTTGATCTTTTATTCAATGCATTATATTTTATTACTTGCCATGCTACTTTTTTTAGTCTTATGGTTTTATAAACTGTGATCAATAGGAGGCTCTTTGACTTGGTCCGTGCATTTTTGACATGTGCCCATCAATTTTGACCATTTTATAGCACTCTAAAATGAGATTTTTCCAACTTTATCTTGTACTTTAACTAAGAGCAATAATTATTTCTCTCAGAGGCCCCAACTAATTGTAGAAGAGAATGGTATTTAAAAACTGAGATCTGGACATTTGTTAAATCACAAAAGAGACTGCCTCTTCAATGGGACAAATACTATGAAATAGTATTTTTAAGAATTAATGTTTTCTGAAATGTCTCTAATAATACAGTATTATTATCATTCATTCAATGCATACTTGAATCTCTTTTCTCCCATTGTGAGATTTCTGACTCCATAAAATATCAATATAGTTATGTCCTTCCTCAAGATTGCAATATACAAAATGGTTTGGGATTACTATATTAGTAGCATTAGTACCAACCTAAATTTAGAATTTAATTTCTTTTCACTTTTATTGTATTTAAACTATATCCCATGAAGTGTTTAGAAGCAAAAACTATTAAAAAATTTCTTGACCTAATTTTTTTCTCTGAGGTAATAGTTTCATCTTGAGGCACTTTTAGATTTATTTGTTCCTGTAGCTATTTTAAATTTACTTCTATTCTATTTATATTTTAAAATTTGAATATATTAACAAGGTTCCAAAAACAAATTTATATAAAGTAGCATGTTTAGAGAAGTCTAATCTGTGCCATGTCCTAAATTTATCCATAAACTTCTGAAACAACCTCCACTATTTATTCTCAAGTAAATAGGATTAGTATGGCACATAAATTCCTGTTGGTATTTTGAACTGGATATTTTGATTTTATGCAATATTTAATAGAAAATCTAAATCAATATGTATTGAGTATTCTCATTTATAACTAAGCTGCATTTCTTCATTCATTCAAATAGCCTTCTATAGTTCCAAAGATAGTTTACAATTTTTGTATCAATGTTCTGCGTATTTTTCAGAATATGTATTTGCTATTGTTTTATATTTAGTTAACAACTTACATTATATTTCAAAATAACTAAAAAAGAGGATTTAAACGTTCCTAACACAAGCAATGACAAATGGTTGAAATGATGGGTATACTAGTTACACTCATTTAATCATCACCCATTGTATTCTTGTACTGAAAAATCACAATGTGCCCCACAATTCTAATATACAACTATTATATATTAATTTTTAAAAATACTTTTTTATTGATAAAAATATTTTTATGCTTTATACTTTCTACATAGTTGAACACTTATATTGGGAGTTATTTTCCTTTTGCTTGAAGTTCAAATCTGCTGGAAATGTATTCTTTCAACTTCTTTTTGTCTAGGAAGTTTCTAACTTAATTTATTTCTAAAAGATAATTTTCATTAGGTATAGAATTCTATTCTGACAGAATTCTTCTTTATTACCTGAAAGATCTAACTCCATTGTATTATGGTTTCTATATTTTCTAATAAGAAATCTGCTGTCAACTGGGTCTATATGGGAAAATTTTAGGATTTACACTCCAGGACCTTTCTGAGCATACAATGCATGCAAATCACTTATGTCTGGGCAAGTTATCATGACATGACAATCATGCCAGGGGTATCTGTCTCTATCCCTCTGTAATGGAAAAAAATAAGTAGATTGAAAAAAAAGAGAAATCTGCTGTCATTCTTATACTAGTTATTCATTTGCTGTCATTATTTATATTCTTGAGATTTATTGAGATTATGGATCAGGGAGTTTAAATTTTAACCAAATATTGGAAAATTTTGACCATTAGTTTTAAAAATATTTTTTCTCACCATTATACATTCCTTGAGACTTCAAGTACAAATACATGATATTGCATGACATTTTCCCCACAATTATATCATGTTTTGTTCTGGTTTCTACAAACAATTTATTATTGTGTTTTATTTTAAATAGTTTCTAAATTGAAGTTCAGTGTCTTCTGTGATGTTTAATGTACTGTTAAGCAGTATATATGTGTGTGTGTGTGTGTGTGTGTGTATATATAATTTTGTTTTAATTTCTTTTATACCTTCAATCACTTAGTTTGTAAAGTGGATTTTTATGACATGAATACACTTTACACCAATCCATAGAGGATACTATACACATTATCAAAAGATAATAATCCATTTCTATGTCTCATAAATATCTTGCCTCTCTATTTTTCTCCTTAATGTCTTTCCTCAGTCTCCTTCTCCCACCCTCTTCCCACACTGTATCCAGTATCTATAACCATTTTCCATGTTTCTATATCATCTAATCTTTCAGTTTCTGCCATAGAGTATGGACAGTCGGTATATGTTAAATGGGGACACAATCTCTCTCCTTCATAACCTGGCTTGCATCACTAAGCAGTAAATCTTCTATATTAGTCCACTCTCTATCAAAAAGGTCTTGTAGGGACCAGCAGTTAGCGTAATGGCTATGTCGCTGGACTCCCACGTAGTCGACCACGGTTCGCGTCCCGGACCCGGTGGCTTAAACTCACGCCGGGCGCGTGTGCGTGTGTGCCCAAGATCCCGAGAGGAGAATGGAGGAGAAGGGATCGCGGCGTGGCCATCCCCCCTAGGGGATGATTTCTCGCTGTCTCTCTGTCTGTCTGGCGAGCGCACGTGCCCTATAGCAAAAACCTCTCCAAAAAAAAAAAAAAAAAGGGTTTTGTAGTATTTTATGACTGAGTAGTACTCCATAGAGTATATGTGCCACACTTTTTCAAACCATTCATCTGTTAGTGAACATTAAGTGGACCACAATAAACAAAGATATGCGAGCACTTTTCCTGCACTTGAGTAGATACCCAGGAATGGGATTATGGAATCATGGTAGTTCTAGTTGTAGATATTTGAGGAATCTCTATATTGTTCTCCATAGCGGCTGGACTAATTTTCATTCTCACCAGCAGTGTAAGAAGATCCAATATTATCCATAAAAAATTCCTGGAAGTAATAAGTGAACACAGTAAAGTTTTAGGATACAAAAATCAACAGACAAAAATCTATAGCATTTCTATATATAAACAACAAGAAGACTGAGATGGTACAGAAGAAAGTAATCCCTTTTTACCATAGCTAAAAAAGTATAAGATTCCTAGGAATAAATCTAACCAAAGAAGTCAAAGACCTTGACCTCTTAAAAAAAAAAAAAAAACAGTTAAAGACCTTGAAAAAGAAAACTATGAAAAGCTAAAAAATAAAAGGAAGACATTGAAAAATACACACACACACACACGCACACACACACACACACAAATAGAAGGACATCTATTGTTCCCAGATCGGAAGAATTAATATAATCACAATGGCAATTCTACCCAAATTAATCTACATATTTAATGAAATTCCAATAAATTATTGTAGACATTCTTCACAAATTTAGAAAGAACAATCATAGAATTTGTCTGGAATCATAAAATACCCTGTATTGTATTGCCAAGCCATCCTGCATTAGAAGAGTGGAGTAGAAGGCATCTCACTCCCTGACCCCAAAATATATTACAAAGCTGTGATAATCAAAACAACATGGTTTTGGCACAAAAACAGTCATGTGTACAAAAGGAACAGAATAGAGACCGCAGAAATAAACACCAAAACATATAGCCAATTGATTTTTTTTTTTTTTTGGAGAGGTTTTTGCTATAGGGCGCGTGCGCTCGCCACACAGACAGAGAGAGACAGAGAGATAGAAAGCGAGAAATCACCCCCCAGGGGCGATGGCCACGCCGCAATCCCTTCTCCTCCATTCTCCTCTCGGGATCTTGGGCACGCACGCACACGCGCCCGGCGTGAGTTTAAGCCGCCGGGTCCAGGACTCGAACCGCGGTCGACTACGTGGGAATCCAGCGACATAGCCATTACGCTAACTGCTGGTCCCATAGCCAATTGATTTTTCAAAAAGGGTACCAGTCAGTTCAGTGAGGAAAGGAAAACTTTAGCAAATATTGCTGAAAAAACTGGGTTCCCGCCTGCAGAAAGAAGAATCTGAACCCCTACTTCTCACCATTGACAAAAATAACTCAAAGTGGATCAAAGATCTAAACCTAAGACCTCAAACTATAAAACTACTTCTGGAAAACTCTGGGGAAACTCTGAGGGACATCAGAGTAGGCAAAGACTTCTGAAATAAGACCCCCCCAAAGCACAGACAATAACCCTAATAATAAACAAATGGAATTATGTCAGATTAAAAGTTTCTGCACAGCAAAAGACAATAATTAGTTTTTACTGACAACCTTCAGAATGGGAAAATATTTTGTAAACTATGCTTCAGATAAGGGACTGATAATCAGAACACACAGGGAATTCAAGCCGCTTACCCCCCATTCAAAACAAAAAAAGACCAGTCCAATTAACAGATGAGAAAATGAGTTGAACAAACAACTCTCTAAGGAATACATACAAGCAGCCAAAAAGCATATGAAAAAATGCTCAATATCCCTCATCATAAGGGAGAGGCTGATCGAAATTACAATGTTAAACAGTATATTTTTAGAGATATTTAATTTTGGATTATTAAACTTTCTGAGTCACTTTCTATATATTTATTTCCTTTTTAAATTTATTCCTCACTTTTCAGTGTAAGAGACATACTTACAATAAGTATTGAATTGAACACCTTTGTCTGAAAACTCAATCAACTTTGCCATTTTTGGTTTTTAGTACTATTTTTCTTTCTCACCATTAAACAATATAAATGCCCACTTTTTGAATGCCTTTCTTGAATTCTAATTTTTAATTGCATACTAAACAAAGTAAATTTTACATTTTTGGGTGCTGACTTTAGGCTTCTTATTTTAAATTATGTTGAAGTTACCTTTGCCTAAAACTAATTTATCTCCACTCCTAAGATAATATACTTAATCTTAATACACTTTGAGGACTCTACTTAATGCACCTTGTAATGTAAGGTCATTCCACTCTGGTTGGTGGGACCACAAACTTTCTCAACCCTGCACAGGATGCATGGATTGCTTATTCTACTCTCCTTTGATTCCTTTCTCAAGGTTAGGAAAATTTCTCTAATGCACCTTATACCAGTGATCAGAAAAAGACTTGATAACATCTCTCTTTAGACTTATAAGACATATTGTGTGACATTCTCCTATCTAATATTCTGCCCTGCATATTCTACACAACCTTTGTCTCAGCAATTGAGTGAGATTGCCAGTTTTAATTTATGTTGTAGTCCTGTGCTATGGTTGAAAAATTGCCTCCAGGCAAATTAATTACTAAACATTGAGCATTATAGAGATTAAGACTTACAAAGTTAACTATAGCACAAGGCAAATACTATTAGTATTTCCATCTTTAATATGATGAAACCAAACAAGCTCCATGGCACAGAGATAATGCATTGCTCAAGAGAAATCAGATCCTACTTTTTGACCCTAGTATCAATCTCTAGCCTGGTCAACATGGAATACAACAGACATACATGTAAACATCTGAGATCCAATTTGCTAGAGAACTGAAGGGAGGTGATTGCAGCATGAATGGACCTTGTGAAGGTGCATCTCTCTCTCACACACATACACACAGACACATACACGCACACGCCCGCACATATGCTATCATAAATTTTAAAAAATGTTTAAGGATATGATGAGTCACCCTTATAGCCTATTGGTTAAGGGAGCCAGATCCCATATGGCTGACTATAGTTTGACTTAGCCCTGGTGCTTTGAAAAACACACTGAGCACGTGTGTGTATGTATGTGCATGCACAAAATCCCAATAGGAGAGAGAAATGAAGGAGAAGGGATTGTAGTATGACCACCCCTAGGGAGAAGTGCTTTCTATCTCTCCCTTATCTCTGGCAATTAAAAAAAAAGTGATATGATGTAATTTAGATTAAAATTGAAGTTAATATAATGTAAAGGAGGTTAAAAACTGTCCAAAGTTGCATGTTGCTCTACAAACCCCACAATATATTGCCATGTTTTACCTTGACTAGTGGTATAAATCTCTGTGTTATCAAATGGGCCATTATCTCGTTCTTAGCAACTAGTAAACATGTAATAAATTTTTATCGTATATAAGTTTAGTTACTTCTATTATTCAATATGTTTCAGCTTAACAGGCAATTTAAAAATTTGGAATATTCCAATAACTTTTTTATCTTTATCATGATACTTTGAGTAGACTTACCAAACATTATTCTGATAAACTCAGAAGAGTTACTAAAAACACAAATGAGATTTTGGGAGACAAGGAAAGAAAGAATGAAAAAACATCAGTAATAAGAGAATACTAGTGAATCTATTTTGTCGGAGAGATCACTAAAATACATGATGTTCCATGGTAGTGGTATTATAAAAAAATTGAAAAACTGAACATATAATTGTGAATATGCAAATGTAAATAATGTACCTGTGCTGTGAGTAGATACTGGAAGTAATTAATGCATCTTGTAAAAAAATGTGTACATTAAACTGAACGTTTTTTAATTTTGAACTATCATTATATATTTAATAATCTTTCTATGATTTTAAGTCTTAGATATATTCCTTTTTTTCTTTGCAACAGAAATCAAAAGTGTGAGTTCTTTTCCATAACAATTTATTCTGCCTTAAATAAACTTGCAACCTTATGTTTATATCATTCTTTTTTAAAAAAATATATTTCATTTAACTTTATTTATTTACTTATTTAAATTTGAGCAGACAAGGAAAGAGTGAGCGAGTTGGTGGTGGCAGAGAAGAGTGAGAAAGCAAGCCGCCAGGTTCAGGACTAGAATCACACTGCAGTTGCCCACATGAGAATCTAGCACCCTTAACTACCACACCACCTTCAGGCCCTCAGTAATTCTTAATGAAGTACAAAACAGATTACATTTTATTAGCTTCACCAAACCCTGTGATATAGATCTAGCAATTACATTTTTTATGAACATTCATTTATCCATGTTATTTGGATACTTCCATACATTGTTTTTTATATCTATATTTATAGATGTAGATATAGATATAGATATATCCTCTTATACAAGTTTATCTTTGACTAAAAGAAAAAAAAGGCCATAAAATACTCCATAAATACTACATTTTATAACTAAAACATTGCATGATTAGTCGAAATTGTGGATTATAAAGCAACCATTGGAGTAGATTAGTGGTGAAAAGTGACCAGCAGAATTGAGAAGTTTGAATTACTGATTACTTTCTCAGCATTTAGGAGAAGCTATGTTATCAACACTAAATGAACTACATAAAATAAAGTTTCATCAGTAGTTAGAAATATCAAAATGATTTATTTAGGTCATTAATACAACCCCTTCAAATTGGTGACTCAAATTTAAGTGTTTCTTATTAACATTTCTTCATGTATCAGGGTAAGTAGGAAAAACAGTATTCATCTCAGGAGGAATTTAATAAGATATAAGAAATTAAACATAAAATTATTAATATCTTCCTGTAGACCTTTACCAGTGCTTCTATTGAAATTTGTTCTATGTAGATTTCTTTTATAATAGATGATAAAAGATTTAGAATTGTTATAACTAGGGACAGAAATCACAACTAGTAAAATGACTAATGACAATATAATTATGAATAAATTCTACATGTACATATATGCTAGTTGCACCTTATTTAGAGGTATACAGAAAAAAATAAACTATATATACGAGCAACACAGATAGATACAGCAAACTCTACCATTTGGAAAAAAAAAGAGTTCTTTTATTGTCTCTAAGGATCTATTTAAGAATCTCCTAATTTCCCCACAAATTTAGTAATCAAATTTTCCTGCCTATAGAAGATTTACATTGAAAGTAAATAAGACCGTATCCATAGAATTAGATATGTTGACTACAACAAAAATTGAAGGTAACTATTCACCACTGATGGAAAGAAAAGGAGACTATAAAGTGGAGTGGACATAGTTATTAAATTCACATTAACGACCAGATTTGTAGTACAACGGTTAAGTGCTATGTAGAGGAAGCTGGATCCCACATGGCCAAAAAAGGTTCAAGTACCAACCCCAGGAGATTAAAAAACACACCAAGCATGTACACATGTCCAGGATCCTGACAGGATGAAAAATTACAGAAAAAAAATGATTTTTTTGTGACCATGCCCAACTGGAGGGTGCTTCCTCCCTCCTTCCCTCCCTCTCTCTCATGCATATACCTCTGCATAGATTTTTATTTTTATTTTTTGGAGAGGTTTTTGCTATAGGGCGCATGTGCTCGCAGACAGACAGAGACAGAGAGACAGAAAGCGAGAAATCACCCCCCGGGGGGATGGCCATGCCGCAATCCCTTCTCCTCCATTCTCCTCTCGGGATCTTGGGCACGCACACGCGCCCAGCGTGAGTTTAAGCCACCGGGTCCGGGACTCGAACCGCGGTCGATTACGTGGGAGTCTAGCAACATAGCCATTACGCCAACTGCTGGTTCCACCTCTGCATAGGTCTTTAAATTCCACATTAAGAAAGCAAATTACGGGACCAGCAGTTAGCGTAATGGCTATGTTGCTGGACTCCCACGTAGTCGACCGCGGTTCGAGTCCCGGACCCGGCGGCTTAAACTCACGCCGGGCGCGTGTGCGTGCGTGCCCAAGATCCGGAGAGGAGAATGGAGGAGAAGGGATTGCGGCGTGGCCATCCCCCCTGGGGGGTGATTTCCTGCCTTCTATCTCTCTGTCTCTCTCTGTCTGTCTGGCGAGCGCACGCGCCCTATAGCAAAAACCTCTCCAAAAAAAAAAAAAAAAAGAAAGAAAGCAAATTACTATGTATAATGAAAATTACAAATATTATTAAGTGGGTGTAGCTCTTCATTTTTGTTCATTATTCTCATCTTTAGTTGTTCATATAAAATAGATGAGCAGAGATGAGAAAATTTCCTAATATATTAGGGCTGCTTCTTTGCCAGCTTAGTAATTATGGATTTACTGGTCTTTCCAGTGAGTTTCTAAGTAGCTGTAAAAAATTATTTTTAATTGTATAATATTACCCACTTTGACTTTATTTTAGAAGTGCTCTTTATGGTTTGGGTTTTTGTTTTTTGTTTTTGTCTTTTTTAGACAAATTCTCATTATGTCTATGAAGCTGGTGTCTAATTCAGATCCCCCTGACCCAGGCCCCTGAGTAGCTGGGCTTATAGTATGCTATCACAACCAGCCAAGAAGTACTTTACCATTATCAGTGGTGAGACAAAATGACTATATGTTCCTTTGGGGCCCCAAGAGATCAATGACCATAATATAGATTGACCCACTAAAATGACACTTACATTAAACAAAAGATTAATTTTTATGAGTTTAAAAGGATAACCTCCATATATCTGGATTTTCGCCTATGTGGAACACCTTTCCTGTGCCTCAGTTTTAATAAGGTTCTATTAATATCTCCAGTACTCTTGGAAAATATGCAAATTACTACACATACACCTTATTTTTTTCAACATTTTTATACATTCAATCACTGTATATCATTATAGCTTGCAAAATATTTTATAGTACTTTTTAATATTTTGTTTTGATAATCAAATTTTGAAAATTTTCTTTATAGCAGAAAGACTAAAACATAGAGAAAGATCAAATGCAAATGTAAGGAAAATATCAATAATCCCCAATATGAGGTAGACATGAGGGTAGATTTGTGCAATGTCAAACTATTATAGTTGAATGAAAACTCTTTTTCACAGAATTTTCATTCCTTTATAATGCTAAGTTAAAGCTGGCAGAGAAACCAGGCAGTACCTGGCAGAGGGAAGCAGAAGACTGCCATTTGCAGACTCGGCGGGCTGGGGTAGAGCAGGTGCTGCTGGGGTTGGTTCAGGTAAGTGCTGACCTTCCAGTTACCTCATCTGTGGGCCAGCAGTCTGCTACAAGTTCCTTCACTCCTGCCTGATCGCTTCTCCTAAGTTCTGGGAGTTCTGGGACTGTGGTCCATCGACCTCAGCTTCAGGTTTGACAGCAATGAGAGGCAGATATTGGTTCCAAATAGATCTTGTAACTCTAATTCTTTGTGGGTTACTCTTTTTCCTTGGTCTACCCCATTGTACATCATTGTTCCTTCCTGACTACCAGCTCTGTTGACCGGCATTCAAACACTAGATGTGGAGAAACTGTTTTATATTAACCACTTAAATAATTTCCACCATTGCTTAAGGTGTAATACTAATACATGATTTATTCTTTATCAATAGCAGGTCTGCCCCTCTGACTAATTAATGCAGAACTATAGCCACAATATGAGAATGATGGTGGCAGACAACTTGTTTTTTCTTGTTTCTTCAATGACTAGAACACAGTCTAGCAAGTAGTAGATTTTCAATAAATAATGGTGGAGTGATTGATGACTTCAGTGAGAGGGACCGGGGAAAGGAAGGAGAGGGAGATCTATTTCAGCCTTTCTTGGAATTGTTTTAAAATATCAGTCACTCTCTCTTAAAATCATTAAATATTTATAGAAAATTGTGCCTTTGATTGCATCTTAAAAGTATAAGAAACCCAAGGAATAGAAGAACAATCCTGTTTCACATTATATTGATACATTGTCCTTGCTACAGGACAAGATGCTATTGCTTGGATAATGGTTTGTTTCTCATAGTTTCATGTGTTGAAACTTGGTGCTGTTGTAAAGGTATTAACTGTAAATTTAAACTCTTTATGGTCCCTCAGGATGGGGCCTTTGATTAATAAGGTCCTTAGGGTGCCATTCCCATGATAAACCTTTGAACAACTTAGTGGATTCATAATGAAACTAAATGAGGCACGCAGAGGTCTCATGTATAGATTGCACTCCACTCTGCTCACGGTTCTGCTTTCCGGTTCTGCTTTCCACCATTTTGTGATGTCTTTGGACTTTCCAGCCACCAGAATTGTGAGTCAATAAACCTCTGTGTCTGTTGGGTTTTAAAAAAATTTTTATTTACATTTAATTATTGTATGTTTTTGCAGAGTATAATGTGAGTTCTCAAATCATAAATGCATTGCATGTGAAGCAAGCCAAAGATATTACTGTACACAATAACTTTCCTTTTTTTTAATAGATCATCCAGTCTCAGGTATTCCTGTTGGCAATGCAGTAACAGACTAAAGCATGAAGTAATACTAACACCTATCAATATCTAGTCTGCACAATCCAATATTTAGCTACTAGCTACATACGGCTCCTGAATACTTCAAGTGGGTCTAGTGTGAATTAAGGTGTTCCGTAAGCACAGAATACCAACTAGGTTTAAAAACTTATTTTAAAAAGTAAAATATAAAATTCATAATTTGTATGCTATTATATATTGAAATGACAATACTTAAGATGTATTGGGTAAAATAATATATATTATTAAAATTATTTTTTGTTTCCTTTTACTTTTTAATATGGCCACGAGAAAATTTTAAATTAAATATTTAACAGAACTGTTTCGGTTGGACGGTATGTCTAAGCAACACTTCTCAGAGGTTTCAAAAATCCTTGCTAATCATAGCAGCTTCATTTTACTGACAAGTGAAACTTTATGTGTATAAATAGGTTATCATTTAATCTTCACCAGAGCTCTTCAGTGTGCTGCTGTTTACTGATGCATTTTGCTAGGCACATACATTGTAACAAAAAAATGTGGAACCAAGCAATGTCTTTCAATACCTTTTGTAGATGATTATGTCAGTGAAAGTGGCATTCCTTTCTGCATAATACCGAAAATAGACTTCCATGAGCATTGAGAAGCTTTCTGTCTTCGATACTTTCAGGAAGAATATCACTGTTAAATTTACTTTTGGCTATAATGATCTTTTTCAGTCTCTCTAGGAATTTGTAAAATATCAAACTTTCACTGCCTTTTAAAGCCACAAAAGATGTATAGAAAAATTTGCCTTTGATTGTATCTTAAAGGGCATTCATATATATTCATTTTATAACCTACATTTTATAATTTCAAGATATATAGACATCATCCTGACAGTTCTGTGGATGTCTTTAGAATTACAGTTTGAATATAAATTGAACTTATGGACAAGAAACCAATGAGAATTTTAAAAATTTGACTTTGTTTGTCAAAACCCATGTCTAATGGTGATTAATAATTTCTCCTAGGTATAACTTCAACTTCCTCTGTACATTTAGACTTCTGATTTTTCTTAGATCTTGTTTGATTTTACAGAAAAAAGATGAATGTTTGAAATACATTTTTTTTTAATTTGTGGATGTTTGAATAACATTTTGAAGTGTGTTCTCCAAATCTAAATATGTCATTCTCTCTGAAGTAGGTATTGCCACAGAGATTTTTTTTTTGAATCTAGTCTTCCCATGAGACATATAAATCCATGAACTTAAATAATAGATTCTTCTAGAAATAACATTTTTATGTAAATGTTGTATGCCAAAACTACAGGTAAAAGATGTATAAAATAAAATTCAACTCTTTCACATATTTGTATCATTTGACATGAGTTATATATTTTATAGGTAAAAAAGGATTTACTTAATAAATTTAAGTTTAGAGAATATTTAACCCAATAATAGATAAGTTACTTTATTATGTACAGTATTACATTATTAGATAAAAAGGATGCCCTTAAATATATGGATGAGGTTTAGCCTCAGTTTTAGAGGCAATTTTAACAGTTACATTTATTTTCCAGCATCAAGTCATATAAATAAAAATTTGAAAAAAGATTTCTACAAATTGAAACAATGCAGTTAATAGACTAACTTGGCTAGAATCAATTTGAATTTGAACATATTTTGTAAAAGTTAAATAATTTGAAAGTTTAGAAAGCTATTATCTTATACTTTTTGCCACTGGTCTGAATTAACAGAAATGAAAACTATCTTAAAATTTACAAGACATTTTAGTGAATTCCAGAAGAGATAAGAAATGATTCTGAACAACTGCTTCACTCAACTACCCCTGTCTTTGCCTCTATTTTTATTCCACATATGTTCTACTCATTGGTGAACAGGGTCCTCACATAACTTTACTTACAGATGTCCATGGTTTCGAAATCCTTAGCTCTATACATACATCTACATATATGTGTATGTGAATGTATATGGGTTTTGTGTTTGTGTATGTAGGTACTCAAGAGATTATTTCTTGACTGTCCTACAGCTACTACAGATAAGTGTGACTAAAACTGAATTCCAGTTTTAATCTTTTACCACATCCCATGAAAGCTATACTTCTGCATTCACCATCAGTTCACCATCATTTCACACCACTGCAACAGCGTGAAAGAAGTATCAGATCGAATGGACTGCTTTGGCCAATTCTCTTTAGTGGTCTGTCACATCCCCTTCATCTGTACTTAAGTGGCTTGCCTGGTAGTATTTGGGTATCCTATTAGCTTTAAGCTTACATCCAAAAATACAAGGCTGAAAAGTGGAAATGCCCAGACCAACTACCATGTGAACATCTTGTTCTTGTCACAAGACAGATAGCATGGTAGACAAACTATATGAATTTGCCAGTGCTTTCCTGGACACCCGCACTGCAAAATCAAAATACTAACCTTAATTAGTGCAGTAAATGTCTGACATATCCCCAAAGTTGGTTGTTAATTGCTGAGAAAGTTATGGAATGCCCACACTGGCATCATCTGATATGTCCTCTATTGGAAGCCCAGCTTCTTCGGTGGCCAGACTTTTCTATATAACCATGGCGCAGCAGCAAGGGCTGTTACCTAAAGTGTAATTAACAACTTGCCCACCTTCCTTCTCCCTGACTATGCTAAATTATAAGGACTGTTCAATTATGATCAATTATTTGACTCATATTTCTTAGATGTGCTAAGAAAAAAATGTAAGCAATTCTAGTTTAAGATTGCCTGGAAAGAATCATAAGCATTTCTCTCTCTAGCTTCTCAAAAATAAGAATTTTGTTAAATAGAAAACATGCATCAAACTTTTTCCATGAATTGTATTATCTTATCATTCAAACTAATGCTCAAGCCAGAAACTTTGAATCATTTCACTTTTCATTTTACATTTTCATTCTCCACATAAAGCAATACAATGCTCACTTTAATTACACTTAGTTTCTCTAGAATTTCCTCACTATTCTTCATACTTTAGTAACCTTTCCAAAGGTCAGTTCCTGCATCTAACCACAGAAAGCTTCATAAACAGAGTCTCTCCCTCCAGTATTTCTCCACCATTCAAACAGAATGTTAATTCCTTTTTTTCAATATTTATTTATTTATTTAATTCCATTTGTTATTATTATTATTTCACTTGCCCAGAAAGAGACAGAGAGGGAGAGATAGGGAAAGTGAGAAAGTCACCAGATTCAGGACTGAAACCATGGTCAGTGATGTGGAAATCTAGAGCCCTTAACCACTACAATACTTGCTAGCCCCCAGCAACTTAATTCTAAGAAAGTTGAGATCATCACTCTATTCTTTATGAACTCTTTGGGTACCCCATCATCTCTAGGAAAGAAGTACATTTTTTTGATGTTGTTCAAAATTCCCCATATGACTTGACCACAGTGTTCTTCAGCAGCCGTATTCCTTACCACAGCCATGACTCTTATTAAATCCACTCTAGGCATCCTTAACCACTAGCACCCTCTCCTGATCTTCACTCTTCATCCTTTATTTATAAGCCTCAAACAGGCACCTAACTAATCCCCACTGATCCTTTAGGACTCACTTTAGATATTAGCCCCTCAAAGAAGCAATCCAGGAATCCTCCCACTTGTTTGTCACTACTCTCACACTCATGCTTTATAAGATATTTTTACATGTGCAGGGAGTACAAGTACCTTCCCATTGAACAGCATTTGCCATACTGCAATATTCTGCCTTTTGATTATATAGACAGTAACCTCCTTGAAAAGGAAGGATTATGATTTATTCCTCACAATATTTCTCAATGACCAACACAGTACCTGGTATAAGAATATTATTACTCAATACTTATTTTTAGTGCATGGAAATATCACCTATTTGGTAAAATGTATAAAACAAAGTACTTTAAAAGAATATTTTATTGGGGCCAGCAGGTGATGTGGTGGTTAAAGTGCTGGACTCCCACATGGCCAACTGTCGTTGGAGTTCTGGACTCGGCGACTTGTAAATCACGCTGTGCATATGTGCATGCATATCCAAAATCCTGAGAGGAGAATGGCGAAGGGATTGCTTTGTGGCCATCTACCCAGTCAGTGATTTCTCACTTGGAGTCAGCAGGTAATGTGGCGGGTAAGGTTCTAGATTCCCACATGGACCTGGACCTGGTAGCTTGAAAATCATGCCTGCATGTGTGTGTGTGTGTGTGTGTGTGTGTGTGTGTGTGTGTGTGTGTGTGCAAGTGCAAAATCCTGAGGAGTCTGGAGGGGAAGAGATTTTGGCATGGAAATCCCCCTGAGGAATGATTTCTCCCTTTCCTTTCTCTCTCTCTCTCTCTCTCTCTCTCTCTCTCTCTCTCTCTCTCTCTCATGACTGTACCCTATGAAAAAATCCTAAAAAAAAAATTATTTTCATATGATATTTCTCCATTCCTCCAGGTTTAAAATAGTTCCTCCTCTATTATAATCACTTTAAATAGTGGGGATTTTTGTTTGTTTGTTTGTTTTTTACAAATCTTACCTTGAATTGGTCCTTTTTTCAATATTGGAATTAGAAAAAATTTAGACCTCTAGCTAGTACTTCAGCCCTTGATTTTTTTTCATATAGTCAGATTCAAATCACAAGACATGTTGTTGCAGACTGTTGGAATACACATGCTCATGGTTATTATTTCTTTATCCTTTTAACTCAGTGCTTAGCTCAAGGTCTTTCCTATAATATTTGCTTATAAACTGCATGATGAATTAAATTACATTGAGAAACTATTTAATACTCATACTGATAACTATGAAGCAAAATTTTGACTATTAGAGATCTTATTTTACATTAATCAGATAAGTGATTCGATTATTTCAACTATTTTATTTAGTATATACTTCTCAGACTGCTTCAAGATTTTCTTAATTTCCAAATATGTTGTTTGTATTTCTTTTTAAAATAAGCCTTGGTAACTTTTGCTTTCCAAGGCTTTGTCCAATTTGCCTGATTTTTGCATAAAGTTGTTAATAATACGGCCTGATCGTCTTCTTAGTATCTGTAGGATTTTTAATTATATCACCTGTCTCAACCTTATTATTGCTTATTTGTGTTTCCTTTATTTCTTTTTTCCTGATCAGCCAACTAGAGATTTATCAATATGTTGACACAGTGAATCCACTTGTTATTTCATTAATTTCTTTTAGGCTTTTGTTTTTCTTTCTGTTCTACTGATAATTGTTTATTTTACTTATCCTAGACTTGACTTCTCCTATTTTTTTCTCCTTTATCTTTTTTTTTTCTTCAGTTGCCAGAGAATGTGTCTGCTTGCCAGAGAGACAGAGAGATGTACAGAGGTACAGGGAGAAAGCACCCCTTCCCCCAGAAGGCATGGTCATGTAACAATCCTTTCTCCTCCATTTTGCCCTCCTGTTGGGATTTCAGGCATACATGCATACATGCCTGGCGTGTTTTTCAAATCACCAGGTCTGGCACTCAAACTGCAGTGAGCCATGAGAGATTCAGCTCTCTTAACTGCTAAGCCACCAGTTGGCCCTACATATTATGTTAAGGTAGAAGTAGAAGTTACTGATCTGGTCACTTTCCCCTCCCAAAGTTCTTTGCGTTCTCTCTGAATAAGTAGCATAGCACAGCTCTTGATATGTAGTTATTTCCTTTGCCTATAATTTTAACACTTCAAGTGTTTAATACAATTTTTCTAGAAACCATGGAGTATCCGAAGTGAGCTTGTTACCTTCCAAGTATTTTCTACATACACTTATTTAACTGATTCATAACTTTATTCCATTTAAACAGAGAATATTATTTTATCTGGATCAATTTTGGTTTATTAAGGCTTATTTTATGCCCAGAATATGGTTAACCTTTTTAAGCATTTTATGTGCAGTTGAAAAAAAAAAAAAAAAAAAAAAAAAAAAAAAACTTCATTCTTTTTATTCTGCTGTCATTGGGCAGGTTGTCCTGTAACTCTCAACTAGGAAATGCTTAGCAGCACTGTTCAACCTTTGTATGTTAACTTCCTGCCTAATTGATTCTTCATTTGTTGTAAGAGCCATGTTGGAATTTTTATCAGTTGTTTCTATATGTATTTTGTAGCTCTGTTGTTATATATATAAATGTTTATAATTATTATATTCATTGATAAGTTAGCCTTCTTATTATAAAATGATTTTCTTTAGTTATTTTAACTATGTTGTTTAAAGTCCAGTTTGACTACTATTAACCTAGTCATGCAAGGTTTCTCAGCAAGATATATATTTCCGCATTATTTTAACTTTATTTCTATTGCTACATTTAAGGTCTTAAAAAACAGCACATAGTTCAGTCATTTTGTTTTATCCAATTTGAAAATCTCTACCTTTTAAACTGAAATGTTGAAACATTTACACTTAATATGGTTAGTATTGTAATTGGGTTTGCATATACCATATTCCTATTTGTTTTACATCAGATCCATTTGGGTTTGTTGCTTTTTTTCTTCTTTTGGATTGAATGCTAAAACAAAAATAAATCAAAACAATTTTATATCTAATAAAAATATCTTTCAAAAATGAGGCTTAAGGCCAACAAGTGGCATGGAGGTTAAGGTGCTGGATACCACATGACCAGCTTCATGGTTCATGTCCTGAACATGGCAGCTTTAGAATCACATTGGGGACATGTGCATACAGGCCCAAAATCCTGAGAGGAGAGTGAAGGAGAAAGGATCATAGTGTGACCAGCCCTCCTGTGGTGATTTAATCACTTTCCTTCTCTGTCTCTCTCTCTCTCTATTTCTCTCTAGCTAATGCACATACCTTATAGCAACAAACAAACAAACAAACAAAACAAAAGAGGCTTAATTAAAGGCATTCTCACACTTTTAAAGTTGAATTTATCATAATAAATGTATAGAAGAGGAAAAGAGGAAATGGAACTCTAGAGCGACACAAAGAATGAAGAAGAATGAAGAGTGTTGCAAGTGGTAACAAATGGGTAAATATAACATATGTTTATTATTTAAATATCTTCAAGACATAACTGATCATTTAATGCAAAAATAAAGACAGAAGTAGAGCTATTATATATGAGACTTGCTGAACTTCTTGGATGTTTGACAATGTTAATTTTGCAATTTGGAAAATCAGAGAATACTATTTCTTTAAATATATTTTCAGCCTCATATCTCTTCCCTCTTTTTTCGAGATATCAGTAACACATTTTTAAAATTTTATTTAACTTTATCTTTTATGATATATTTTATTTTATTTTAATTTATTTTATACATTCAATCATTGTACATCACTTAGCTTATAAAATTAATTTTCCAACATGAATACATTTCACACCAGTCCAGTTGGGGATATTATATATGTTATCATTATATTACTCAATATCATATCACAGAAACTTAGCTTTTGTTCATTTTATTTTTATAATTTTCTCTTAACCACCCGCCACCTGCCAGCCCCATAGATGTATCATTTTCTATCTCAAGTAAGTATCATAATACATTTATTTCTCAATATATCATGAACATTATTTGGCATCAATGAATACTGACCTATATCACTGCTATTCTTTTTGTGTGCTACTCCATTGAAATACTGTACCACAATATATAGTAAGAAATCAATTCTTCCTTTTTCAGACATTTAAATTATTTAGAAATCCATGGGGAAAGTGAGCTATGTAAATGGAGAGATGGTCATGTCAGCCAAAATGTAGCAACCCTAAAGAGAAAACATCTAGGAAGCGAAAACGACAAATGTAGCAACAAACATGAAGAATTTAGTCAGTGGGCTATGTAGGATCTTGTTTAAAATCAGTGTACTAGAATACTAGTCAATTCAAGCTGAAATCCAAAGTGAAAAAGAGTTTAAAAACACAGAAAAAAAATCTGGCATCTGTTGCACACTTTGCAGTTTAGTTTCTTCTCATCTTTATATTCTTCCCAGAATACATGAGAGAAAATAATGAATACAGAAATAGATATATTTGAGAGAATATCATTGAATATCATTGAGGATTTCCTAAAGTTGAAGAATTGAGAATATCATTGACTGACAGGGCCAAGGATCTCAGCAAATTCTAAGCAAAATTTAAAAAAAAAAACATAAATACATAAAATCCTTTGATGTATCACGGTCAAATGTTGAAAGCCAGATACAGTAAGCTCACGGAAATCCCTGAAGACTCCAGATGGCTATGAAATGCATACCTTAGGTAAAAGTCAAGTCTGCATGCTCACTGACTCATTTCTCCTGATCACAGACCCCTGCTACTTATGAAGGCATGGTGTGTACTGGTACAGAGATAGAGGGTAATTTAGCCGGGAGGAAAAGAGGAGAGACGTGGAAGAGGACTGCAATGTAGAAAGGGGAGTTAACTAAATAAAATCCTGTAAACACTCCCCTAAAACAATCATTCAGAAATACATTTCAGAGCTGAAACTCAATAGACCAATAGAATCAGAGGTTGCTCTGGCTTGCTGCTGTTGTTAGGTTCAGGGCACCACTGACTTCCAATGTCTCCAGCAACTGGCTGCTCTGTCCTTATGCTTAGAATGGGTCTTGATGTACTAGAGGGGATTTCTCAGCTTTCCTGACCCAGCCCAGCTTTCTGCAGTTCTGCACACCTGTGCCACAGAGGGCGTTTTCCCACCAGTTGTAGACACTACTTTTATTTTACTCAGAACTGGGTTTGATACAGAGGCAGCTTGGGCTGTCCACTATGCAGTTCTGCTTCCACCTTAGATAGGTCCTATGTGCCTAGCTTGTGGGAATGGGGCTTCCTTAGCATTCTCAGACATGTATTTGTCACTTGTCTTGTGTAAGAAAGTGTTTCCTACTGCTCCTTCAGTAGTAGCCAGCTCCTGATTGATACGGATGCAGAATCCTGAACCCACAGTGGTGTCCTATCTTCTCTTAGTTGTAAGCTATTACATTTCTCCTCCAGACACAAAAAAATTGTGCCTATGTCTTGAATATAAGAGGGTTTTTCTTTTTTTCTCTGTTTTTGTTGTGTTTTATTTTGTCTCTCATCCAAAAGCAGAGGACTTTTGCTTCTATTCTTTTCCCAAAATAAATTCATGTTTAAGTGGACCCTGAGTGTTAAGTGATTGCTACAGATACTCTGTGTTTTAAGGTTTTAAGGGTTTTGCTTCAAAGCAGAGAATGCTTCATAGCAAGAGAATTAGCAGAGCTCTGTGCCTGTGTCCCAGCAGGGGTTGATCAACTTCCTTACACCTACACCATCAAACGAGGTCTCTTCAGCCTCCTACCATAACCCTAGTCTTTCTTATGAGCACAGACAGGGATCCTATGCAAGAGACAATAAATAAATATAATCCCTTCCTCTTGAATCTGGGGATTCTAGCTATTTTATCAGTAACTGACTTACTAGCCCACATTTATTCTTTCCTAATGTTTTGCAATTGTAACCAGTTTTTCTTATTTATTTGCATGGCATCTACATCTTTTATTCTCTGCCTAAGGTAGAATTGTTCTCGTTTCCCATCTCTTACTAGAGGGGATTGTCTTTTTCTGGAATCCAGCCAGCTTGGTTAACTGTGACTTTAACTCCCTCATGGGCCCAACAAGTTATTATTTTGTAGATTATTTGGCGTTTTCTTTCATTGTGAATTTGACATGTTATCTCTATTATCTCTTGTTTAATCGCTTGTTTTGTTATGACATGCAATTTTAGAGAGCAAAGCAGACTAAATCTAGGGGCCAGCAGGTGGTGTGGTGGTTAAGGAGCTGGATCTCACAAGGCCAGCTATAGCTCAAGTCCCAGACCTGGTGGCTTGAAAAATCACCCCAGGTGCATGCGCATGTCCAAAATCCTAGGAAGACAGTGAAAGAGAAGAAATTGTGTGGCTATTCCCCCGAGGGGGGAGGGGTGATTTCATTCTCTCCCTTTCACTGTCTCTTTCTGTCTCTCTCCAGCAAGTGCACCATGAGCCCTATGGCAAAATCTTTTAAAAAATAAAATAATAAAATAAAAGGCCCTTTCTTCTGCATCTACTGTCTTCGTGTCTCCAACTTATAAGTTAGAATTGGTGCTCAGTCCTCTCCCTGAACAATGCCTGTGGATGCATGAAGAGCATGAAACACTTTATCCTGCTATTTGAGCTGTGTCTGTTTCTGGTAACTGTATTGTCTGGATTTATGTTGACCACCACAGAAAGGACTGTCCAGCATTCTACTTGTCATAGACACTGTGGATTTTTAAAGCCAGAGCCTAAACAGTAGGGATGAAAAACTAAATCATAGTATCACCTTCCCTTCAAAAAAGAATAAAAATATCTGGCTTATGGTACACATTTAATAATGAATGAATGAATGAATGATAACTCCTGATTATGATTGCTAATTGGCATCCACACATCTTATAATTAATGAATGTCTCCTCCAGCCCCATTTGTTGGTGATAGCTAATTGCCATTCTTGGATTAATGTTCATCATTTTTCCAGTTCTTAATTGTTTCTTCAGTGGAGAATGAGGAGAAGTTGCATTAGGGATCATTATCAGAATAGTTTATTCTGAGTTTTGGACCTAAGTCAAGTGATTTTCATTTAGCTCTGTGATTTCCTATAACCTGTGGTTACATAGTTCACTTCTATAATTTATAAAACACATGGTAATGGGGAAGTCTTACAATGTTTTCTGGTAAAATCAAGGCAATATCAATATCTCTCCTACTTAGTTTTTTCCTTTCAGGACCAAATGTGATTGTAAATGCAGAAGATTTTGCTCAGTCCCGAATTGTATATATAGTCACGTGTCCTACTCCTTCTCTAAATTGTGGGCTCCAGTGAACTGTATTGGGCTTGTATTACTTCATATGCTCAGGCCTTGCACAGAGTAGACATAGTCTAATTATTGAGAAAATAAATATAGATAAAGTAAGAATAATCACAATAAGAAGTAGAATAGTGTATAGAATAATCATTTTATAGCTCATTTACAATTTCTTATCAAATTTAATTCAGAATTGTACACCTTGTGCAAATTCCATTCATGTAACTGACTGCTTCTGTAGGAAAGAATAACTGGGTCTTCATATTCTTGTGTGTCTACTCTGGTTCCTAGCTATGTGACATTTACTTTCCCTCTGCCTATAAAACAGGCATAATGTTTGCATCATATTTTATATTACACATATAATATATAACTTATAATCTATAAAAATGACATATACATGTATTTGATATATTTATAAAAATAATAATACAAGTATCTGTTGTGCTATTTTATCCTGCTGCTATAATTCCTAGGATAGGCTTGTTGCAGATAGTTATTCTTTAGATGTTTTGATTCCCTTTTCTTATCCTTGGGTAAATAATAAGTGATAACTGTGTGCAATGCAGATTCTATTTAAAAAGAATATCAAACTTGAGGTATCTAATACTTTTTATCATGCTTAATTAATGAATTCAAGTAACCAAAAAGTTTAACTGAACTGTTAGTGTTACTAAGAAGGTTAAGTAACAATTTAACCTAAATGTAAAATAATGCAACATATAAGTTTTAAACCTAATACCTCAAACTATAAAAACTACCGGAAGACAACAGAGGGGAAACTCTTGGAACATCAGGGTAGGCAAAGACTTATCAGATAAGATCCTCAAAGCACAGAAAATAACTCCCAAAGTAGACAAATGAGATTACATCAGGTTAAAAATCTGCACAGCAAAAAAAACAATAATTGAGTGAATTGACAACCCACAGAATGGGAGAATATATTTGCAAACTGTATCTCAGATATGAGACTGATAACCAGAATATATGGGGAATTCAAGCAGCTTACCCAGTTAGGGGGGGACAATTAGAAGATGGGCAAATGAGCTGAACAACTCTCTAATGTAAAACATTCTTAAAAGTCAATTAAACACTGAGAAATATGAGTAAAATAAGTGTCTTTCTTAAACTTCTACTTGGCCTTCAGGTTTTACCTTATATTTAATATCTTTAGTGATAAGAATCTCTGTACAGGCCTTGCTTGTTCCGCTAGTTGTTTTCAAAGTACCTTATTCCCCTCATAGTAAAAGATTTATAATTTTTTTTTTTTTGTCTTTTGTTTTGCTACAAAGTTTGTGACCTTGCCCGGGAGAGAGAGAGAGAAAGTGAGAAATCACTCCCAAGGGAAATGGGCACACCACAATTCCTTCTCCATTTTTATTTTGGGATTTGGGGCATTCATGCACACACACCTGACATATTTTTCAAGCCACTAGAGCTGGAACTCTAACCACACAGTTAGCCATGGGATCCAACCACTTTAATCACCATGCCACTTGGCTAGCCCAGGATTTTTGAACTTTCAGTCTTGTCTTTTCATTGTTAAAATGTAAGCTCTGTAAAAGAAGTGTTTTCATTGTATTCAACAATAGTTGTTGGTCCCTAGCATAGTATCTGAAACATAATCAGTCAGGTTCAATGGATTTATTCAGCAAATACTTACTGATTTTAAACGTAGTTTTTAAATGCAATTACATTCACATTTTAAAATTTTAAATAGCACTCATATTATAATGCTATTTTCATTTAGTGCCAAGAAAATTACCATTTCTATTCTGAAGTAATGCTACTAAGGTAGGTTTCCTAAAATAAACTTGCTCCCCAAGTTCTGCATGGAAATAATACATTGGTGTCAATGATTTGAAATGTTCTAGCTCCTTGACAAATATTTTATTGTGAGAAAATTACCATATTATTAAAGGGATGCAACATTTTAATTTTGAGAAACAGATGATTGAAAAATAATTACTTTTCCCAAAAGACTCACATCAACTGAACATGATATTATGGCTGAAAAAATTTCAACAGATTGATTAGCTTTGTTTTACTAGGGGCGGGTGAATAGTAATCCAATACAAAATTAGATGTAGAAGTACAAAATTAACAGATACTTAAGTTTAGCCCTTTCCTTATGTTTTTCATATATTGTCATAAATTCAGTACATTTTTGTTGTTATTCCCCAAAACATTTCAATAATAGTACAATTCCAGTATCAGTAAAATTCTTTAAATTAATATGGCTTCACATCACTTGAAAAAAATTTATTAAAGATGTCAGTGGTATTAATTGTTTTAAAAAAACATTTACTTTTGTCCTCTACTATATTAAAAAGTAAAAGATTTATACATATACATGTTTTAGTTAATATTTTTCTTTTTAAAATATTTCTATTTAATGAGAAGTTTTACTTGTAAAATCCGTTTAATTTACTCATATTAAAACATTATCTTTATCCATATGCATAAATACCATAATCATAAATAAAGGCGCTCCAGATAAGATAATGGCATATTTTCTCAGAACACAGATTGTATTTTGCCATAAAAACATGACAACAGTATGCTTCTAATTACCTCCTATATTTTGTAGAGTGGCAGCTGGCCAATAAACGGCATATTTTTTTCTCCTAAAAGGATATAATCAAATAAATACTAAATGAAGCTTTTGTTGACTCTTGGATATGTAAATTAAGCATGCTATTTAACAAGTTATTTTGTTATCCTGATGAGTGGAAACATTGATTTGCAAGACTAATTATACTCACTATTTTTAGAACAAGCAAAGAGCTTTGCATTATGTAGCTTGTAGGGCATCAGAATTAGACAGGTAGATTCCCTGCAGGTCAAGTCTCCTCATAAGATGGCCAGGATGTTTGCAGAAAACTCACCTTAGTGGAGGAGACCAAGTTTATATTCAGTAATTCACTTCAGGGCCACTTCGCGTCTTGTAGTCAATTGGAGCTGTCTGCGTAGATACTGCGTCCCAAATCTCAATGAGAGTCTTCATCTGTGAAGAGGCTACTAGTATGTCTTAAGTGGTTAAAAAAAAAAAAAAAAAAAAAAAAAAAAAAATGACACCTTAAAGGCAGCAAGTGGTGTGGGGTTAAGACACTGGACTTCCATATGACCAACTGCAGTTTGAGTTTCAGAGCTAGCGACTTAAAAATCACACCCGGCATGTGTGTCTGCATACCCAGAGTACTTTCCCTCTCACTGTTTTTCTGTCTCTAGGTAAGCTTAGGCTCTCTACGGCAAAACCTTTAAATAAATAAATAAATCCATACCCTTATCAGTCTCACAAAAAACACAGCATGTCAACATAGTAAAATGTCCTATGAGTCTATTGAGATTCATTAACAAATCTGTTTTGTGCTATAGGGCTTCAAAGAGAGGCCCTTGGGAAACAGTATCACTTAGATTTCAGAGTCATCCAAAGAAATGTGAAAAAAAAAGAATGATCCTTCCCAAAGAAAGAAGTCAATAGCTATTTTAACACTAAGTTATGCTTGAGGCTTTTGATTTTCAGCTGTAGCAAAATTAAGGTTTTTCATGGAATGCCAGAATGCATTTTCTAGACTAAAACTTTTGCAAAAGCATTTCCTCTTCAGCAGGTTAAGGGTAGAAACCTGTGAATTGGAATTTAGTATCAAGAATAAGTGTGGGATGCACACAACTTGAAAATTTGTGTTGACGTCTTATGTTTATGTCAGGCCTTACAGTGTATCAGCACTACCTTTGTTGTCTCATAGAAAATAAAGTTTTCCTTTATTATCCCTTACTAAGATGTTTACTGAGATATCTCTTTTTTGAATATACAGAGAAGACGCAAACCATGGCTATTCTCCCGTAGTAATTCTGAGAAGAGACTCTCATATGCAGCTCAAATGAGCACTCTTCCTGAGAAATCAATTTGCCTTTGTAATAGGTGATGTATTCTTGCTGGAGAAGAAGCCAAATCAAGGAAGGAATTGTGCGCCCACTTCAGCACTTGCACAGGTCGTTAGAGAGTCAACCTCAAGGCACATTCTAGAGTTGACGGCAACAATCTTGATAATGATGATGTCTCTGTTTCCAAGATTCAAATCTGCACTATTTATATGAAGCGACAACACGGTAAAGCTTTGTCCTCAAGTTCTTTTGCCCTGGTGTTAAGATATATGTAAACAACCCAAATTAAAGGTCACATTTTGAGAAGGAAAACTCTAGTTTAATAGGATCTGACACAAGAATGGAAAATTATTGTGTACAGGAGTATCTTTGACTTGTTTGACATGCAGACATTGCAAGCATTTATGCTTTATGAACTCACATCTTATGCTGTAAAAACATACAATGACTAAATGTATTTTTTTAAAAAAAAGAGAGCATCTGTTTTATATAATTTTTATTTTCTAACCCTCTGTACTAGTTAAAACCCATTTTACCTTTTTTTTTATAAAGGTGAATTAAACATGCCTTAGTTATGTGTTAGATAACCATACAGAGAGATAAAAAAGCATTTGTTATAGATCAGTTTCATGGGCCAAGCACTGTTAGGAACTTCATACATGTAATTTTCTTTAATCCTCACAGCAGTTCTGTAAGATTGGAAATTTGTCCTCGCTTTACAGAAGCAGCAGGTCACAGATACTAGGTAACTAAGTCGATCAGACATAACATTCAAGTGCAAGGCTGCAGAGCTGAAATTTGAATTAGGGCTGACTGACTTAAAGTTTGTTTCTATTTTATAATTTAAACATAAGAATTTTAGAATTTTAACCATGGGGGAGAATTTAGTTGCCAAGTATAATTATTTATTTAGCGCTTGAATTACTTTTAAAACAAGTCTTTTAATTAATAAACAGGTGATATCAAAGATTGCTAATAATTAGAAACTACAGCCATTTTATGTTCCTTAAGCATTTCTGCAGTTGTCCTGTTCAACATTTTAGAAACTAGTCTTACATGAACAAGTGACTACTAAAATTAAAATGAAATAAGGCAAAAAACTCAGTTTCTTAATCTCAATGACCACATTTCTTTTCTTTTCTTTTTTTTGAGAGGTTTTCACTATAGGGCGTGCGTGCTCACCAGACAGACAGAGACATAGAGACAGAAAGCGAGAAATCACCCCCCACGGGGGAAGGTCACGCTGCAATCCCTTCTCCTCCATCCTCCTCTCGGGATCTTGGGCACGCATGTACACGCACCCGGCGTGAGTTCTAAGCCACCGGGTCCGGGACACAAACCGCAGTCGACTACGTGGGAGTCCAGCGACATAGCCATTATGCTAACTGCTGGTTCCCAATGACCGCATTTCAAATGATGAATAGCCATGAGACTAGTGCCTACCATATTGGACAGCACAGATTATGAGACATTTTTGACAATGCAAAACATGGTATTGAGATGGCGCTGGCTTACAGCATGTGTGTGCTATGTGCATATAGCTTATACCTACACACACACACACACACATATATATATGTATATGTACATACATCCATATGTACATATACATGTTTACATATAGCCATTTTTTAATGTGAACTCACAAAGAGTTATCTAATATATTAAACAAATCCAAGAGAATGTGTTCAGGGTAGGGTGTGAACAATCTTAAATCAAGTTTATTGAATAACAGCCTTCACATCCAATAACATGGCTCTTAAATACCATCTAATACCCCTATGGCTTGACAGTTTAAAGATGGATGTCTATAGAAATTATTAAATCATAATTATAAAATGTCAGAATTGGAATGGATTCCAAGATTATTTTGTTCAATCATTTTATTTTGCCAAACAGAAGATGAGTTGCAGGCAGGTAAGGTCAGTATAGCCTTCAAATTTAACAGAACACTTGTTTTTCTTGTTTGTTTTTTTCAAACTTTCATTCACTACCCACAGAAGAGACATAAACTAGAGTTCTTTAATAAAGTCCATTAATTCATTTAAGAGGACACAGATAATCTGAAATTGCATGTATTATTCCTATTGTTTATTTTGTCAATCACCATCATGCCACTTAAAGGGAATATTCCATAGATCTGCATATATTTTACCAGATTCTCAAATTGATGCTCAACATGGTAAAAACTATTATGTCCTGGATAGTGTGTAAAACTTAAGGTTTCTACAGAATGATCGCACTGTTAGACTTAAGACTTTCCTCGTGGTTTTGCAGGTGATGCAGAGGTTGA
Source organism: Tupaia tana (assembly GCA_026018925.1). NCBI lineage: Eukaryota > Metazoa > Chordata > Mammalia > Scandentia > Tupaiidae > Tupaia > Tupaia tana. The sequence goes on from JAKSZU010000007.1 coordinate 17,833,790, forward strand.
GGCACCTGGATCAGATATGGCCAATTGCACAACAGACCTGGTGGCTTGAAAAACATGCCAGGCACATTTGCAGGTGTACCCAAAGTTCCAAGAGGAGAATTTGAGCATGAACAGGGTTTGCAACATGGCCAACCTCCAGGAAGTGATGGGGTTATTTTTCACTTTCTCTCAATCTATCTTTCTTTCTCTCTCTCTCCAGCAAGTAAATGCATCCTTCACAAACTAAAATTAATTAATTAATTAATTAATTAAAATAATTTTTAAAAAGACTTATTCTGTAGTATATATTGAAACCAAAGACATAGACAGACACTGGAATTAATTTATAAAATAGGCTACCCTTGCAAGAAATCCATAATCCAATTAGAAACACCAGATGGGGTGACCACATAGTGCAGTGTAAGGCACTGAGCAATGGAAGTAGACTCTACATAGCCAACTGCAATTTGAATCCTGCCCTTGGAAATTTCAAGTGTACATTGACCACAAGTATATGCATGCCCTAATCCTTATGGAAGTGTGAAATGGAAGATAAGAGATTGTGGCATGGCCACCCTCGAGGTTGGGCGTGCTGTCTCTCTCTCTCTCTATTTCAGTATCTCTCTTTTTCTCTCTGTTAGGTACACTCACCCTGTGTCAAAAAAAAAAATTAAAACAAATATCTGCCTATTTGTTAAGGAAACTAGATATTTTGTTGCAACACCATATAGTAGACATGATTAAGAACAACCGTAGAATTTAAGAAATAAAATAATTTTTTTACCTGCTTAAAATAAAAGCATAGAAAATTGTACAGCAATGCTTGGCAATGATCAGAAATGTTCTTAACTTCATTTATTCTGATTTTGATGATGTAAAGCCTAGAAAACAATGTGTGAAAAATATGTGGGCTGACCCTCCCTCTCTTAAATTCCCAATAATGAGGATATGTAATAACTCTTGCTATGTGTCTCCATCTTAAGTGTTTATAATTCAGTTTTTGTAGGCTTTTGTAGAATTTTGAAATATTGAAACAACAAAAATGTTATTCCAACTATGAAACATTTTTCATTTTTTATTTTTTTTTTGAGAGATTTTTGCTATAGGGCGCGTGCGCTCGCCAGACAGACAGAGAGAGACAGAGAGACAAAAAGCAAGAAATCATCCCCCAGGGGGGATGGCCACGCCGCAATCCCTTATCCTCCATTCTCTTCTCAGGATCTTGGGCACGCAAGCACACGCGCCCAGAGTGAGTTTAAGTCACCAGGTCTGGGACTCGAACCGCGGTCAACTACGTGGGAGTCCAGCGACATAGCCATTATGCTAACTGCTGGTCCCACATTTTTCATTATTTCTGATACTTAAACCCTGTCCATCTATTTACTATCAAAAGATTGAGATTCATCTAATAGCTAAATATTTAAGCTTTTAAATAACCATTTTTGAATGATTATTTTCCTGTAGGAAATTTAATGCTATTTTTAATGCACTCAATTTCTTCTTTTAAAAATGCTGTTTTTGTAATGACTTCTTGTTATGGAAATGGCTTTGAAGAAATAAAACTTCTGAACCACATAAAAGGGCATTTCTGACTTATTTTATGTAAAACATTGTGTCTAACAATGCAATGCAATTGAAAAACCCATAGTAAGCACCCTGGTACTCCAGGACACTTGCCTCACAGCCCAGGAGAAAAATTCTGCCAAATGATCAGCATTTAAAAGTGTTTACGTACTGTTTCCCTTCACATGGTGCTGTGAAATGGCTTTATCTCTCCAAAAGAAGTAACAATTATCAAATTTCATTGAGAACCAGATGGTAAAAGATGTGAGTCTACACAAGATGATTATTACATTTTGGGTTAAGCAGGAGCTGGTTTCTTATTAGCTCAATGAAATTGGGGACCCTCTTGAATTAGGCGGGGATAGACATCTGAGAAAGTACACAGGTCAGAGGCAAAACAATAATGATATATCTCTCCTTAGTTAAAATCTAAAAAGTCTGTGAGACCTTTATATATTTTGGCTATTATTATAGCTTACAAAATTTAATATGCTACTGGAAGTTTTAAGCAGAGCAATTAGGTAAGAGAAACAAATTAAGAGCATCCAAATTGAATAAGAGGAAGTCAAATGTCCTGTTTACAGATTATATGATCTTATATGTAGAAAAACAGAAAGATCTCACCATAAACTCTTGGAAATAACAAAGAAATTCAGTAATTTTGAAAGATGAAAAATTAATATACAAAGTTTAATAGTGTTCTTGTGCATAAATACTAAACTAGTGGAAAAAGAAATCAAGAAAATAAACTGGTTTATAATAAATACCAATAATAGAAGATTAAAATCTGCAAATAAATTTAACCAAAGAGGGAAAAGATCTCTACAGTGAAAACTATAAAACACTCATGAAAGAAACTGAAAAGGAGGAGTCAGCAGGTGACATGGTGGTTGGGGCACTGAACTCCCACACAGTCGACTATGGTTTGAGTCCCAGACCTGGTCGCATGCTCTCTACTTGCCCTCTCTCTCTCTTTCTCTCTTTGTCTCTCTCTGGTGAGCACATTCCCTATAGTAAATTTAAAAATAAAAATAATAATAATAATAATTAATAAGATAAGTAGTCATTAAAAAATAAATTGATAATGATGCAGGCCAAAAGAAAAAGAAAAAAACTAGAAAGACATCCTATATTCATGGATTGGAAAAATTTATATTGCTAAAATTTCTGTACTATCCAAAACAACCTACAGGTCCAATGCTATCCCTATCAAAATATAAGTGGTATTATTATCTTATTTTTTTAGATAAAAGGAAATCTGTATTTTTAGAAATGTGAAGGGATTTCATAATGTTTGTAGAAAAGTAGAATTAAAGCACAGGTTTATTTTGATGCAAAAAAATTAAAATTCATGCATAGATTTTTTTAAAACCTATGCATTTCCACGAACTTTTGGAAGATCTCCCACCTCTGTGTTATTATTTTTTAGTTATGATTTTTTTTTACTTTTGATCACTATACATCTTTACAGTGTAATACATGTTTTTATTTTTTTTTCAGCATAAATACAGTGCATATAAGTAAAGTCAGGATAATACCATATTCCACTGTTCATTTTCCATTTTTGTGTCTATTAATGTTTTCTCTCTTTCTTTTCCCAGATCCCCCTCTCTCTACCCCCTGTTGCCTACCTTCTGTTATCCATCCCCTCCTATACTGTCTCTAGCATTTACTGTTACCTTTCCTGATATTATACCTTCTAATCTTTCAGTTTTTGCCATGCAATGCAGTCATTCAGTATCAATTAAGCAGAGACATACAATGCCTGTCTTTTGCAGTTTGGCTGGCTTCAAGTGTCATTAAATCTTTCAAATTCATCCACTTTCCATCAAATTTGATAGGGATTGGACCTGTAGGTTGTTTTGGATAGTACAGACATCAAACAACTAATTGTTTTTTATGATTAAGTAGTATTCTATAGAGTATATGTGCTACATTTTTTCAATCCACTTGTCTGTTCTTGGACATTCCATGTCCTAGCAATTGTGAATTCTTCAGCAAACATGGAAAATGTAAGGTCTTTGACCAACTATTTTCCTATCCTTTGGATAGATAACTAAGAGTGGAATTACTGGGTCATATGGTAGTTCTTTTTGTAGGTTTCTGAGGAAATACATATTGTTCTCCACAGTGGTTGTACTAATTTACATTCCCACCAACAGTGTAGGGGTGTTCCCTTTTCATCACAGCATCATCAGCACTTATTATTCTTTACTTTTTTAAAATTTTTTTTTATTTTAGGCATTCTGACAGGGGTTAAGTGGTATCTCATTTTATTGAGTCATCCAGTGTCCAGAAATTCATGATGCATTTTTGCATACAAAAATGAGCATTTTATCATATGCTTTTTGGCCATTCAGTTCTTCCTTGGAGAGTTGTTCATTAAGCTCATTTTCTCATCTTTAATCAGATTGATTATATTTTTGGTGGGTAAGCAGCTTGAGTTCCCTGTATATTCTAGTTATCTGAGGCATAGTTTGCAAGTATACTGTCCCACTCCAAGAGGGTTCTCCTCACTATAATTATTGTTTCTTTTTCTATGCAGAAGCTTTTTAGCCTGGTTTAGTCCCATGTGTCTATTTTTAGGATGATTGCCAGTGCTTCAGGGGTCTTATTTTAAGTCTTTGCCTATTCCAAATGTTTCTAAGAGTTTCCCCTGTGTTTTCCAACAGAAATTTTATAATTTGAGGTTTTTATGTTTAGATTTTTATTCAATTTGAATTAATTTTGTTAATGGTGAGAGATAGGACACCAGTTTTATTTTTCTGCAGATGGATATCAAGTTTTTCCATCACCATTTGCTAAAGAGATTTTCTATTTTACACTTGATGGCCTTGTGCCCTTTGTCAAAAAGCAGTTGGATGAATGTTTTGGTTTTTTTTTTTTTTTTTCTGAGTTCTCTAATGCATTCTAGTGGTCTATCTGCCTGTATTTGTTCTAATACCATACTGTTTTGATTATTACAGCTTTGTAATATTTCTGAGATCAGGAAGTGATAGTCTTCCTACTTCATTCCTTTTATACAGTATTGCTTTGGCAATAGGAGGCCTTTCATTGTTCCAGACTGCCTCAGCCTGCAAAGCAAGCAGATGTTGACCCCAGATGGAAGCCACAGTGGATTTCGAAAAAACAGGTAGATAGGCACACAAGAAAAGAGGGGGTTGGGTGGACTAGGCATCTCTGATGGAGATCCCCATGGCACTGAGCCATTCCCAGGTTTATTTTTTTATAGGGCAAAGGGGGTGGGAGAAGGGAAGGTAAAATCAGGTTTTTTTTCTATTATCATCTGCAGCTATGGAGCATCTTGCATCTTGCAGTTCTAAACAAGCCTCTCCTGGCCTTCTCTGGGAAACATACAACTTCCTTTAATTTACCCTGCCATGCAGTGCAAAATAAAATAAAAGCAGATCATAACCTTATAAGAGCTATCATTAGTCTTGTAGCATAAGCACAAGGATTGTATGTCCACTTGTCATTAAAGGTCACTATTAAAAACATATGTATATGAAACAAGAAATGGAAAATTATTTGTTGATGATTACATGTATGATTAAGCCAATATACAGTGTATTTTGGACAGAAAATTACATTTTGTATGCTCTGATGATATACAGTGAATGAATGTAAAAGAAATAAATTTAAAAGAAAAAAAGAAAAAAAGTTACTATTGTGCTGCTCAGATCTGGCTTCTCCCAACATTAGACAAATTTTACGCTAATTTCTGTGAGAAATATCTCTGGGCATGTGATCTGAATTGCATTGAATTTGTAGATCAATTTGGGTAGAGTTGACATTTTGATTATATTAATTTTTCCAATCGGGTAACATGGGATGTCATTCCACTTTTTGTATCATTTTCCGTTTATTTTTAAAGTATTTTTTATAGTTTCCCTTGTAGACATCTTTCATTTCTTTGTTTAAATTTATTTCTACTTATCTTACTTTTTTGTGGCTATTGTAAATGGAATTGCTTTCTTCAATTCTACCTCAGTTAGTTCATTGTTGGTGTATAAAAATGCTATAGATATTTGTTTGTTGATTTTGTAACCTGTAACTTTACACTCATTTACCTCTTCCAGGAGTTTTTGTGTGAATTCTTTTGGATCTTCTATGTATGTAATCATATTACCTGCAAATACAGATAATTTCACTTCTTTTCATACCTCAATGCCTTTTATTTTACTATCTGATTGTATAGACTAGGACTACAAGTATTATGTTGAAAAGGAATGGAGAGAGTGGGCAGCCTTGTCTTGTTCCAGTTTTTAGTGGCAAAGCTTTCATCTTTTCTCCATACAGTATGATGTTAGCTATGGGTTTGTCATAGATGGCTTTTATTTTAGTGAGGAGTCCCTTTTATGCCAATTTTTCTAAGAGTCTTAATCCTGAAAAGATGTTATATTTTATTAAGTGCTTTTTCTGCATCGATTGATATGCCCATATGATATTTATCTTTCTTTCTATTAATGTGATGTATTACACTTATTGTTTTCTATATGTCAAACCACGCTTGCATCTCTGGAATAAAGCGTACCTAGTCATGGTGAATAATGTTTTCTTCTTTTTAAAGAATTATTTATTTCATTTTATTTATTCACTTATTAATTTTAATTTAACCAGAGACAGAGAGTGAGAGAGAGAGAGAGAGAGAGAGAGAGAGAGAGAAAGAAAGTAGGAAAGAGAACCACCAGGCCTGGGACTTGAACCGTGCTTGACTACATGGGAGTGTCCAGCACCTTAAACACCACGCCACCTACCTGCTGGTCCCGTGAATAATGTTTTGAATGTATTATTGGAAATTTTTTGCTAGTATCTTGTTGAAAATTTTTGCATCTGTATTATAGTATTAAAATTTGTTTTTAATATTATGAATATGTCTTTCCATTCTTTTTTTGCCTGCTTTATCTCAGTTAGAGGTTTGATGTTATCCTAATAAAATAACTTTGTAAGTAACTTGATGTTTCTTACTTGCCATTTTTAGACCTTTATGACTTTGTTTTTTATAAATCTTGCTATGATGTGCCATGAGGATCATTTTATGTTGATTCTATTTTGTGTTATTTTTATTTCTTGAGTCCAAATTTCTCTAAGTTTCTCTATATTTGGAAAGTTTCTAGATAGTATTTCATTAAAGAGGTTTTCTATGCCTTTATCAGATTCTTCATCTCTTCTGGAACACCCATTATACAAATACTTAAGCATTTAATGCTGTGTAGAATTTCTCATATGTTACCCTCATTTTTGTGTGTGTTAGTTTTTCATGCTTTTTAGTGGTTTTGTCTGTGTTGGAGAATTTGTCTTCAAGGGTGGAAATTCGTTTTCTACATGATCCAATCTGCCATTTATGCTTTCAGGAGAGATTTCAGTTTCCTATATTGCATTCTTTATTTCCAGAACTTCTGTTTGATTCTTTTTTAGGGCATCTTTATCTTTAAAAAATTCCTCTTATCATGTCCTGGAATGATTTTCTCCTTTTCTGGAAAAGACTATCTGTTTTTTGCTTGTATCTCACTGAGTTTTGTGACAGCAAGTGTTCAGAATTCTTTTTCTGGCATTTCTATGAATTATTTGTTCTGTATATTGTTTGTGAGGAGTTATTGTGTTCCGTAGGACAAGACATATTTCCTTGTATTCTCATGATTCTTCTGTCCCTGTGCTGGTTTTTGATCATCTGATGCAGTATTCACGTCTTCCTATTATCGGAGTAGACTTGGTAGTGTCAGAGAAGGGAAGATCTGCCCTAGATCTCAGATGTATTCCTGGTAAAGGACAGTCTTTCATTTCGGAGCAGATTAAAGTTTATGTAATAGCTTTAGGTGGTTGGGTTCTCTCTCCAACCTTTCAGCCCCTGATGAGCTGGGCATGAGCTAAGGAGAAATGACTTAATGAAGAGGAGTAAGTCATGCGCTGTGCAAAGCACAGCACAGAGGCTGGAGGACCCTAGTTTCCAAAGACAAGCCTATAGAGGCTGGGATGTGCCCAGCTACACTCGCACGTGGCCTGGAACTCAGCTTCCTGACAGGTGGGGCTCAGGAAGTTAGAGGCATGGCACAGTTGGATCCGTTGCTGGTTTCTGAGGCAAACCTGCGGTGGTTGAAATGCACTCATGAGAGTCCCACTTACACTGGAATTCCCTGATGGTATTCTTCACAATAATAAATTTTTAAAAATCATAAAAACTGTATGGTGGGATCAGCATTTGGCATGATGGATAAGGCACTGACCAGACTGTGGTTTGAGTCCCAGACCAGTGGCTTGAAAATCACCCCTAGTGCATGTGCATAGGTATCTAGAATCCCAAGAGGAAAATGGAAGAGAATGGATTGTCATCGTCATCCACTCAGGCGGCGGGGGGGGTGGGGGGATAGGGGGGTGGGGGTGGTGGTGGGGGTGGTGGAGGGACTTCTCACTTTTCCTCTCTATCTCTGTTTCTTGCTCTCTTCAGCAAGTGTATGTACCCTATGGCAAAAGAAAAAAATCTTGAAAAAAAAAACAAAAAAACTATAGAATCATAAAGCAATTCTAGGCAAAAAGTAACCAAACTGGAGACATCACACTGCCTGACTTCAAAATGTACTACAAAGCCACAGTAACCAAAACAGCACAGTACAGGTACAAAAAAAAAAACCAGAAACACAGGCCAACAAAACAGAATAGAGAAACTAGAAATAGCCCCTGCATATAAAGTGAACTATTTATTTATTTACTTATTTTTTTTTTTTTTACTGTCCCAAGAACATTAGGGAAAGAACAATCTCTTCAATAAATTCTTCTGGAAAAAGCTGGATATTCAGATGCAAAAGAAACCAAACTCCTATATCTCATCACAGAAGAAAATTAACTTAAATTCCATTACGGACTTATATTTGAGATCCCAAACTATGAAATTACTAATAGAAAACATAGAGGAAACACTCCAGTAGAGAAATGTGAGCAAGAATTTTTTGGATAAGACCTCAAAAGCATGGTCACTGAAAGCAAAACTAGACAAATAGGATTACATCAAACTAAAAGCTCTGATACAGGAAGCAATTAGCTGAATGAAGATAAATGGGAGAAACATATATGGCTTTTCAACATTTAGAACCATTGCACATGAGCATCTGTTTGTACTCTTGCCCAGACTGGTAAATGTTACATACCAACCTACAGGAGACAACAGTCAAAACGTATTTAAAGAGAGAAACAATATGTGTTGTGAAACTATATATATATATATATGTGTGTGTGTGTCTGTGTGTGTGTGTGTATTTATGTATATATAGTCCTATAAATTAATAATTTTAAAAGATTTCTATTATAAAATTTAATACCCAAGACAACAACCATGAATCTTTTGCCTTATTTTTGTCCTAGATTTTCCTGTGTTTCTATGTACACATTTGCAAATTTGTTACATTTAGAATAGAAACATATAATTTAGATTATACTTCAAAATGTTTATAATAAGCATATTTTATGTTAACATATAATCTTCTTAGGTATATCATTAATATGTTAATATTATGATGTTTGATTTGTTTTTTTGTTCATACCATAATTAAATTAGTCATAATTCAGAAGAAATCTAAAACCAAATGGAAAAAAAAATGTAAAAAAGTAGGTAGGACCTCACTCATGTTCTTTAACTTCATTAGCAGAGTACAAGTCACTGGATACTCGGTCTCCACATATGCCCTTTTGGGAAGGCATTCTCTGGTGTCTAAAGCCTGCAGAACCTTTTCTCTAGGCTTTATGAAGTATTGGATAATTAACATTCTATAGGAGCTGCTATTACTCAATGGCTTATGGGAGCTGATGATAAGTATACAATTTCTTTGTCCCTTTGTCAGGATAACTCAGAGGCACAGGTTCTGCTCTACGCCAGGTTTCCCCAGAGCTAGATGATTCAGAATTCTGTCTTTATTGGCCCCCTTCCTCTTCTATACTATTATTTCTATACTCTCCTGCTAACATTTCCAGGGACAAACTGCTCAATAGAATATTTATACTCAAAGTTTGAAGTTTTTATCCCCACATAATTGGGATAACTGGACAATGAACTGTTCGTACATCTTACTCACTCTGTTTGATACTGAACGAAGAACTATGTTTGTAAAATTTTTAAGAAAAATGTTTTCAGATCTTTTGGTAGTCAAGGAAATCAAACAAGAAGCTAAATTCTAGCAATTCTCTTATCTAATACTCTGCCCATATTTTCAAAATATAAACCAAGGCAATAGAATTAGGTAAGTTGGTAAATCTATAGCATTTGAGGACCAGGGATGCTACGAAATAGACCAATTAAAGTAAGAAAAAAGTTACTTTAATTTTTTTTGTAATTCATTGTTCATACATAACACTTGTACATATTGAAGATCTCAAAAAGAGACATGAAAATGGCCAAGAAGTGTATTTAAAAAATCATGATTCATCAGAGATTTACAAATCAAAGTCACAATAAGGTATATCAGCTCAGTTATAATGGGTACTATCAAAAATAAGTACACAAATAAAAAAGAACAAGTACTGGCAAAGAATCAAAGAAAGGGAATTCTTGTGTACTGATTGTGAGAGTGTAAATTAGTACAGCCATTATTAAACTAGTATGCCTGTTTCTCACAAAACCAAGAGTAGAATCCCCATGTGGTCTAGTAATCTCATTACTGGGTTTCTATCTAAAGAAAAGAAAATCAGAATATTCCAGAGCTCTCTGCATTGTTTATGACAGCACTATTCACAAAGAAAAAAAAGGTATTTTTAACTTGATAACTGAAAATATTATCTAATTTTAAAATATTTTTAAAAATTAAGGTCCCTAATAATTTTAAGTTCATCAAAAGAGAGAATATCCTAGGTAAGACTTAACCAAGAGAGCACTTCCAAAAACAAAATGCAGAAGCAGATACTCCTGCAGATCTGAAAGGAAGGGCACCATAAACAAAGAGGCAGACACAGGTCTCCTTGTTGGCCACTCCAATCACAGCAAGCAACAAAGTAAGAAAGGAAACCTGAGTTTCACACTACAAGGAACCAAATTCTTCCACAATGCCAAAGGACTTAAAAGAAAACACTGAACACCTAATCAGACCACAACCCTGGCCAAAATCTTGATTTTAGCTCATAAAATGCAGATTAGAAGATCTAGTTTTGCTATGTAGTATCTGGACTTATTTTATTTTTTAAGAGAGAGAGATATTTTTGCTTTAGGACATGTGTGCTTACCAGAGAGACAGAGACAGAAAGACAGAAAGCAGAAGAAAAAAACCCAAAGGAGGATGGCCACTCCACAATCCCTTCTTTTCCATTTTCCTCTCAGGATTGTGGGCAAGCACACATACACACCTGGCGTGAGTTTTAAGCCACCAGGTCCAGAATTTGAACTATGGTCAACATGGAAGTCCAGCAATGTAAGCACTATGCCATCTGCTGGTCCCAGTACCTGGACAATTGACCTACACAAATTGTGAGATAATAAACAATTTTTTTTTTTAAGTGCTTAAATTTGTAGTAGTGCAGCAATATAAAATAAATATATTCTTAAATATTAGTTTAGATCACACAAAATTTACAGTCATTTTTGTTTTATTATTATTTTTAAATTATTTTCTATAGAGCAAATCTTGCAGTATTTTTGTCAATAGACAACTTTAGATTCTTTGTCTTTTAAATAATGATTCCCTTTGCCCCCTCCTACCTACCATCTACTATCCACAGCCCTCCCTTATAGTCTCTGGTATCTACATTTGTCCTTCTATTCTCTGCTCCTTTTGGATCTTTCAATTTCCAACATAGAGTGCAGACATGCAGTACATATTGGACAGGGATATACAGTGTGTGTCTTCCAAATTATGGCTCACTTCACCAGAGTTTACAGGAACTCAAGAAACTCATCTGTAAAAAAATAAATAATCTAATTTAAAATAGGCTAATAAGCTGAATAAACTACTTTCCAAAGAAGGTTTCAAAAGGCCAAACTTTCAAAAGGTCAAACTTTCAAAACGCCAAAAAACATAAGAAAATATGTTAAAAGTTTCTTGCTCTAAGAGAAATACAAATTAAAACCACAATGAAATACCATTTAATTAGTTAGAATGATTAGGATAAAAAAAAATAAAGCACAACATGTGCTCACAAGGCTGTGGTAAAAAGGGAACCGTCTTACACTGCTGACTGTTGGTGGAAATGTAAATTAGTACGACGACTGTGGAAAATATGGAGATGCCTTAAAAACCTACAAGTAGAACTACCAATAATCCCAAACTGTGGTATTTACCCAAAGGCTAAGAAAGCATTCAGTTGAAAAGATGCTAGCACATCCATGTTTATTGCAGTATTGTTCACTATTACTATTACTAAAATATGGAATCAACCTAGTGTGTAAGAACTGATGACTTGGTTTATATCATTTTCTAAGATCATTTTAGTTTGCTCTGGTGCAATTAAGAAGATATGCCTAGTATTATGTTTTGTGTTAAATTTATTCCTCTTAGCTATGAAAATAAGTTAAGTCATCTGGGAACCCAGAGTTTAAGAAAACCCACCAAATTATAATACTTGTAGTCAATTTACTTATTCTGAACCATAATTTGGTGAATTCAGTTAGTACTAATAGTAATGATAGTTATAATACTGATAATGTTCAAAAATATTTCACATTTAATATGTGACACAATATGTAAAAATGTTTATTTAAGTATTACATTTTAAAAATTCTTATTAAAAATAAATACTGTAACCTGGGCTCATGTGTGTGCATGCCCAAGATCCCGAGAGGAGAATGGAGGAGAAGGGATTGCGGCGTGGCCATCCCCCCTGGGGGGTGATTTCTCGCTTTCTATCTCTCTGTCTCTCTCCGTCTGGCTGGTGAGCGCATGCGCCCTATAGCAAAAAACCTCTACAATAAATAAATAAATAAATAAATAAATAAATAAATAAATAAATACTGTAAAGATAGATTTGCTAAAATTCACTAATTGATGAAACTAGGTATTAGAGAAGACTGCCTAACTCCAAAGAGTAGCTTTTGATCAATGTCACCAAATTTTCTCTGTTTGTTTTATTTTTAAATAATTATTTTGTTTAACTTTCTTCCTTCCTTCCTTCCTTCCTTCCTTCCTTCCTTCCTTCCTTCCTTCCTTTCTTTCTTTCTCTCTCTCTCTTTCTTTCTTCCTTTGTTTTTTTTTTCTTTCTTTCTTCTTTCTTTCTTCTTTTAATATGACCAGAGAGGGACAGAGTAAAAGAAAGATAGAGGGAAAGTGAAAAAGCAAGCTTCCAGGTTCAGGACTTGAACTGCAGTCAGCCAAGTGGGAGTCCAGTGCCCTTCCACCACCATGCCACTTGCCAGCCCCTTGTTTCTTTGTTTTTATAAGAAAGGTTATTTTAAAAATAGTGAAACCAGAAGAATTATTGCACTGGGAATATACAGAGAAAAAGTCATTCATGAACAAGCAAATTAAATATTCTTAAATATTTGACAACAAGATGCACTAAGACACAGGCCAATTTTAAATATTTATCAACCACTTAACTTAGTCTTTCGCTGATACTAAACTGTCTACAATACTATTAAAGTTGTGGTTCTATAGATCAGTGTAATCTAATAAAACTTTATATATAATTTAAATCAAGATCATTATTACACAAATTAGTGATATGAATTTTAGGAGACATTTGCTTAATTTGATGAAGAATAATTTTCCTTCTCAGTTAATACCACCCTCAAGAAACAAACAAAAAATTATAAGAGCAATATAAATTAAGTCATGAGATTCGAAGTATACTCATTACCTTGGAATCAGTTTTAGGTGCTTTTCTTGAAGATGTAATGTATGATTTTCTTCTTTCTCTTGTGCAAAATCCTAGGGTGGTATAAAATCAGGCTCAGGTGGGCATCAGCAGGCCATAATTGGGAGAAGGGATAACAGCAACATGATTAACAAAACATAATAGGGACACACCACAAAATTACTAGCTAGTTCCAAGGCCATAGAATATAAGTTTCCAAATCCACACCTGTTAAGTTTTCAAATTTAGTCATATATTCAGAACCCGCCTGTGAGTAAGTCATTATTTCTATTGTTATCTGTAGAATTCCAGCAAATATCTTGGACCCTTATTATTCTGGGAATTCTCTTACAAATTCTAGATAATTCCATAATACTATTGTACAGGCCACAGTTTTTGCTACATACACTTAACAAAAAATTTATACATATATACACAATTTTACTCCAGCCCCTCTTGCTCTTTATCAGAATGAAACTACCAAGACAAGTGTCCATGAACCACTTTTAATATACCAATCCACTGCATCTTTTTTGCATGATGTGTACTTTGATGGATATGCATAAAGTGCAATATTATGAATTTTGTTCAATAGGTCAGATATTGACTATAAGTCATAGCAAGCAAGTGCTAAATCCATCCCAATAATTTCTTTTTGCTCAAATCAATGGGCATTGGACTTAAAACAAGAATCAATACTAGTGACAGATTGCAGTGCTATTGCTAGGAATTTATATTAATACAAGCAGCATCCACATTATACTTGACCCTATGGCATTGAAGGCAGATAGTCAATACCCTTATATCCCTGCTTGGACTAAATTCTCTTCTTGGAATATGCTAATTAAGAGTCAACTATACTACTTACAATTTCTGCATAATTAAGATAATTTTATAAGGTAAAATAAATTAGAACGTAGCAAGCACTTTTGTTGAAAAATTAGGAACAAATTTAATAACACACAAAAACCCAATTACCAATAGCATTTCTGATTACAAAAATTACTTATTTTAACCCATGAAGCCAAAACTGTAAGTCACAATAGTTCTCTGCAGCATTGCTATTATCTACTAGTAAAAACATGCCCTGTGTGTGTGTTTTAAGGTACCAGCTCAAAATGAGGAAATTGTAAGTTGTTCTGTACCTAGATAATGTATAGGTAGAAAGGCAATTTAAAGCAATAGAATGCATTACTTAGTGTCAGTATAGCTTTCAAAGTGACTCAAACTTAATGATTTTTTGAGAGGAGAAATAAACGGGTTGAGCTCCACCAGATGTCTACTCAATTTCACACTGTAGATAGTGTTTTAAAAGAAAATTTACTAGGAAGTTGGAAAAGTAATTATTCTGCAACTAGAGAACTATTGTCCTTTGAAAGATGCATATGTAATTTGGCCTTGGCCTCAGCAAAAATCAGTTGACGGTATTGGGAGAAAGATCCACTAGTACAGAAATATTCAAATCAAGAATAAATAAGAAAAAAATTGACATTTAAGATATATTTAATGAATAACAAAATATGGTTGTTGATGCTGTAAGACATCTGTTGAATTTATGACATATATTAGAAATACAATTAATCCTAGTCTTTACTAGATTTACCAGCTAACCAATACCCTTCAAAGGTCACTTATTATTTTAAAATTATGACTATCAACATATCAAACTTTTCCTTTACTTTTAATTAGTGGCCTCATTACCTTTCCTTTTTGCCAGTAAATTCCAAATGCATAAATTCATTTATTTCCAGGACAGTGTCTTCTCTCTCCTTTTAGTATAACATTCAGAGGGGAAGAGCACGGACCATCTATTTGCAATATATTCAACTTCTAGATCAGCCTTCTTTAATCTCCTTGGAGTCAGTCATCCATTATTAACTAAAGATAACTAAATAATGAAGGTAAAATAAAAATATTAACCAGAAATCAAATATAAAAATACAAACACAGTAAACTATTTAAAAGACTTTAAATTTTTAGTATGTAACTCTGTGAGACATAACTAAAAAGTAAAGACAAAAGGTATTAGAAATAAGGTAGAAATCTGTATTCAAAATTAAGTGTCTAAAAAGAACATTTTCACTGAATTATCTATATATTCTTTGCATGTTTTTTACCCCTGGGAACTTGGGGTATTTCAGTAAGATTTATCTTATGTTTATCTTCTACAAGATGATTAATTATACTTTAATGTCGGTGCAATGCTTTTCTGTTCTGTTAAAAAAAATAAAATAAAATGTCAAGATGGCTGGTGGCATGGTGGTTGAGGCAGCTGAATCCTACAAGTCTAACCTATATAGTTTGAATCCTGAATCCAGTGGCTTGAGAAACATTCTAGGCATGTGTGCACACAGGCCCCAAATGATTGTGAAGTGAGGGAGAAGTGGAGGAGAAAGGATTGTAGCATAACCATACCCCATGAGGAGTGCTTTTTATTTCAGTCTCTCCCTCTCACTCTCTCTTCAATAAACATATGCACCGTCTGGCATTTTTTGTTTTAAAGAATGAATGTGTGATTTCTGAAATTGTTAAATACTTATTCTTGGCCATTCATTTTAGTGCTCATTCTTTTGTTTAGTAAAAGTTGGACATGAAGTTGTAGGACAGGGTATGGCAGTGACCAGGAACATTCTTTTCATTGATAATTCCATGTTGACATTTCATACAATTCCCATTTCTTCTCCTAGAATATCAAAATATCATTTTTTATTCATCCAACACATATAAATTACCCAATGTATGCCATGTAAAATTCTGATTTGAGAAATACAAAATGATAAACTGGTAATATATTAGGAGTTAATAACCTAGTAGAAATTATCATCATAAGAACACATTTGTCATAATATATAATAACTCTAATAGAAGCAAACAGGGGGGGGGTAAATAGAGAAAAGTGGCTTTTGAATTCAATGGGAGAAGTACTACCATAATAAGGATTTCAACATTCATAGCTTAATTTGAAAGTTGGGTTGTGCTGTAAATAGAAACTGAATTACAAACCTATACAATTTATCCCCAAGTCAGGTATCCTTTTGTAGAACACCAAATGTTTAATAAGAAATAAATTTTGAGTTTTGTTCCAAACTAGCTGGAAAAAAAGGAAGGAATATAAATGTTATAATTATAGAAAAGCTTAGCATGTTGCATAATTTCATGCCATTTCTCTTGCCTTTCATTAACTACTTGAACGGATCAATAAATTTACTCTCCTCAAGCTTATCTTGGTGCTTTGTGACCATCTTTCTATTTATGAGTTGTCATAATGTTTCCCTGGTATCTCCAGGGACAATGTTATCTCTATCACTATTTTATTCTTTTCTACTCCTATTGAATTATCTAATCAGTCTACCTGATTGATATGCCTGGTTTATATTTAAAATGATATATAATATATTATATATTTTATAATAGACTATATTGATCTATATATACTATATAATGTGCTATATATGTCTTTTTTATCCACTCATCTGTTGATTAATACTTACATTGATACCATATCTTGGTTATTACAATAGGCTGCAACAAACATTAGAGACCTCAAAAGCACAGGCAACAAAAATAAAAATAGATAAATCAGTTTTTATAAAACTAAAAAGCTTAAAAAGCTTCTGCACAGCAAAGTAAACATTCAAAGTAAAGTGGCAACTTACAAAATGGGAGAAAATATTTGCAAGTTATACATATGACAAGTGACTAATATCAGATTATACAAAAAACTCAAACAAATGAACAGCTAATGAACAAATAAACCAATTTTAAAATGTGCAATTTGAAAAGACACTTTTCAAAAGAAGACACACAAATGACCAACAAATACGTGAAAAAAATGTTTAGCACAAATGAGCAGGAATATTCTAATCAAAACCATGATGAGATATCATCGCACCTTGTTAGAATGGCTACTATGAAAAGTGTAAAAGATAAAAAATACTCCAGGGTATGCAGAAGAGGAATTCTTAGATACTGTCGATGGAAATGTAAATTGGGACAATCATTATGGAATCCAGTATAGCAGTTCCTCAGAAAAACTAAAAATAGAACATTTATATGCATCTGCACCATTACTAGACATGTACCCCCCCAAAAAAAGAAATTAGCATGTTTTACAAGTGGTTATTTACTTGTGAACAGGGATAGCAGCCTTTTCTGACTTGGGGAGTATGCAGAAGGGCTAGGTGGTATTGACATGGAGTTGGGCTACTACTTCTGTACTTTCAAATTTCAAATTTTAATATACGTCCTCTCCTTTGCCTAAACTTCTTATTCTTTCTGTCACATTTTTTGTCCCCTTTGTATTCATTTCACTATCATGATCCACAATATTTGCTTTTTATTATGTATTACATAAAAATTAATGTTCAATCATGGTATGCATAGGTTTCCCTGACATTCTTCCAGGCTTTTCTTCAAAGTTCTACCGATTATTTTAAAAGAATAATTTATTTAATTTTATTTATCCATTTATTTATTTTAATTTGAACAAAGAGAGACACAAGGAAAGAGACAGAGAAAGTGAGAAAGCAAGCCACCAAGTCTGGGACTTGAACCATGTTTGGCCACGTGGGAGTGTCCAGGACCTTAACCACCATACCACCTGATGGACCCCAATTTAACACTGACTTAAAAATGAAACAAATCATGAGACCAGCAGTTGGCATGATGGCTATGTCACTGGACTCCCATGTAGTCAACCACGGTTTGATTCTTGGGCCTGGGTCTTAAACTCACAATGGGCACATGTGCATGATTGCCCAAAATTCTGAGAGGAGAATGGAGAAGAAGGGATTCTAAGTGGCCATCGCCCCTGGGGCAGGGGAAGTGATTTCTCACTTTCTGTCTCTCTTTCTCTGTCTTTCTGGTAAGCGCATGTGTTCTATAGCAAAAACTTCTCCAGAAAAAAAAAGAAAGAAACAAACAAACAAACAAATCTTTACTATGTGGTTCTATGACCAAATTTTGTTCTTATTTTTAAAATTATTTTCAATCTTATTTTTTGTTAACAGGATTATATAATATTTATTATATACCACAAGGAATACACACACACACACACACACATACACACACATATATATAGTTAAGTCTAGCTAATTAACAAATTCTCAATCTCACATAAGGCATATAGGTATAAAGATTTAACTAAAATATATTATTTTTGTGTTGCAGACTCTTAAAATACACTCTTTGCATTTTTAAAATAATGCAAAATATCATTAACTATAGTCACCACGTGGAGCAATAGAATTCTCAAACTCATTCCACCTGTCTAAATATAACTTTGTATCTTTTATCCATCACATCTATTTTCCCCATAGTCTCTTCCCTACTGCCTGGTAACCACCTGGGTATGGTAACCACCATTTACTCTTTGCTTCTATGAAACTGTTTTTGATTACATATAACTATGAGGGTTCTTCAAAAAGAGCATGAAAAATGCATATTATGAAAAAGTTATGAATGGATTTCAAAAAATTTGCACCAAAATAAGCTCTTACTTTAATTCCATTTTTAATAAATGTATTGAAATCCTGTCATATAAGATCAAATAAGACACAGAGAGGTAAATGGTCTACAATAAATTGACCCAGAGTCAACATACAGGAACAGAAACTACCCTGGCTCAACTGTTTCATTTCCACTGTGTTGCTTGACAGAAGTGGCTTCATGTCCACTTTCAGAGTTCCCTCATGAACACCGCTCCAGGGATAAATGGAAAGGTACTCAATTTTCAACAAGATAGAAAATTCTGAATGAACAGTTATAGACAAGATGGCTAACCCACCTTGGTGTTTCTCTGAGAAGAAAGGTTTAAAAAAAAAGAAAGAAAGAAAAAGGAAAAAGGCTGAATAAAGGCCTAAGCTTCCAGCAGAGATGCCAGGCGAGACTGATAAAGGCAAGAGAAAGATGACAGGAACTTCTGGAACAAGAATCTCTACTTGGAATCGTAAAAATAGAGCCAATTCTCTGGGGCTGGTAAGGCTGACCCTTCCCCCACTACAGAGGAAAATGCTACAGGATTTCTCCTCTGACACACCCACCTCAAGACTCCCACTTGTTATCCCAGCACTCCCCACTAGCAGAAGAACAATGACACAGGCACTGAGCTCACTCACAGCATAGAAAAGTGACGGATTAGACTACTTCAGAGAAAACATTGGACCTCTCACCCCATCCCAAGCCACCAGAGCATCCCAGGGTCCTGCAAGCAGAACAGCAGGTGGAGCTCTGTTTACTATCAAGACTCCACAGCTTAGAGAGAGAAGAGGCAAAATAGAGCACTTCCATCAGCAATTACTGAGGAATCCAAACACTCCTTTCTTTCTGGTGGGCATGGTAGGGCTCCCTTCAGACTTAAGATCAGAGGAATGGCTATTTTGCCCCAACTGATGCCATTTACAACACAGCTCTTCTGGAACAACCTAAACTGTAAGTGTGGGCAAAGGAAAAATGAGGAACACCTGCCAGAGAACAGTACCAGAGATCTTCCCCATCCAGATCAGAGTGGGAATGACAGGGAACCACCCCAGACAATCTTTTATTGTGGGAATACACTGTTCAGCCACTTAACTCCTAGCAGGAGTTTGCTCAAATCCAGGTGGCCTCCCTGAATCCCCAAGCTCTCTAGGTTGCAGTCTCTGTTGAGAGCCACACAGACAAGTTGCCTCTGGCTCCTCCTCTTAAGCTGCCTACCCAGGGCCATGTCTAGGCATGGAGGGTCATTCTCCCCATGTGTGTCCCATGCAGGCCACACAGGGCCTGTTTCTGGTGTCTCCTGGGAACCTCTGGTCCCTCCTGAATAACCTTGCCAAGACTATATCCAGGTCCAGAAGATTGCCTGTGTCAGAAATTAGAAGGGTACGGAAGTTCAGCTGGGATCTGAAAGGCACAGCTGTCCCCAGGCTTCTCCTGGAACATCTTGTTCGGTCACACTCAGGTCCTGAAGGATCTTTGCCTCTCCTGTCACCAGTAACACACAGGTATAGGCACTATAGGACAGAAAGATTCCTCAGCACCATGAAGCTTGCCTCTCCCTTATTGCCCTCCCAGGACCACATTAAGGCTTTGAGAAAGACACTATCCATTGATGATATATGCAGGTAGCTCAGGATCTCATGGATAGCCTTGCCTCCAGACACTTTAGGATCACCAGCCAGGGGACATTTGTGACTTAGGGCTGTCCTGACCCCTGACATTATAGAATCTACTTCAAAAATTAAAAAGGAGTAGTCCACCAGATACCTAAGATACCTAAAAATCAATGAGGAGACACAAAAAATACGAAAAAAAAAAAAAAAAAGAAAATATCTCTCCCCACAAAGGAACACAATAACTCCTCATCAATAATGGGTAAAATGCAGGAAATCACAGCAATATAATACATGGAAATCAGAATATTGACCTATCAAAACCTATTGAGATGCAAGAGAAAACAAACCTCAATTCCAGGAGAAGAGGACATAATTCCATGACATGAAGGAGGAACATTATAAAGAGATAGACACTCGAAAAGCAAAATTTTAAGAGATGAAGAATATACCAAAGGAAATTAAAAATTTCTGTCAAAAGTATTAACAACTGATTGATTAGACTATGAGGAAAAAGAATTTCTGAGTGTCAAGACAAAACCTCTGATTTAGTTCAAGCCATCAAAAATAATTTTCAATAATAGTAAAATAAGGACAACATATGGGAAAATTTAGACACCATTAAGCAGCTGAATCTCCACATAATGGGCATTTTAGAAGGTAGAGAGATGAATAAAGGCATAGGAAATCTATTCCATGGGAATATTTTAAGGGACAAAGAAATTAAATGTTACCATAAACTGAATAGACCTGACAGACATTGATAGGATGTAGAATATTTTACTCAACATCTACAAAATACACATTTTTCTCAGCACCAAGTAGAATATTTTCAAAGACTGATCACATGAAAAGGGCATAAAGCAAGCCTTTACAAATTCAGAAGTATAGAAACTGTATCTACCAATTATTTTGACCACAATGGAATTAAACTTGAAATCAACCACAGAAAGAAGCTTCAAAAACATGAAAACTAAACAATTTACTCTTTTTCAACACAGTATGAAAGTTCTAGCCAATGCAGTCAGACAAGAGAGTAAAATAAAAGGCATTCAAAGAAGAAAGGGAGAAATGAAATTGCTCCTATTTGCAAATGGCATGATTATATACATAGAAAATCTAAAATAATTCATGAAAAACTCCTAGAAGTGATAAATGAATTCAGTAGTTACAGGATACAAAAAATATACAAAAATCTATAGTAGTTTTATACACCAATAATGAACAGACTGAAGCAGATTTGAAGAAAGCAATCTTATTTATAATAGCCATGAAGGAAATAAAATACCTAAGGATAAATCTAACCAAGGAGGTGAAAGACCTCTACTTGGAAAACTATAAAAAACTGAAGAAATAAATTGAAAATGATTTCAAAAAGGAAAGATATTTCTTGTTCTGGGATTGGAAGAATCAATATAATGAAAATGACAATTCTACCCAAGTTAATTTACATATTTAATGTGATTCATACAAAATTACCAGTGGTATTTTTCACAGAAATTTTTTAAAAAAATTAAAAATTGCTTGTAATCATGAGAGACTTCATAATACCAAGGTAGTACTATTGTTTCTTTTGCAATAGGTTAAAGTAGGAGGCATCTTAATACCTGACCTCAAAACATATTACAAAGCTATGATAATAAAAACAGCATAGTACTGGCACAGAAGCAGAAACATATACCAATGGAATAGAACGAAATATCCAGAAATAAGCCCCAAACCATACTTCCAACTGATTTTTGACAAAAAGCACAAGAGAAATCAGTGGAGAAAAGGGTGCTAGGAGAACTAGATATCCACCTGCAGAAAAATGAAACTGGAGACATCTCTCTCTCACCAAGAAAAAAAAATCAACATAAAGTGGATCAAAGATTTAAATGTAAAACCTCAAATTATTAAACTACTTGTGGAATAATTTCACACAACTACAACTACCATATGACCCAGTATTCCAGTCCTTAGTATTTGTCCAAAGGACAGGCAAATACTACGTCAGAAAGACACCACACTCCATGTTTATTGCAACATCATTCACAATAGCTAAAATCAATAGCTGGAATCAAACTTGAAATCAACCACAGAAAGAAGCTTCAAAAACATGAAAACTAAACAATTTAGTAAAGTGCTCAACAACTGATGACTGGATTTTAAACAAGCGCAGATGCCAAAGACTGTGTGGAAGGGAGACAGATGCGGGGGGATGTGAGAGGCGCCCAGGGAAAATGGGCTTAGCGGACAAAAGAATGACAAGTTCTTTATTGAAAACAATGTATGTGGTAACGTCTTTGATTTGATTATCACACATTCTGTGAATATCTTGAAAACCATCATATATGTCATTACATTGTACAATTAAGTGTAAATAAGAAATTACGAAGAAAGCAAGCTTTGAATGACTATTCCTGCACTTTTTGTACCTTTATTTTTGTAATTTTTTTGTTTCTGTGGCCTTAACCCAGTTTTGAGATCCTGTTTCCTTTGTGATAAGCTGACTGAGGCCACAACCCAATCACCTACCTTAATTTCTCAGGGACAGGTACCAGACAACCAAAGACAGCAAAATGCCCAGAACCATGACCATTATTCAGATTTGCAATTCCTGAACCTTGCCCTCTCCTTCCTGTTGAAGCTCCCATTAAAGCCCTTGCCTATAGTTCCCTTCCCTCCAAGTCATGATCAACCTTGTTCTTCCAAGTATCCCTGGTGGCAAGCTGTGTTTTGCACCAGAAGCTAGGAACCACCAAACTGCAAAACTTCTTCCTGATTTCTCTCTGATCTGACTCTGGTCTCTCCATACCTCACCTAGGGTAAAGTGTTTAAAACAACTTACTATTTTAGATTTTTTCAGTAATACTTTATTTAAAAATAGCAAATGGGATATGAACATATATGGAAATTAATGTGGTTAGGCTCATGCTTATTTAACTAATCACAAATAAAGGACGTAAAACTACAAAAACTTTTACCAGAATGTAATAGTGGGACTGTGGGCTAATGCTGCCATCTGGTGGATACAATAAATAAATCCAAGAAAGAATTCTGAGTACCTATATTTGCATGTGTTTTATGTTAGGAAAGTTGTAAAGGGATTATTCTAGACTTTCTTATGTGAAGTCACAGTAAGGTACTTAAACTTTTTTAAAAAATCAGTTTCTAAGACAAGTTCTACTAATAATAATTAGTATCAGATCCCTCATCTATTATTTATAGAAGGTAAGTTTTAAGAATGGTTTAGTTTCTCTGAGCCTCAGATAATTTATGTATATAATGTGTCACATAATTTACATCTATAATATCACTTAGCTCTCTCAAGAGAACACCACAAGGAGTATTTTAATATTCTAATTTTTTTAAAAAATAAGCAATTGAGACCAGTAGATGGCATTGCCGGACTGCCACGTAGTTGATTGCTATTCGACTCCTGGACTTAGTGACTTAAAACTCATGCCAGGCGTGTGTGCATACATGCCCAAAATTCTGAGAGAAAATGGAGGAGATGGGGTTGTGGCGTGGCCCTCAGAGGGTGATTTCTTGTTTTCTGTGTCTCTGTCTCTCCAATGAGTGCACATGCCCTATAGCAAAACAAAAACAAAAACAAAAACAAAAACAAAACACAAACAAACAAAACTCTCTTAAAAAATAATACATAAGCAGGACCAGCAGATGGCATAATGGCTGTGTCACTGGACTCACTTTCTGTCTCTGTCTCTCTCTGTCTTTCTGGCGAACACACGCACCCTATAGCATAAACCTCTCCAAAAAAATAAATAAAACATAAAAAAATACATAAGCAATCAAATTCCATTCTTAGAACAAACTGAACATTCTAAAGGAGTTAATTCCCTCAGCTTGTCAACCAAATGGTATACAAAAACCCTGGGTCTTCTGGTTTCTTTGAAACTTTTATATAAATAAATATTATGTCTAATTTTTTAATTTTACAGAAACAAAATTTCTATACACAAGACATCATCAAGTCAGATTTGACTTCTATTTGGCTACACAAGAATATTTTAAAGCCATTATCAAGATACTCCATGAAAAACATAACCTTATTAAAATAAAAATGAGGGAACCAGCAGTTAGCGTAAAGGCTGTGTCGCTGGACTCCCACGTAGTCGACCGTGGTTCACATCCCGGACCTGGTGACTTAAAACTCACACCGGGCGCGTGTGTGTGCATGCCCAGGATCCCGAGAGGAGAATGGAGGAGAAGGGATTGCGGCGTGACCATCCCCCCTGGGGGGTGATTTCTCGCTTTCTGTCTCTATGTCTCTCTCTGTCTGTCTTGCAAGCGCACACGCCCTATAGCGAAAACCTCTTCAAAAAAATAAAAATAAAAATGAAAGAAAGAAAGAAGAGTGGGAAACTGATGCTTTATCTAGCTTGGGCAGGACTTGGGGGACTCCATTCATCCTCCAGGGTGTGTATCTAGTTGCCCTGTGAAAAGGCCAGTGTATTGCCCCAGCTAGGTCACCAAGGGTCATCCTTTGAACCCTACGTGAAGATTCAATAGTACAGGAGGTATAACCCATTCTTCCTAGAATTTCTATTTATTATCTCTTTAAATTCAGGTTTGTTGAGGTATAATTCACACACTGCACTACTCACCATTTTCAGGTGTACATTTCAATCAGTTTTAACAAACACATACATCTATATGACCACCATTACAGATAAGAAAATAGAAGATTTTCACCATCCCAAACTTTCCTTGTGCCCCTTGTAGTCAGTCCCACACCCCTGCCCCCAGCCTGGCAGCCACTGCTCTGCTTTTCCTTTCTATTGTTTTGTCTTTTCTAGGGTGTCATAGAAACAAAATCAGAGACGTGCAGCTTTTAGTGTCTGGTTTCTTTCCCTTATGGTAGTGCTTAAGAGGTTCATTCTTATTGTTACATGTATCTATGGTTTGTTATTTTATTGTGGAATAATAATCACTGAGCAGTGAATAGGAGTGGTGAGAAAAGGTCCTTGCCTTGTTTCCAATTTCAGGAAAAAGAAAATATCAAGTTTCACAGTTAGTTAGGTATAGCATTTTTAATAGATTTTATTCTTTTTTTTTTTTTTTTTTGAGAGGTTTTTCGCTATAGGGCGCGTGCGCTCGCCAGACAGACAGAGAGAGACATAGAGACAGAAAGCGAGAAATCACCCCCCAGGGGGGATGGTCACGCCGCAATCCCTTCTCCTCCATTCTCCTCTCGGGATCTTGGGCACGCACGCACACGCGCCCGGAGTGAGTTGTAAACCACCGGGTCCGAGACGCGAACCACGGTCGACTACGTGGGAGTCCAGCAACACAGCCATTACGCTAACTGCTGATTCCCAATAGATTTTATTCTTTAAAGAAGTTCCAAAATGGAGTAGAAAGTGCTGAATTTCCATATGCCCCAGTGCCACTTAAGTGTAGCATGTTATTCCTCACTATCAACATTGCCACCACCACCAACGGGTGAACATACATGGACCTGTCAATATAGCTCAAAGTCCATAGTTTACTCTTAATGTTGTATATTCTGAGCTTTAACAAGTGGAAAATGACAGATCTTCACCATTATAGGATCTTAAATTAGTTTCCCTGTCCTAAAATCCCTTGTGCTTGGCCTATTTACCCCTTCCTTTTTTAGTGACCGCTGATATTTTTATTGTGTCTATAGGTTTGCCTTTTCCAGAATATCATAAAGTTAATATCATACAGAACGCGGCTTTTCACTTAGTAACGTGCTTTGCAGTCTCCTCTATGACTTTTGTGGCTTGATAACATTTTCTTTAGTGCTAAATAATATTTCATTGTCTAAATGTGCCACAGTATATTTATCCATTCACCTACTGAATGACAACTGGTGCTTCCAAATATATCAATTATAAGAAAGCTGCTATACACTCTATTGTACAGATTTTTGCATGGATATAAGGTTTCAAATCATTTGGGTAATTACCAAAGAGCACAATTGTTGGGTCATATGAAAAGAGTATGTTTAGTTTTGTAAGAAACTGACCAACTGTCTCCCAAAGTGACACAACCCTTTCACATCTCCTGGAGCAATTAATGAGTGTCCATTGCTCCACATCCTGAATAGCATTTGGTGCTTTCACTGCTAATGAATTTTGGCAATCAAGTAGGCGTGCGGTGGCATGTCATTTTAGTTGTGATTCACATTTCCCTAGGTAGATGTAATTCAAAATCTTTTTTTTTAAGCTTCTTTGCCATCTATATATCATCCTTGGTGAGGGGTCTGTTGGTGATCTCTGATTATTTTTTAACAGTTGTTCATTTTCTTGCTTGCTTGTTTATTTTAGAGATTTTTGCTATTGGGCAAGTGTGCTCCAAAGAGAAACAGAGAGAAACAAAAAATGAGAATTCACCATCTGGGGGGAATGGCCACAGTACAATTCCTTTTCCTCCACTCTCCTCTCGGGAATTTAAAAAAAAAAAAAATTCTTTTTAGAGAGAGCTTTTTTTTTTTTTTTTTTTTTTTTTTTACTATAGGGCACATGTGCTCACCAGAGAGACAGAGAAACAGAAAGCAAGAAAACACCCCACAAGGGATGACCACTTAGCAATCCTTTCTCCTCCGTTATCCTCTCAGGATTTTGGGCATGCACGCACACACGCCCAGTGTGAGTTTCAAGCAGCCAGGTCTGGGACTCCTATTGTTCATTTTCTTATCACTGAGTTTTAAAAGTTCTTTGTGTATTACACATATATGTCATTTTTAGACAGATCCTTTGCAACTATTTTCTCCCATTCTCTGTCTTCTCGTTCTCTTGAGCTGGAGATATTTTGTAGAAGCATTTCATGAAGCTGAGAAAATTCTCCTCTGCTCCTAGCAAGTGGAGCATTTTCATCATGAATAAATGATGACTTTGTCATGTTTTTTTCTGTGTGTATGTATGTATGTGTGTGTGTTATATGATTTTTCTTCTTTAGGCCAGAAATGCGATAGATTATGTTCATGGGTTTTCAATTATAAAACAGCCGATTCTCTAGCACTTCAGGAATAAGTATACAGTGTTTTGTGCTTTTTTAGATTCAGGAGAAATTTTAATCAGGAATATGGGAAGATTACACTTAAGGAAAGAAACATTAAGTAGATATATAAGCAACTGTGAATATTGCTAATTAGATTGTATGTGTCAGAGAATAATTAAATTCAAGGTTAAAAGAATTTTTGAAATAAACCATCAAAATACCTAAATACTGTCAAATTGTAACTTAACATCCTCATTTTGCTTATTGCATATACTTAGTTAAAATGTAAGTGGTTTAATTAACAGAAAATTACATTTATTTCATTTTATATTACTTTTATGTTTTAAGGATTTTATTCCTTTATGTTTTACACACAGACATATACACTGAATTTTTTTCTAGAATTATTTAATTTTTAATTTTATCATTATCATTTTTTTGTTATTATCTATTTTTTTATTACATTGAATTACATACAACTTTACAGTGTATTACATTGCTTTTTCAAAAGGGAATGCCATGCATGTCAGTCAGTACAGAGACATTAATCTCCCCGCTTCAACATTCAATATCTTTCCTATGTTTCCCCCAATCATTATTATTATTTTTCTAATTATTTTTTATGATAAACATGATTTTTTTTTCCAATTATCAGATCATAAAGTTCCCAACAATAGGAAACGTAGACTGCACTCAGGGCTGGACCAAGGGTGGGTCTCGTGCAGCCCCGCAAATGTAGGTGAATCTCCATGGAACACAGTTTCAGGAACGCGGCTCAGGAAAGCAGAGACGGCCATCAGCGGTTTGCGGCACGCGGGGCAGATCCCGGCCACGGCCCGCGGGGGCAGAGCCCCGGCCACGGCACGCGCGGCCAGAGCCCCGGCCACGGCACGCGGGGGCAGAGCCCCGGCCACGGCACGCGGGGACAGAACCCGGCCACGGCACGCGGGGCAGAGCCCCGGCCACGGCACGCGGGGGCAGACCCCGGCCACGGCACGCGGGGGCTGACACCGGCCACGGCACGCGGGGGACAGGACCACGGCCACGGCACGTGAAGGCAGGCACCGGCCACGGCACGCGGGGCAGACTCCCAGCCACGGCACGCGGGGCAGAGTCCCGGCCACGGCACGCGGGGCAGGGCCCCGGCCACGACACTCGGGGCAGACCCCGGCCACGGCACGCGGGGACAGACCCCGGCCACGGCACGCGGGGCAGACCCCGGCCACGGCACGCGCGGGGACAGGACCACGGCCACGGCACGCGGGGGCAGGCCCGGGCCACGGCACGCGGGGCAGAGTCCCGGCCACGGCACGGGGGGCAGAGTCCCGGCCACGGCACGCGGGGCAGGGCCCGGCCACGACACTCGGGGCAGACCCCGGCCACGGCACGCGGGGACAGACCCCGGCCACGGCACGCGGGGCAGACCACGGCCACGGCACGCGGGGACAGGACCACGGCCACGGCACGCGGGGCAGAGTCCCGGCCACGGCACGCGGGGCAGACCCCGGCCAAGGCACGTGGGGGCAGAGCCCGGCCACGGCACGCGCGGCAGAACCCGGCCACGGCACGCGGGGCAGGGCCCCGGCCACGGCACGCGGGGCAGGGCCCCGGCCACGGCACGCGGGGCAGGGCCCCGGCCACGGCACGCGGGGACAGGACCACGGCCACGGCACGCGGGGGCAGACCCCGGCCACGGCACACGGGGCAGACCCCGGCCACGGCACGCGGGGACAGGACCACGGCCACGGCACGCGGGGGGCAGGCCCCGGCCACGGCACGCGGGGCAGAGTCCCGGCCACGGCATGCGGGACAGGGCCCCGGCCACGGCACACGGGGCAGAACCGAGCCACGGCACGAGGGGGCAGACCCCGGCCACGGCACACGGGGCAGACCCCGGCCACGGCACGCGGGGACAGGACCACGGCCACGGCACGCGGGGCAGAACCCGGCCATGGCACGCGGGGTCAGACCCCGGCCACGGCACGTGGAACAGAGCCCCGGCCACGGCACGCGGGGCAGAGTCCCGGCCACGGCACGCGGGGCAGAACCCGGCCACGGCACGCGGGGACATACCCCGGCCACGGCACGCGGGGCAGAGCCCGGCCACGGCACGCGGGGCAGAGCCCCGGTCGGGCCGGACCTCCGGATAGGGCATGCGGAGCAGAGCCCCGGCCACGGCACACGGGGCAGACCCTGGCCAAGGCACGCGGGGCAGACCCCGGCCACGGCACGCGGGGCAGAGTCCCGGCCACGGCACGCGGGGCAGACCCCGGCCAAGGCACGTGGGGGCAGAGCCCGGCCACGGCACGCGCGGCAGAGCCCGGCCATGGCACGCGGGACAGGGCCCCGGCCACGGCACGCGGGGCAGGGCCCCGGCCACGGCACGCGGGGCAGGGCCCCGGCCAAGGCACGCGGGGCAGACCCCGGCCACGGCACGCGGGGACAGGACCACGGCCACGGCACGCGGGGGAAGACCCCGGCCACGGCACACGGGGCAGACCCTGGCCACGGCACGCGGGGACAGGACCACGGCCACGGCACGCGGGGGCAGGCCCCGGCCACGGCACGCGGGGGCAGAGTCCCGGCCACGGCATGCGGGACAGGGCCCCGGCCACGGCACACGGGGCAGAACCGAGCCACGGCACGAGGGGGCAGACCCCGGCCACGGCACACGGGGCAGACCCCGGCCACGTCACGCGGGGACAGGACCACGGCCACGGCACGCGGGGCAGAACCCGGCCATGGCACGCGGGGTCAGACCCCGGCCACGGCACGTGGAACAGAGCCCTGGCCACGGCACGCGGGGCAGAGTCCCGGCCACGGCACGCGGGGCAGAACCCGGCCACGGCACGCGGGGACATACCCCGGCCACGGCACGCGGGGCAGAGCCCGGCCACGGCACGCGGGGCAGAGCCCCGGTCGGGCCGGACCTCCGGATAGGGCATGCGGAGCAGAGCCCCGGCCACGGCACACGGGGCAGACCCTGGCCAAGGCACGCGGGGCAGACCCCGGCCACGGCACGCGGGGCAGAGTCCCGGCCACGGCACGCGGGGCAGACCCCGGCCACGGCACGCGGAACAGGGTCCCAGCCATGGCACGCGGGGCAGACCCCGGCCACGGCCCGCGGAGCAGAGCCCCGGCCACGGCACGCGGGGCAGACCCCGGCCAAGGCACGCGGGGCAGACCCCGGCCACGGCACGCGGGGTCAGAGCCCCGGCCACGGCACGTGGGACAGACCCCGGCCAAGGCACGCGGGGTCAGAGCCCCGGCCACGGCACACGGGGCAGAGCCCCGGCCACGGCACGTGGGACAGACCCCCGGCCAAGGCACGCGGGGCAGACCCTGGCCACGGCACGCGGGGCAGACCCCGGCCATGGCACACAGGACAGAGCCCCGGCCACGGCACGTGGGGCAGAGCCTGTCGGGCCAGACCTCCAGACAGGGCACGTGGAGCGGAGCCCCCGCGCCCTGACCCCGCACCCCAGCACGTGGATTGGAGCCCCCGCGCCCGCCTCCCCACCCCCAAGCGCCGGCACGCGGAGCGGAGCCCCCGCCTGCCGCCCCTGGACGTTTAATTGTATCTAGTACTTCTTGCATATTATTCTCAAAGTTTTGGGCCATTATCTCAGTCTTTATGGTGGACCTTTCTAGGCCAGCCATTTTCTCTTCTACATTAGAGATTCCATTTTCTGAATGATCTAGTCTGCTTTTAATACTTTCAAGGGAGATTTTGACTTCTTGTATTATAGCCTTCATCTCTAACAGCTCCATCTGATTCTTTTGTAAAGTGTGAAACTCCTCTTTTAGATCTTGCATGAATTTCCTCACCTCCTAGAACTCTTCAACTCCTTTCTCCTTCCCCTTCAGCAGTTCCTTGTCTCTCTTCTCTTCGATCTCTGTTAGCTTTGCCATTATGAATGATCTGAATTGTTTATCAGACATTTCCATGAATTCCCTTGAACTGTGTGTGGATGAAGAGGAGCTATCCGTTTCAATTGGAGGAGGGGCATTTTCCAGCTTCTCCATATTTCTTGTGGTCCTGCAGTGATTTCTAGTCATCTGGTGGATGGTTGGTTTCTTCCCAAACTTTTGAAGTTTAATATGAGGGTTGGGAAGTGTGCAGAAAAGGAAGCAGAGAGAGGGATACAATACCAACAACAACAACAAAAAAAAAACAGACAAGAAACAGAGGAAAAAAAGAGAAAAGCTTTGGAATAAATCTAAAAAAGAAAAATTAATTTAAAAAAATTTCAATAAAAATCAAAAATAAGAAAACCGCGCGGCGCGCTAGCGCGCCGCACAAAATGTCTACATCTCAGGAGCCATTGAGCAGGCTTTCTCTTGAAGAAGGGCTGTTCTGGGAGGAGCAGAGGGGATTATTAACAAAACAAAGGCCTAGGAGGGAGGGGCCAAAGGGCCCTGTAAGAAGCCTCATCTTAAAAAATTCTAAAAAGCAAAAATTAAAAAAAATACAGACAGACAGACAGACACAGAGAGAGAGAGAGTGAGAGGTAGAGAGAGACAAAGATTGATTCAGAGACAGGAGATATGAAAGGGGTTTTCCTACCACGTGGGTTTTGTATGATGGAGGCCCAGTTAGGAGTGGGACATCTTCATTTCTCCCAGCATGTCTACATCTCAGGAGCCATTGAGCAGGCTTTCTCTTGAAGAAGGGCTGTTCTGGGAGGAGCAGAGGGGATTATTAACAAAACAAAGGCCTAGGAGGGAGGGGCCAAAGGGCCCTGTAAGAAGCCTCATCTTAAAAAATTCTAAAAAGCAAAAATTAAAAAAAAGACAGACAGACAGACAGACACAGAGAGAGAGAGAGTGAGAGGTAGAGAGAGACAAAGATTGATTCAGAGACAGGAGATATGAAAGGGGTTTTCCTACCACGTGGGTTTTGTATGATGGAGGCCCAGTTAGGAGTGGGACATCTTCATTTCTCCCAGCATGTCTACATCTCAGGAGCCATTGAGCAGGCTTTCTCTTGAAGAAGGGCTGTTCACGTGGGTTTTGTATGATGGAGGCCCAGTTAGGAGTGGGACATCTTCATTTCTCCCAGCATGTCTACATCTCAGGAGCCATTGAGCAGGCTTTCTCTTGAAGAAGCTATCATTATCATTTTTAAAAATTTTGTTACAGAGCACAATTTTTGTTAAAATTTTGTTACATTAGGAGAGAGAGAGAGAGAGAAAGACAGCTGCCAGATCTGGGACTCGAACCATAATCAGTCATGTGGGAGTCCAGCGCCTTAACCACTATGCCACCTGCTGGCCCCTTCACTGTATTTTCAATATGATAATATGTTTCTTTTCTCAATTTGCTCTTCTTAGATAAAAAAATTAATGTAAATTATCTTGTTTCAATACAAAAATATGTTAAATCAACTTGATTCCAGTTAAAATCAGAACTGGAATTACAATAATCAGTTTCAAAATCTCTATAAGAACTTTTTAAATCTTTATGTGCACATGTACTACTCTTTAAAGTGTTTCATATTATAAGCATGATATCTAATAATTGCAATGTATACATATTTATTTTTTCAGCCTATTTAACTTAAGGGTATCCTGGAGAGAAAAATATATTAAAAGCTAACTGGACTTGAACCCTTAGCCTGGAAGTTTGTCAGAAGAGAGAATTTCTTCTTTGACTTGAAAATTAAATGAGCGAACCAGTTGGTGGTACAATGGTGGTATAAATCTTTGTGAGACTGACCCACATGGGACCATTTCAGGCTCACATCACAG
The DNA here is from genome assembly GCA_026018925.1 of Tupaia tana. Lineage (NCBI taxonomy): Eukaryota > Metazoa > Chordata > Mammalia > Scandentia > Tupaiidae > Tupaia > Tupaia tana. The sequence continues at coordinate 17,866,908 of JAKSZU010000007.1, forward strand.
ACTTCCTGAACACGCTTTTTGGGTACATGTGTGCCTTTGACCAAGGACTGGCAGAGGCTGGGAGTAGAACGTAGCACAGAGATCCTGTTGGGGTGCATATCTTTCTCTTTCTCTCTCTTGCTCATGGAAGAAATAAAACTAAAATGCTAAAAACTAAGAAAATAAATTAGTAGCCTTGATTGACTACTATAGGTGGGCCCCATGATGTTTAATTTAGTTTAGTTTAGACCAAGTGTGAAGTTTCCTATGAAATAAAGTAAAAAAGGGATTTGGAGTTGTGTTATGTTTATGACTCTAGATGAGAAATGAAGTGGGAGAGAAGAGAAAGGAGACAAGAAGGAAGAAACGGTCTAAGGAGGTAGGGGAACCAGTAACTTAAGGGAAGGCTGGAGCCTAGTGAGGCACAGATCCACTGAGAAGTTTCTTCTGATGATGTAACATCCTCAAATGGAAAATGTATCTCTTTTCTGCTAGATGACTACATTTATAAAAATTAAATTTACGTGAACTAAAAAGTATATAAATACAGGGACCAGCAGTTAGCGTAATGGCTATGTCGCTGGACTCCCACGTAGTCGACCGTGGTTCGAGTCCCAGACCCGGTGGCTTAAACTCACGCCGGGCGCGTGTGCGTGTGTGCCCAAGATCCCGAGAGGAGAATGGAGGAGAAGGGATTGCAGCGTGGCCATCCCCTCTGGGGGGTGATTTTTCGCTTTCTATCTCTCTGGCGAGCGCACGCGCCCTAAAGCAAAAACCTCTCCAAAAAAAAAAAAAAAAAGTATATAAATACATAAAAATATTGTGTTAAATATAATCACTCTTTACTCTGTTCCTAAGAGGAAGAAAAATAGCACTGAGAATTTTCTTAGCATCAAAAACTGGTGTAGGCCCATCAGTTAAATAGAGTGTAGATGTCAATGTCCCACCTGAGCCCTGTTGTACATTCCCTTGGCCTGTCTTCTTGATTCCGGCACCCACAACTCTTTGCCTAAGAACTTTATTCTTATTTCAGGGCCTGAGCTGCTATGCATACAGTGACTTAACGGTTCTTCAGAGCAGCCCTCATCAATGATCATTGACTTTATATTATCCCAGTGGGATTAAGCACTCACAATTGGCTCACAGTGGTGGCTGGCTTGACAAAGCACCCTTTACTGACTGCCTGCTCTTTGTTATCTTAATTGACAACATGCTTACAGGTGTCCCTTCCACCTCCCATATAAACTCAAATTCAGTTCTCGGGATCTGTTCCTGGGGGCGCTATACATAGGTTATATGCTTCATAGTACTGCCTGAGTGGCTTTAAAATATTTATGCTTGGATGGTACAAACATGAGCCTTCTCAGATCTTTAAGCCATTCTTCAAAACAGTTAATAAAATATAAATTTAATATCCTTATTATAGTCCCCTTAGACACCTTAAATTAGTTCCTTCTTGTAAATAATTGATACACCTTTTACTTTCACTTTCTTGGAAGGAAAAGCAACACAAAGTAAATTGTTTTGTTATTATAATATTAAAACCTGATTAAAAGTATCATCTTTTATACTCTTATAAAGATAAACAACCAAAACCCAATGTATGTCTTTGGTTATAATTCAATATTATTATGGAAGAACACAAGGGATTCCAGTATTGAGCAATATAATATAAATGAGGCAAATAGGGTACAAAATAGCATAGTAAAAAGTGGAAAACTGGAAAACCAGTTAAAAAGTATGGAGAATTCATTAGTTAAACAAATTAAGGCACACGATAAATTTACTTTTGTATATTTTAAATCAATAACAAGGGAGTCTTTAGTATAGGAGAAGAAAGCCTCATACCGCAGTGTAATCATGTTAATAAACTGTTAACTTGAATGACATATTCTAACCTTAGCCTAGAAAAGAGATTGGCAAACTATGTCCCTTGGGCCTAATACATTTTACTATCTGTTCTATAAATCCAGTTTTATTGGAACACAGCCAAACCCATTTGTTGACATGTAAACAACACAACAGCAGGGTGGAGTATGTGAGACAGAGACATTATGGTCCACAAAGCCTAAAATATTTACAATCTGCCCTTTACAAAAGAAGTTTGTGACTTTTGATTTACAACACCAGAGTATAAAGTGTCTCTAAGCATAAACATTAAATATCTCATCAACTGATAAATGTTGTAATGATTACGTCGCTAGACACCCACATAGCCGGCCGCGGTTCACATCCAGGACCCATTGGCTTGAAACTCAAGCCAGGCACATGTGCGTGTGTGCCCCCAAATCCCCAGAGGATAATGAAGAGAAGGAATTGTGACATGGCCATCTCCCCTGGGGGTGGGGGGAGTGTGATTTCTCTCTTTATATCTCTTTCTGTGTCTCTGGAGAGCACAAGCACCCTATAGCAAAAATCTCTCAGAAAAAAAAAATTCTCATAAGCTGACTATATGACCATATATCCTGTGATACTTAGTGGTTTTTAATGTATTTTGTAAATCTTTTTAAACTCACAGAAAGTTTGCCAAATTAATGCAGATAATTTTTCTCACATTTCACCAAGCCTTCCCTAATGTTAACATCTTATAAAAAACACAATGTAGTTATCAAAACCATGTCATTAACATTGATATCAAACTATTAACTGATCTGCAGCCTTATTAGAATCTTATCCCTTGCCTACTAATGCTCTTTTTCTTTCCTTTTCCAGCCCAGGATTTCTCACTACTTTTGGATGTCATGTCTCCTTGGTCTCCTGTAACCTCTCACGGGTGCTCAGACTTTCAGGGCTTTCCATATTCCCAGCACATTTGCTGGATACTCCTCTGTTATTACATGCATTCAGTTTGGGCTTGCCTGATGTCTCCTACTCTGTCTGTTCTTATGGAAGAACATAATTGCAGTATTGAGCAATATATAAATGAGGCAAATAGGGTGTAAACTAGCATAGTATAAAGTGGAAAACTAGCAAACCAGTCGGAAAGTATGGAGAACTCAGTAGTCAGATCCATCAAGGCACATAATATGTTGAGGTGATATATCTTTGATAAGTCTACCCAGACGTGATAATTTGCCTTTTCATGTGTTATATCATGTTATTCATGCCTTATTACTGTGATTACTTACTTATCACTTTGATTACATGACGAAGGTGGTATCTGCTAGGTCTCTTTATAGTGAAGTGGGAAAATATGTTGGAAACATCCTGGTTCTCATCATACTTTGGTCCACCAGTTTTAGAATCCATTGCTGTTACCTATAACAACCATCTTTGTAGTGTTTGCTTGATGCTATTTCCCTCAATTTTTGTAATGTAAATAAAGACTTTTCTTCCAAATTTAATTTCCATTTACTATTTGTTTATATTAGAAGGGACTTGGGACTAGCAGTTAGCGTAATGGCTATGTCACTGAACTCCCATGTAGTCGACCGCGAAGCGAGTCCTGGACCCGGTGGCTTAAAACTCACGCCGAGCGCGTGTGCGTGCGTGCCCAAGATACAGAGAGGAGGATGGAGGAGAAAGGATTGTGGTGTGGCCATTCCCCCTGGGGGGTAATTTCTCACTTTCTGTCTCTCTGTCTCTGTCTTTCTGGAGAGCACACGTGCCCTATAGCAAAAACTTCTCCAAAAAAAAGAAGGGACTCATGCAGATTAATTTTATTCTAGAAGTTAAAATGTAGCACCATCATTATTTATGTTGTTATTCAAATCTTCTCAGTTTTGGTCATTGGGAGGCCCTTTATGTAGTTTATTTGGTTCCTGTGCCCTTCCTTCCTTCCTTCCTTCCTTCCTTCCTTCCTTCCTTCCTTCCTTCCTTCCTTCTTTTGTTTCTTTTAATTTGATAAATGGTGCATGCATTTGCTAGAGGGACAGAGAGAAGAAGAAAGCTAGAGAATGTGAAAAAGCACACCCTGTAGGAGTTGACCATGCTGCAATCCTTTCTCCTCCATTCTCCTCTCAGGATTTTGGGCATGCACACACATGCACACAGCTTGTTTTTCAAGTCACTGGATCTGAGACTTGAACAGCATAGTTGGCCATCTGGAATCCAGGTACCCAAACCACACACCACTGGCTGGGCCTTCTGTGTCCTTTCAACATGACTTTTCCTTCTCCTTCTTCTCATGTTCTTAGCTGCATTATTAAGGAAGTTTTTGTTGTTTCAGGTGTGATTTTAGGCATTGCTTTGATATTTTAAAAGAAAAACTGAAATTCTGGACCAGCAATTGGAATAATTATTACGTCACTGGACTCCCACTTAGGACTATGGTTCAAGTATTAACCCGGCAGCTTAAAACTCACACAAGTGCCTGTGCGTGTCTGCCCAAGATCCCGAGAGGAGAATGGAGGAAAAGGAATTGCAGCATGGCCATCTCCCCTGGGGGATGATTTCTCGCTTTTTGTCTCTCTGTCTCTCTGGTGAGAGCACGTGCCCTATAGCAAAAACTTCTCCCCCCCCCAAAAAAAATTCATCTAATTCAGAGTATATGTGTGTTTATATACAAATATATATATATATATATATATATATATATATATACACATCTATGTATACACATATATTTGTATTTGAAGGTCAAAAAAGCACTGTTTTTACTTATGTTTATAGAAATAGAAATACAATAAATTCCTCCAGATTAATTTTATTTTTTTCACATAAATGAACAATATTTTATTTCAAATGCAGAACTTTTTTTTTAATTTATTTTATACGTTAAATCAAATATGTCACTTAGCTTGCAAAGTGAATATTCCAATATATATACATTTCTCACCAGTGCAGTTGAGAATACTATACACAGTATCTTCAACAGATAATAATCCATTTATTTTTCCCATAAATGTTTTACCTCTCTCTTTTTCTCCTTAATGAACTTTCACTTACTTTTCTCCTTCATCCAAACTCTTCCAACACTATATCTGGTTTTTATAACCATTTTCTATGTTTCTATATTCTCTAGTCATTCAGTTTTGGCTATAGTGTGGACACTCGGTATATATTAAGTGGAAACATACAATGTCTCTCCATCATAGTCTGACTTGCTTCACTCAGCAGTAAATCTTCCATATTCATCCACTTTCTGTCAAAATCCGGGGTCTTGTTTTTTATAGCTGAGTAATATTCCATACAGTATATGTGCCACCCTTTTTCAATCTATTCCTGTGTTTGTGGACATTTGGATTGGTTCCATGTCTTAACGATTGTGAATAATGCCTGACTGGCCAGGGGGTAGATTCATTTTATTTGAAAAGCATGATCCAGTTTGAGGTGGTGATATTATTTTAGACTACTACTAAGTTATCATTGTCACAGAAGAAAATATTTCCTGTTTTATGCAGAGTCTATTGAGAAAATGAACAGATAATCACTAAAACTTTAATTTCAGGGGACAGGATGATGGCACAGAAATAAAACATGATGCTCTGTGGGGCAATGCCACATGAGAAGGCTGTTGGTAAAAATGTGAAGACCTCCCTGGGTATACCAGGCATGAGTGTGCCCACAAGCCAGGGCTGGCTGACCGTGGGGTGCACTGTAGTGTCAAGACCCCAGAGTGCTCTTTCTCTCTCTTTCTCTCGCTCTCTGTTTGCCTTGCTCATTGAAGAAATTAATAAAATTTTAAAACTTTGGTTTGAAAATGAAAATTTAAGACAATAATTTCATATGTGACCTACATATACTACATAGATAGCTTTTGCTTTTTTTCAGTTTGCCTTTTACAAGTCTAAGAAAAGAGTTACACATGGAACAATCTTACGTTATAAAGCTATTATTTTTGTTTTGTTTTGTTTTGTTTTTGCCATATTCTGGCATGATTTTCAAGCCACTGAGTCCAGGTCTCAAACCATGGTCACCCATGTGCAAGTCCAGTGCCTTAACCACTATGCTGCGTAATGGCCCCATAAAGCTGTTATTATAAAGGCTTGCCTATAAGTCATGATTTCTGCTACTGGACTAACAGTATACACTGATACTGTTTCCCAGCAGGGAGTCAGTACAATTCATTTAGCTAACTTTTAACAAAAATGTATTTTAAAGCCATATACATCTAGCAATTATTAATAAAGGTATATGATTTTTGTTTAGATATACAAATGGTTCTCAGGAGTTTAAGGATTTTATTTAAAAACTGCTTAAGATATTACTTAATTTTGTAGCTGTAAAAATATAATTTAAAAAACAATGTTTAGTAAGCTTACTTTCTTAGAATATATAATTAACTAATTTAATTTAGTGATCCTTAAATTTCATAATAACCACTGTTTTATGAGTTGTATAATTATCTACACAATGTCCTTAAAGTACTAGAAACATGTGAAAGAAAAAGGTCTTCTTTTTTTTTCAAAAAAAAAAAAAGAATCATTTTATTTAACTTTATTTATTTAAATTTGACTGGAGACAGTGGGGGAGAGAGAGAGAGTGAGAAATCAAGCCACCAGGTCTGGGACTCAACCACAGTCATCCATGTGGGAGTCCAGAGCTCTGAACCACCATGCCACCTGCAGGCCCCAACAAAGGCCTTATTTAGCATGTGAAACCACAACATAAACTATGAATTTTATTACCACTAGAAGAATTCTTACTTTGTTCTTGTTTGGCTTCAATTTGGCTGGCAATCACTATAGCTCTTAAAAGCTTTCTTCTATTATTTATTAAATTACTTATTTATTTTTAGAGAGGTTTTTGCTATAGGGCTCATGCACTGCCAGAAAGACAGAGAGATAGAAAGCAAGAAATCACCCCCCGGGGCGGGGGGGGGGGGGGGTGGCCACACCACAATCCCTTCTTCTTCATTATCCTCTTTGGATTTTGGATATGCACGCACACAGGACAGGTATGTTTCAAGTCACTGGGTCTGGGACTCGAACTGCATCAACTACGTGGGAGTCCAGTGACATAATCATCACGCCATCTATTGGTCCCTTTACTCTTTATTTTTATAACAGCTTTATTAAAATACTATTCACACACCATAGAATTTATTCATGTAAAGTGCACAGTTCAATAGTTCTTTATATATTCACATATTTGCAGCCATTATTACAGTCTTAGGAAGTTTTTGCAGGAACAAGAAATGTATATGTTTTCTCACATGCAAGAACCTCACATTCAAAAACCCTGAGCCTGTATCTGAATGCCAGCATACTTTTAAGTATACTGGATAGCATGTATTTTGTGAACGATAACAGATATTTTTAAAGAAATCTGTTTAGTATCTCAAAGCAAAAATTGCACCAGACAAGGTTAAAAGGGTGAAAATGACTATTTAAGGTTACTGCAGTAGCAGTAAGAGTCAAAAACTCAGTCTGAGCTCAATTGCACTGAAACAAAGGGCTAGAGAGCTGGAGAGTCTGTAAGAGGTTGAGTGGGGAGGTCAGAGGGCACTAACTGCCCTTACCCAAAGGCAAAACTAACATCCCCATATCTGCATGACAAGGGGTAGTTCTTCAACTTAAAGCAGTGTCCTGAGAACTGCAATTAGGCCCCTAGTCTCTCACAGAAACTTGGGAAACTGGGCTCTCTGGTCCCTGATAATTACATTTCAAAGGGATAGTCCCAGCCAGGCTCTTGAGAAAGTCCTGAGAGAGAAAATTAGCAAGAACCTTTTAAAGAGATTTACATCTCAAAGGGGGCAGAGAAAGAGTTCACTTATTTTCTAAAGTAAACAAAAGGAAGTCAAGCTACAGGCAGGGAAAAGCTTTTCTAGAGTTTCATCAAACTGAAAGGGAACTTAAGGCCACCATAGTCAGGTGTATGGCGTGGCAGTGTCTGGTGCCCTTTGAGGTGAAACTATAAATCACTGTATAAAACTATTCTTGGCGAATTGTCCTCTGAGATTGAGTCCATGGGGCCATATGGAGGGTCAAAGCAACTGAGAGTAATGCAGTTCTATCCCTAGCTTGGAAAATCTGTATTCCCCTCTCACTACCAGCTAACCACCACCAACCTCCAAAAAATATTATAGGTGGAGTCCTTACATTTAGAAAATTGAGACATTTGACTGAATGTCACTCCACTACAAAATTCATGTATCACTGCCTGGCATTTTGCTGACACCTGCTGGCACTTTCATGGAAAGATCCTGAAATAAAAAGTAATTAAAAAAAAAAAAAATCACCCTGGAAAAAGACAGTAACTGTTACTATACTTGCCCTCCAATCATAAGTAACCATAATCCCGTGAATAACATACAAAGCATCAGTTGTCTGGCATTGTACTGCAATGGTATTTAAGAAAGGATCAGTGTACTGAACAAATCCATCAGCCTTCCTGACGTCACACTCACAAACTATAGTGCCAAAGATGAAGTCCAAGTGGTGCGGGTCTTTCTGACCTTAAAAATACAGTTGAAGCTTTTTCTAAAGAGATTTTTGCTATAGGGAACATGCACTCATGGGAAAGACAGAAAGAGAGAGAGAGAGAAAGCAAGAAATCACTCTCCCCCCCCCCCCACCCTCATCCAGGGGCGATGGCCCTAGGCATGACTTTAAGCCACAGGTTCAAGGAGTCCAGCAATGTAACCAGTAGACCGTTTGCTAGTCCCAGTACAGTTGAAGTTCTAAGCGCTGAAAGAGCTAGGAACTGAGTATCAGAGAAGAGGCAACTGTGCAGAGGCGGCTCGGGGAGCCTATCTGTGGATTCCTTGTGCACCTCCTAGACTGAGTTGTTGGTGTGCAGGCTGAGACTCTGAGAAGCTCATCAGAAAGAGGCTGCCATGAGGCAAACTGGAACTGAGATTTCCAGTTCAGACAGTGATGAGCACCTTGGACATTCTGTTGAAACTCCACAAATGAAAGGTTAACTGGACTTAGGACCAACGTCATAAGTAACAGACACTTGCACTATGATTCAGTTAAGAACTGAAATTGAGGGACCAGCAGTTAGCGTAATAGCTATGTCGCTGGACTCCCACGTACTCGACCGTGGTTCGAGTCCCGGACCCGGTGGTTTAAACTCACACCAGGTGCGTGTGCGTATGTGCCCAAGATCTCAAGAGGAGAATAGAGGAGAAGGGATTGTGGCATGGCCATCCCCCCTGGGGGGTGATGTCTCACTTTCTCTCTCTCTCTCTCTCTCTCTGTCTGGTGAGCCCACGCGCCCTATAGCAAAAACCTCTCCAAAAAAAAAAAAAAAGAAGAAGAAGAAAAAAAAGAACTGAAATTGATCAACATCATAAAGAATAAAACCAAGCCTGACAAGTTCAAATGTAACCCCAGTAACTTAAGTGCCTGCCAGAAGAGGGTGCAGCACCCTTAAAGAAAGATCACCTGATTCATTCCCTTTATACATCCAAGACCTTGAGAAATTCAAACCCATTGATAAAGATTGCCATTTAGAATAAAAAAATATTTGAACCAGGACTGATTTTGTGCTTTCAGTTAAAGTCATAGGATCTGAAAAACAAATAAAATCCAAAAGCAATTTAAAGCCCAAGATCTGCTCCCCTGAGTACAAATCCTGGTGAGAGAATGCAGTTGTAAGTGACAATTTGAGTCATGTGGCCAGTACGTGTTATATGAAACATTTTAGTTTTTCAAGGTATAGGTGCTCAAGTTACAGTAATCCTTGGGAGATAAGAATGATGTTCTGAAGGGCCCAAGAATACAAGGAGACGTGTGAAGATGCTGTGTTAGAGGAGTGAAGGTGTGTGTTGGGTCACAAACTGAAACGTGTCCCTGAAGAGATTATTCTGAAGTCTCAGTGCCTTTACTAACAATGCAATACAGATATGAATAGAATGAATGGACATGTAATCCTTACTCTTTTTTTTTTTTTTTGAGAGAGAGAGATTTTTTTTTCCTATAGGACATGTGTGTTTACTGGTGAGACAGAGAGACAGAAAGTGAGAAATCATTTCCCAGGAGGGATGGCATGCCACAATCCCTTCTCCTCCATTCTCTTCTCCAGATCTTGGGCACACACGCATATGCACCTGGCATGAGTTTTAAGCCACTGATTCTGGGACTCAAACCACAGTCAACCATGTGGGAGTCCAGCAACATAACCATTATGTCATCTCCTGTTCCCTGTCTGTTTGCTTTCGAAAGGGGATATTGTCTAAGCTTGCCCTTGGTCCGGTTTGAATTGAACATGCTAAAAGACAATTTTTTTAATTGCCTAGAAGGCAGCAGAAGATTATGATTCTTATTAAGAATGATTGAAGTTGGAGTACTGTTTCCTAGTAAATCCCTCTCACAGTCTTGTGTGGTCAGTAGGTACAACTGACATTCTGGAAGTGTGGACTGTAAAGGCTGTAAACAGGTGGTTTCTTTGATTTCTTCAGCTGTACTCATAAGGACAAGACAGTACAGGAAGTGTGGGAGGACCAGCCTGCCTTTATAGACCTAGCTACTGCTTTCTTTTCAATACAAAATTGGAGTCCAGCCAGTCTCTGTTTTGGATAAAATCCAGTGTATTTTACTGTATTTCCACAGGGGTATTTGAATTTACAGGCATGTGGCCATAATTAAGTGAGGATAGACTTGGAAAGAATAATCATTATGGGCCAGTCAGTCCATTATACTGATGACATCATGTTAAGTGCTTTTTCCTTGGAGGAGTACGCAGGAGGAATTAAGAACCATGATGACGTATTTGACAAATAATAGCTGATTGATAAATCCAGCTAAATTTCAAGGCACACTGAAATTCCTGGGTGCTACACTGGTTGGAGAAACCTGAGACATTGCCATCCAGTTGTTAAGGACACAGACTATAGCTTTCAACTACAGATCTAGTCCAGCAGTCTCATTTTATAAATGAGAAAAATATTTAGACAGGTTTACAGAGATACTGAAAGGGTGAAGAGATTGAAATTCAAGTTTTCTTTTCTTTTTTTTGAGAGGTTTTTTTTTGTTTGTTTGTTTTTTTTTTTTTTTTTTTTTGCTATAGGGCATGTGAGCTTGCTAGACAGACAGAGAGAGACAGAGACATAGAAAGCAAGAAATCACCCCCCAGGGGGGATGGACACACCGTAGTCCCTTCTCTTCCATTCTCTTCTCGGAATCTTGGGCACACATGCACACGCACCTGGCATGAGTTTAAAGCCACTGGGTCCGGGACTTGAACCATGCTCGACTACATAGGAGTTCAGCGACATAGCCATTACACTAACTGCCGGTCCCATGAAATTCAAGTTTTCTTACTCAGTTTAGCTTAAACTCATGCCGGGTGTGTGTGCATGCATACCCAATATCCCAAGAGGAGAATGGAGGAGAAGGGATTGTGGCGTGGCCATCCTCCCGGGGAGTAATTTCTTGCTTTCTGTCTCTCTGTCTTTCTGGAAAGCACTTGCACCCTATAGCAAAAACTTCTCCAACAACAAAACAGGTTGAAAATGACATAAAAAAGTGGAAGGACATCCCATGTTTCTGGATTAGAATAATTAATATAATCAAAATGGCAATGCTACCCAAATTAATCTATACATACAACACAATTCCAATCAAAATACCAGAGACATTCTTTTTTTTTTTTTTTTTTTGAGAGATTTTTACTATAGGGCGCATGTGCTTGCCAGACAGACAGTGAGAGTCAGAGAGACAGAAAGCAAGAAATCACCCCCCCCAGGGGTGATGGCCACGCCACAATCCCTTCTCCTCCATTCTCCCCTCAGGATCTCGGTACGCACGCACACGCACCTGGCGTGAGTTTTAAGCCAGCGGGTCCGGGACGCGAACCACAGTCGACTACATGGGAGTCCAGCAACATAGCTATTACACTAACTGCTGGTCCCTACCAGAGACATTCTTTACAGATCTAGAAAAGACAATCATAGAATTTGTCTGGAATCATAAAAGACCTAGAATTGCCAAACAGTTCTGCTCAAGAAGAGTGCAGTGGGTGGCAAATCACTCCCTGACCCCCAAATATACTATAAAGCTGTGATAATCAAAACAGCATGGTATTGGTACAAAAACAGACACAGGTGGACCAATGTAATAGAATAGGAGACCCCAGAAATAAACACCAAAGCTTACAGCCAACTGATTTTTGGCAAAGGATACCAGTCAATCTATTGGAAAAAGGAAAACCTTTTGTGGAAATGGTGCTAGAAAAACTGAGTATCCACTTGCAGAAAGATGAAACTGAAACCCCATCTATCACCGTTAACAAAAATCAACTCAAAATGCTTCAAAGATCTGACCCTAAGACTTCAAACTTTATAAAAGTACTGCTGGAGGGATTGGCAGGTGGCATGGTAGTTAAAGATGCTGGATTTCCTCATGGTCAATCATGGTTCGAGTTCTGGACCTGGTGGCTTGCTTTCTCTCTTTCCCTTTCTCGCTCTCTCTGGTCAAAATTTTAAAAAATAATAATAACAAATGGAATTAAATAAATAAATAATTCTTAAAAAAGAAAATACTGCTGATGAAAAACACTGAGGAAACTCTGGGAGACATTGTGGTAGGCAAAGACTTTTTAAATAAGACCCTGAAAGCACAGGCAACAGTGCCTAAAAAAGACATATCAGATTATATCAGATTAAGAAGTTTCTGCACAGCAAAGGAGACAGTAATTAGTGTGAATCTACAACCTTCAGAATGGGAGAATAGTTTTGTAAAATACGCCTCAGACAAGGGACTGATAACCAGAATACACAGGGTACTCAAGATTTCCTGAAAAAAAAAATGTCTAACTCAATTAAAAGATGGGAAAATAAGGTGAACAAAAATCTCTCTAAGGAAAACATACGAATAGCCAAAAAATATTTGAGGAAATTCTCAACATCCCTCATCATAAGGGAGATGTAGATTAAAACCACAATGAGATACCACCTAACCGCTGTCAAAATGATGAAGATTAGACATACAAAAAGTGGTAAGGTTTGGTGGGGTTGTGGTAAAAGTAGAACTCCCCTATACTGTTGGTGGGAATGTAAACTGGTTCAGCCACTATGGAAAACAAAATGGAGGTTTTTCAAAGATCTACACATAGGACTTCTATTTGATCCAGCAATCCCATTTCTGGGTATTTATCCAACAGACAGGAGAATGCTCAGTCAGAAAAGTGCTCGCACATCAATGTTTATTGCAGCATTATTCATGATCACTAAGATCTGGAACAAACCCAAATGTCTATGAACAGATGAGTGGATGGAGAAAGTGTGGCACATATACTCTATGAAATATTATTCGGTCATAAAAAACAAGTCCCTGGCATTTGATAGAAAGTGATCAAATATGGAAGATCTATTGCTGAGTGAAGCAAGTCAGGATATGAAAGAAAGATAGTGTATGTATCCACTTAATATATACCGACTATCCACAATTTATGGTAGAGATTGAAATATTGGAGGGCATGAAAGCAATAAAAATAGTTATGGGCTCTGAAGACAGTGTGGGACAGGGGGTAGGGAGAAGGGAAGAGTATAGAGAAGGATAACAAGAGAACAAATAAAGAGGTATGACATTAGTGGGACACAGAAATGGTTTATTATCTGTTGATTATGACATGTGTAGTATTCTCAACTGGACTGGTCTGAGAAGTATTTCATGTTGGATAAATTATCTTTACTATCCAAATGATATATAGTGATAGAATGTTTAAAAGATAATGAGAATATGGGACCAGCAGTTGGCATAATGTCTATGTTGCTGGACTGCCATGTAGTCAACCATGGTTCGAGTCCTGGACCCGGTGGCTTAAACTCATATTGGGTGCGTGTGAGTGTGTGCCAAAGATCCTGAGAGGAGAATGAAGGAGAAGGGATTGTGGTGTGGCCATCTCCTCTGGGGGGTGACTTATCGCTTTCTGTCTCTATCTCTCTCTGTGTTTCTGGTGAGTGCATGCACCCTATAGCAAAAACTTTTCAAAAAAAAAAATTGGAGATGTACATTCCTCAAAATCTGGCAATTTCACTAGTATAAACCCAGTAGAAATCTGTGAACATTTGTACCGAGGTATGTGCATCAAAAAATGTTTAGAATAGCATTTTCATAATAGTTAAAATACAGAAAAGAGCCCAAACATCCTTTAATGGCACAATGAACAAATAAATTGTGAAATGGTCACACAAAGGGATAATAGGTCACAGGAAAAATAGCTGGTATGTGGCTTCATCCAACAATATCAATGAGTCTCACAAATACCATGTAAATTCAAATACGCCAGATCCAAAACAGCACATGTTGTAAGATAAAATTCATGTAAATGTTAAAACATAAACATGTTAAACTTAACCATAGTGTTTAGTAATCTATGCTTATGTGCTAAAACAATAAAGAAAAGTGACTATGTAATATCAGGCTACTGATTACCTTGTGGGGAGGAAAGGTACAGTGACTGGGATGGGTAAAAGAGCTTTTGCATGTGGGTCCTATTATATTTCTTGAGCTAATCTGTGCCATGGAATGTAAGTATTTATGTTGTGATAAATATATCATATTGAATAAGGTGTCTCATGCCTTAAAAAAAAATCTTTGGCAAGATAATGTGTTGAAAGTATTAAGTTAAGTCACTGTATTTTGCAATTCTGGTTTTGCTTCCAGAATGATCCATTCATCTAAAATCTTGGAATTCAAATACTTAATGACTTGTTTAGGGCCTCATCCAATTAATGAAATGACCAGAAACTGCCTGTGATTGTATGTAATTTTTATGTATGTGTAGCTTATGCATGTCTTGGTCCATTTTTGTGTTACTTATGGAAATACCCAAGACTGGATGATTTATGAAGAAAGAAAGGGCTATTGACTCACAATTCTGGTGACTAGAAAGTCCAAAGACATAAGTCTGGCATCAGGAATGTCAACAAAATGGTAGCCTGTGGCACAAATGATGTCAGTGATGTACAGAGAGACAGATGCAGACAGCAATCTCTCTTTCATACTGGCCAGTTCTCATGAGAACTAACTCCTTTTTACCAGAGCTAGAACTCACTGGATCTCCTGTGACATTATTAACCTATTCATGAGAATGGTGCCTCCATAATGTAAGCACCCCCCATTAGGCTTCATCACCTCCCAACACTAAATTCTAAAACATGAAACACTGGGAACAAACTCTTTTCCAAACCATAAAATATAGTGTATGTTCTTTGTATTAAACTATTCTGTATTCATTCTCTAATATTTCTCTTCTTTCAACTTTGTTTAATTTCTTGGAATGCCCCCATGACAGGATTCCAGTACTCCATAATTCACCCTGCCCTAACCCTCCAGCCAGCCAGGATCACTTTCATAGCCATGTTTGGGTACAACCAGGATCCAAACCCTGGGCTTCTCTATACAGCTTCAGCATCACACAGTCTACTGTGTGAACCCCACTACCTGCATTGCCACAGCTGGGGCCCTTTTCTTTTTTTTTTCTATGAACAGGAGATGAGAAATGGCATGTGTTATCTCTAAAGAAATGTAGAGCAACAATTCTAAATTGTGCCACTATAAAGTTATTGAAGAATAACTGAGTTCATGGTACTCATTGATATACTAGGCCTTGCTGTACTCACATTATTTTCCAGACAGAGTACGACATCATTCCTGACCCAGGTTACTGTTTAGTGAGAGAACCTGATTGCTAAGCATATCATTTCTATGTAATGCATTTAATACTCTCATTCAGTAAATATATTTTAATTATATTTTGTCACTCATGTCATTGTCACTGGTTACAAAATGGAATTCTAGAGATAGTCTCTAGCCTTCTACAGATTGTAATGTAACTGAATATAAGGAGTCTCTGTTATTAAAGGAGACATTGTTATTGAGGAAAAATGTCCACTGAGTCTACACCAGTAGGAGCATCTATGTGAAGACGGGACTACAACTCAGGTGGCTGTCTCCAAAGACTCACGGGTTAAGAATTTTCTCTTCTGCTTCAGGAAAACTATCAGCTGATAATAATTTTATACTAGACACAACAGTAGATTCTTCAGTGAAGAATATTGTAGAAATGTATGTGATATGAACAAACAATAGCCTATGAGAATCATTGGATCAAGGGCAAAGGACTCACCAGGGTTTGATACTATAACAATTGACAAGATGGTTAGGAAGACAACTCCTTTGAAGGAGAACTCAAATTGAGCCTTATAGAATGATGTGATACAATGTCATTTTTTTGTTAGCTATACCATACTATAAAACATATAATTAACTTTCTAAAGAGCTATAGTTACTAGTTTCTCTATTTCCACATCTTTATTGTCTTTATTGTCATAGCAACAAATGTCGAAGTCCTACTGAGTGATTTGAACTTAAGGAAACAAACTCTGAAATAAACTTTTGTATTTTTCTTTGCCTGAGAAGAATCCGTCAGAAAGCCATGAAATGGGATCATATTAAGCATTGATTTCCCTCAAATTTTTGTGACTCACTGCAATTTTTTTACTTCAGATCTTCTGCCAAACTAAATCTGGAATTTTTCCTGTGGCTCTAGTTGTAAAAGATAAGACTCTTGATTATATTTGTAAAATATCTCTGTCTCTTTCTCCCTGTCTCTTGCTCTTCCTAGATTTATATCTAATCAGCAACTTAAATTCATTTATTTTTTCATATATTTTAGCATTAATTATTGCAATATGATAAATTATTGAATTCAATACACCGTTATAAATTTCATTTTTAGCAATAGAAGTACAGACAGCTTTGTCCCAAACACGTGACAAAATGTCGGTATCTAAAATCCAAATTACTTGGACATATCCATTATGATAGTTTGAATTTTAAGATTTTGGACATTTTGGTTTCTGTCAACAGGACATGTTAAATAATGTCCGTTCATGTTAAAAGCTACAACATTTAATATCTATGGTGAAAGAACATAAATTGTTCTTGGAATATCTCTCTGGAGTGTGACTATAAACAGTAGCCCTGCCCTGACAGGATCCAGGGATGCTGACAGTGTGCCTTTCATGGGACACTTTTTTATCCTGGTGAATGCCCTAGTGCCTAAGTGTCTGACCTGTGGTAAGGTGTCTCTCATACAGGAGTTATTCTTTCATTCTTTCTTTTTTCTTTTTTTTTTCCTGGATAACATAAACAAATTGCCCTTGTCTGATCTATGCCCAGTTTGTTTTTTTACCAAAATAACTATATTTCTAGGAGAGCTCTGACCAGAAAAAAAGGCATGGTTTGTCAGTCAGATAAGACACGGAGGAAGCAACTCAACAATACCCATGGAATGACAGAAGCAGTGTATTAGTTATAGGTCCCAGAAAGAAAAGGTCAGCACCACTCATAGGGCCAATGGGAAGAGAGGATCATCAGGGACCTGTATGCTCCGTCAGGGAGTGGGGGACAAGAAAGAGAGAGACTGAGGACCCTGTAGGCCAAAGTTCTTATTACTAGAGTTCAGTGAGTTACCTAGATGGCCCTCCCTACCCAGGTAGAGAATTCTAATAGGTGAGTTTACAGCAAGTAGGCATGAGTTCTGTGGTCTCATGCTGTGACTGAGGTACTGTGAAGTATCTGCGCAGTACGTGTGAGGACTGGGTGTCAGTGAGATGAGTCCAGGAGGTTATATCCAGCTGTCCCAATAGGGAAGTGATCACCAGGGGCAGTGGCATAAAATAGATATCTGGATTGTTCACCCTGAGGAACGGGTGGATGTGGAGAATTAGAAACAGTGCCAAAGTAATTAATCCCTGCTACTGGTATGAGAAGATTAAATCAATACTCAAAATGGATGCCAAGGCAATATAAAATAAGAATTGACTACAATAAGCATGGTGAATCCCGAAATTCAGTAGTCTAGTAGCAGGATCCACTTTTCAGATATTTTTTTATCTGTGGTATTTTGTAATACCTGATTATATCTAGTTGAGTCTCAAAACATTGACTTAAATGATCCTACTATTTCTGAGACAGATGGAGTGCCAATCTAGAATTAAGTAGTCACTAATTTATCTTTCCAAAGAAATTTTCTTATTTTAAAATTTATGAACAGTAAACTTTACTCTCTATGGTGAACAGTTCTGAGTTTTGACAAAAACATAAATAATTCACTCACTATTACAGTCATGATACGGAATTGTTCCATTACCCCTCAAATTCCCTGTGATTCTTCTGTCTGGCAGAGAGTCACCTGAAATTCACAGAATAACTACTCGAGACATAGATATCTGAGTCAAGAGAGAAAGGGAGAGGTCATCCCAGGTACGATCTGCTAAGCCTCTCTGGTCCTTCGTGTTTATTAGGGTAAAGGAAGAAGGAAAGTTATTTTTTAGAAAATCAGAAAAATAAGGTTGTTTTCTGGAACATGTTAGTTTCAGTATCAATTATAGGAGGAATTGCTAAATGACACCAGAGGCTGGAAAGAACACCTTAGGAGTATGGGGAAGGTAATTATGGAGAAAAAATAGAGAGGTAAGACATTTTTGGGACACAGTAATGGTTTATTCCCTGTTGATGATGACATGTGTAGTATTCTTAACTGGATTGGTCTGAGGTGTACTTTATGTTGGGTAAATTCTCTATGCAAGCTAAATGATGTATAGCAATTAAATGTATTAAAAATTATAATAAAAAATAATTTGAAAACACATTTATCAGATAGCACACCCAGTTAACTGGCCTCCTGTTGTTTTCAAGCAGGAAGGCATGATATCAGGAGTTTTCACCACTTTCCCTAAGCATGCACTCATTTGTTCACTCTTGGGCATGGTCAATAAGTTGTAGGAGAGGTCCAGACAGACCATGTTCAGACTAAGAAATGTTGAGTTGGGCGTGTTCCAAAGGAAACATAATGTCCTGCTGAAATAAGGTGACCATGAGATTCCCAATCATGTGAAGAGTGCCATTGGTGAAAAGACGGGTTCCTCTGGGGAATTTTTCTATACAAGGTTGCCATTCAACATCATAAAACTGATATTTCCAAAAGATTCTGGTCCACATTTCTTTAAGAGAGAAGATGGTATACTCATATTTGAAGAGGTAGATACATTCAAGTTGATCCCTAAGACAAGAGTTAAATTAGTTAAATGGTCAGGGGTTTCTGGTTGATAGTAGGAGATATTACTGTGGAATAATTTAAGGGCATCCATAGACAGAGGGTTTGGTTATAAGACAGGTAGGTGGGTAAGAGGAAGAAAATCTAAGGACGAATTGATGGGTAGCCATTCTTAACTTTCTGGAAGAGGATCGGCACAAGGGAACCAAACTCCTGCAGTACAAGAGGGGAGGCCATGGGACCAGCAGCTAGCACAATGGCTATGTCGCTGGACTCCTATGTAGTCGACCGCGGTTCGCGTCCCAGACCCGGTGGCTTAAAACTCATGCTGGGCGTGTGTGTATGTATGCCCAAGATCCCGAGAGGAGAATGGAGGAGAAGGGATTGCGGCGTGGCCATCCCCCTGGGGGGTGATTTCTCGCTTTCTGTCTCTCTAGCTCTGTCTTTCTGGCGAGCGCATGCGCCCTACAGCAAAAGCCTCTCAAAAAAAAAAAAAAAAAAAGAAAAAGAAAAGAAAAGAAAAAGAGGGGCGGTCAGATTGGATGGAATGAGCCAAAAGTATCACTTGTCTACCATTCCCTAAAGCACTGTGACTGAATAATATTTCCATTCCTAACTAACTAACTAGTAGACCTAACCATGTATCACAGTAGTTAAGTACTGTACAGAGGAAGCTGGGTCCCCATGGGCAAATGCAGTTTAATCCTGGCCTGAGACTTGAAAAACACACCGGGCACATGCATACCTAGTATCCAGACAGGATGAAAGGCTTGAGCTGTGACCAGGCCCTTTCTGGGAGGGGAGGAGGTTCTCTCTCTCTCTTCGTCTCTTTCTCTCTAACTTATGTGTGTGCATGGGATCTCTGCCCTCCTTCCCCCCTCAAAAAAAATGAAAAGAATTCTAAGATAAAAGTTTTTACCTGGGGATGGCCTCATTGCCTAGTGGTTAAGGCAGCTGGATCCCATACAGCTAACCATGGTAAGATTCCGCTCCAATGGTTTGAAAAAGGCACAGAGTGCCTGTGTTTGTGTGTCCCAAATCCCCATGAGAAGAAGAAATGAAGGAGAACAGATTGAGGTTGACTACACCCCAGTGAAGAGTGTTTTCTCTCTCTCTCCCTCTGTCCTCTATGTATCTCTGTCTCTGGTGACATCATGCGCTTTCTGGCAAAATTAAAAAATAAAGTTTTACCTAGTTGTAGTTATATTATCAGGCAGACTGATTACCAACTGAAGAAATGGGGCACAAGAATAAATTAAAATATGAGAACAATAAAAGAATTGCATCATACAACAGAAGCTCATGATTATGAAATTTCAATTCTAAGATCCATCATCTCTGAATAAACCATGTTTTTTAAAGATAGAACAGGTAATGGCACTACTTAACATGGAATGTATCCGTGTCAATGGTCATGCTATACATGGAAAAAGCAGTTTTGTAATTGTATTATAGTGCTGTTTGGAAGCAAGGATTCATATAACTTGAGGTTGCAGAAATTATAAACTGTGGCTATTAATAGTGGATTATCTCCACTATGGCTACCAACCTTTGGCCAGACCATATGTTGAATTTTCTATTTTTCATTTTGAAAATGAATAAAGAAAAACACCATAAAATTTGCATGTCTGCTTAATTTTATCAAGTATTTGGCAAACTACATAAAATTCTCATTCTGTTCCTATATTTATTTAGAGTTATTTGGTAAAATTATGTATGCACATTACTGACAATTTCAACTCTGACTAAAGAATAGAAGAGTGTAGAGGGATCCCTCTGAGCAGAGAGGAGACACTACACAGGCTACCCAATGTTCAGCTGCCACAGTGACCAGAGCCAGGAATAATTGCATTGACCCAAGTAGAGAATGTGTGGGAGACTCTCTTAATCTCCAGACTTGCTGAATACTAACAGTCTTCTTTTTACATTGCTCCTGCAACGGGAGATGCTCCTTATAAGAACTTGTTATGGCCAAGCCCTAGAAAACCCATATCAGTTGATCGTATTCACTAATCCCAGCAATCTCTCTTTCTCTCTTTTTAAATTTATTACTTTATTTCATTTTATGTTTAATCATTTTATTTCATCACAGCATACAGAATGAGAATCTTAAATTCTTGACAATTTATATTGGTTTGACCCAAGTTTGGGAAGGATTATGCCAGGCACAGACGTGCCAGCAAACTTTTTTTTTTTTTAGTTTGTTCTTTTATTATTATTTCATTTTCTTTTATACATTCAATCACATTATTATTTCGCTTACAAAATGGATATTTCAACAGGTGAGCATTTCTCCCTAGTACAGTTGATAAAGCTATAAAATATCTTCAACAGATAATACCACATTTCTTTGTCCCATTAATGCTTTGCCTCTCTACTTTTCTTCTACATGTCCTTTCTCAGACCCTCCTCTTTTACACACACTATATCTGGTATTTACATCTATATACCATGTTTCTATATCCTTTAGTCAATCAGTTTCAGTCATAGAGTGCAGACATTCGGTATATATTAAGTGGGGACATACGATGCCTCTCCTTCATAGCCTGGCTTGCTTCAGTCAGCAGTAAGTCTTCCATATTCATCCATTTCCTTTCAAAAGCCAGGATTTTGTTGCCTTTTTATGGCTGAATAGTATTCCATAGAGTATATGTGCCATAGTTTTTCTTTTTTTTTTTTTTAAATTATTTATTTTATTTTATTTATTCATTTATTTATTTTTAATTTGACCAGAGAGAGACACAGAGAGAGAGAGAGGGAAAGTGAGAAAGCAGGCCACCAGGTCCGGGACTCGAACCACAGTTGGCCATGTGGGAGTGTCTAGCAGCCCAACCACCACGCCACCTGCTAGCCCCTGTGCCATAGTTTTTCTATCCACTCATCTGTTCGTGGGCATTTGGGTTGTTTCCATGACTTAGTAATTGTGAATAGTGCTGCAATAAACATCGATGTGCAAGCACTTTTTTGATTAAGTATTCTTCTGTCCTTTGGGTAGATACCAAGGGGTGCGATTGCTGAATTATATGGTAGTTCTATTTGTAGATTTTTGAGGAATCTCGAAATTGTTCTCCACAGTGGCTGGACCAGTTTACATTCCCACCAGCAGTTTAAGAGAGTTCCCCTTTCACGACACCCCTGCCAACACTTAACATTTTTTGTTTTCTTAATCTTAGTCATTCTGACTGGGGTTAGGTGCTTTCTCATTTTTGTTTTGATCTGCATTTCCCTTACAATGAGGGATGTTGAGCATTTTTTCATATGCCTTTTAGCTATTCGTATGTCATCTTTAGAGAGTGTTTTTTTTTTTTTTTTCAACTCATTCTCCCATCTTTTAATAGTATTGATCATCTTTTTTAGGAACAGCTGTTCCTTGTGAATTCTGGTTGTCAGTCCCTTATCTGACGCATGATTTATAAAAATATTGTCCCATTCTGAGGGCTGTTGATTCACACTAATAACTGTGTCTTTTGCCATGCAGAAACTTCTTAGTCTGATGTAATTGCACTTGTCTATTTTGGGGATTATCGACTGTGCTTTGGGGGTCTTATTTAAGAAGTCTTTCCCTACTCCAATATCTCCCAGAGTTTCCCCTGTGTTTTCCAGGAGCAATTTTATAGTTTGAGGTCTTAGATTTAGATCTTTGATCCACCTTGACTTGATTTTTGTCAGAGGTGAGAGGTAGGGGTTCAGATTCATCTTTCTGCAAGTGGAAATCCAGTTTTTCCAGCACCATTTGTTGAAGAGGTTTTCTTTTTCCCACTGGATTGACTGGTACCCCTTGTCAAAAATAAATAGACTGTATGTTTGGGAATTTATTTCTGGGGACTCTATTCTGGTCCATTGGTCCACATGTATGTTTCTGTGCCAGTACCATGCTGTTTTGATTACCACAGCTTTGTAGTATACTTTTGGGTCAGGGAGTGAGATGTCACACACTCTTCTTGTGCAGAATTGCTTTGGCGATGCAGGGTCTTTTATGATTCCAGACAAACTTTATGATTGTCTTTATTAGATCTGTAAAGAATGTGTCTGGTACTTTGATTGGCATTGCATTAATATGTAGATTAATTTGGGTAGAATTGCCACTTTGATTATATTAATTCTTCCAATCCAGGAACATGGGACATCCTTCCACTTTTTTGCATCATTTTCAATTTCTTTTTATCTTCTCATAGTTTTCCTTGTGGAGCTCTTTAATTTCTTTGGCTAGATTTATCTCTAAGTATCTTACACTTTTTGTGGCTATGGTAAGTGGAATTACTTTTTTCCGTTCTATCTCAGTCTGTCTGTTGTTCATATATAGTAATGCTATAGATTTCTGGATATTAATTTTGTATCCTGCAACTTTACTGTATTCATGTATTACTTCCAGAAATTTTTTCATGGAAACCATTGGGTCTTCTATGTATACAATCATGTCATCTGCTAATAGAAAGAGTTTTACCTCTTCTTTTCCCATTTGAATGCCTTTTATTTTTTCCTCTTTTCTGATTTGGTTGGCGAGGTCTTCTAGTACTGTATTGAAAAGGACTGGAGAACGTGGGCATGGTTGTTTGTACCAGATTTTAGCGGAAAAACTTTCAGCTTTTCTCCATTGAGGATGATTGAGGATGATGTTTGCTATGGGCAAGCAAACTTTAATTAGCTAGAGAGATGGGTTGTAATGGGAACTAAGGAGAGCACAAATTGAAAGGTATACATATGCTATCTCCTATTAGTTCCTTAAGGACTTTCCATCTATTTCTAATATGCTACATATAAAAATGTTCAATCTTCTTTAACTCTCAATGAAAACATAGCCTTTAGGTAAGTCTAAATTAAAGCCCCAGTGAGATACTACTTTTCACACATTAGAACGATTAAAGCATAGAGTACTAAAAATTCCTAGTGTCTACAGGATGTAGAGCAACAGGAACTGTCATACATTATTTATGGGAATGTAAAATGTAAAATGGTACAGCCACTTAGAAAATGATCTGGTAGCAGTATTTGTAAACATGCCAACATATGTATTTTTAAAATATGACGTACTATTAATGTGCAATTTCCATAAATTAAGCTAAAAGTATTCATATAATCTACCAATTTTTTTTTTGGAGAGATTTTCACTATAGGGCGCATGCGCTCGCCAGACAGACAGAGAGAGACATAGAGACAAAAAGCGAGAAATCAGCCCCCAGAGGGGATGGTCACGCCGCAATCCCTTCTCCTCCATTCTCCTCTCGGGATATTGGGCACGCACGCACACGCGCCCGGCGTGAGTTTTAAGCCACCGGGTCCGGGATGCAAACCGCGGTCGACTACGTGGGAGTCCAGCGACATTGCCATTACGCTAACTGCTGGTTCCCTATACCAATTTTTTTAATATTTAATCTTTACCAACAATAATAAAAAGGTTATATAGTGAATCACCTTTTTACCCTCAAAACACTTAAGAAATTTGATTGAAAATGATAAAATATAGAAATACTAAACTGGCTTGGCAAATTTCATAAAGTTAAATGTATAATTATTAGATGAACCAGGAAGATCACTTCTTGATATTTACCCTAAAGAAATTAACAAGATATTAGAGAAAAGGTGCCTAAGAATGATTATATGTAGGGACTTTACAATTTTTGTTTGTTTTGTCATTCTTTATATTCTAATACTTGGTCCTTCTTTTCTTTAGTGCCATTTTAGCTAATTACAAAAGCAGGCCATATTTATCTCGTAAAAATTTTTTTGGTGGTTTCTTCCCCATAATATAAAAGTCATATTGAAGTATAATTAAATTATCACACGTTCAACCTTTTAAAGGTACACAGTTGTTATCTTTTATTTTATTCAAAGAGTTTTTCAACATTCATCACTAGCTAAAAAAATTCTCTACCTATTATAATAACTCTCTATTTTCCTGAAACCCTCAACAACTCAAAAATACTAATCTACTTTCTATCTTTATGGATTTTTCTGTTCTGGACATTTCAAAAAATTTTATATAAATGAGATCATACAGTATGTAGACTTTTTTTTTTTTTTTAGAGAGAGAGAGAGAGAGATTTTGCTATAGGGTACATGTACTTGTTGAAGAGACAGAGAGAGACAAAGAGAGAGAAAGTGAGAAATCACCCCCGAAGAGGGGTGGCAAAGCCACAATCCCTTCTCTTCCATTTTGCTCTCATGATCTTAGGCATGCATGCACATACTACCAGTGTGAATTTCTTTTCTTATAATTATTGTTATTTTTATTCTTTAAAGATATTTTATACACATTATGATCAGCATTTTTTTTTCTTTTTTTGGAGAGGTTTTTGCTATAGGGCGCGTGCGCTCGCCAGACAGACAGAGAGAGACAGAGAGATAGAAAGCAGGAAATCACCCCCCAGGGGGGATGGCCACGCCGCAATCCCTTCTCCTCCATTCTCCTCTCGGGATCTTGTGCACGCACGCACACGCGCCCGGCGTGAGTTTAAGCCGCCGGGTCCGGGACTCGAACCGCGGTCGACTAAGTGGGAGTCCAGCGACATAGCCATTACGCTAACTGCTGGTCTCTGATCAGCATTTTTATAATAGAGATCACACATATATCTTAATGGCTACATAAATTTGACTGTATGTGTACTATAATATTGACCAGCCATATTGATTGATAAGACAATATTGGTAAATACCAGTTAATATTAATCTACTATTGATAATATCCCTAATAGTCATTTATAGTTTGCTTCTTTTTTCATATTTTATTGATTCACAAAGGATCTTAACTAATCTAAATACTTTCAATAGCAAGTGCAGTGGATATAAACACATATATGAACCCATGTCTGATTTTAGGCAAAAAAACTCGGTGAATAGGATGAACATTCTATAAATTAGCACCTAACTGAGGCTATGTAACTTACTGTGGTCATTAAATGTGTGTGTGTGTGTGTGTGTGTGTGTGTGTGAAATTTTACATATATATATATATATATATATATATATATGTATATGTATATGTATACATATATATATATATATATATATATATATATAATTTCAAGAAAAAGCATTTTTAGTTTTAATAAGTCAAAAATCCAACAATTTTTTGGAATTGTTGGATTTGGGAAATTTTTGGAAATTTTCCAAAAATTTGCCTAAGATTTAAAGCCAGGAAAAAAGGTTAGGATTTTGTTCAAACAGTAGCAGACACTAAAAACTCAAAAAACAGATATGAACAAAGGTAAAATCTAGTAATAAGTGCACCGTAGTTTTCTTCTGAAACATATTTTTTTCTCTCTTCATTTCCCCTTTACCAAAGAAGCATGAACTAACATATTTGCAAAAAATAAATAAATTTAGTCTCAATTTGGTCTGTTATTTGCACAAGACCTCATAAAAATTCTAATTGATTTAGTTGACTTTGCTGAAACCTTTTATATGGAACTTCAGATTAGATTCTTTTTTCTTTCAGGTTTTGTTTATCTGAGAATGTTCTTGTCTTTTCTTCCCATATGAAGGATAATCTTGCCAGGTATAGTAACCTTGGTTGCAATTGTTTTCCCCTTAACACTTTGAATATAGTTTCCCAGTCTTTCCTCACTCACATTGTTTCCGATGAGAGATCTGCTGTCAGCCTCATGGGATAAACTTTGTAGGTAACTTGACATTTCTCTATTTTTAGTACCTTGTATTTGTGGTTTTGGTCAATCTGGCTATGACGTTTCTTGGAGATCTTCTTGGGTTGGTTCTATTTGGGGTCCTTTGTGTTTCTTGGGTCTAGATATTTGAATGCTTCTCTAGGTTTGGAAAGTTTTCTTCCAAGATTTCATGGAATAGATTATCAATACCCTTAGTTTTTTCACCTTCTGGGATACTGATTATCCTGATGTTTGGGAATTTAAAGGTATCTTGTATTTCTCGTGTATTATTCTCATTTTTTAAAATTATTTTTTCAGTCTTTTTGGTGATTTTTTTCAAGGTCAGAGGTTTTATCTTCTACATCTGAGAGTCACCCTTCTGCATGACCTAATCTACTTTTAATAGTTTCAAGGGATGTTTTGATTTCCTGTATTACATTCTTCATCTCTAACAGTTCCATTTGATTCTTTTTTATGGTGTGTATTTCTTCTTTCAGATTATGATAGAACTTCCTCACCACTTAGAATTCATTGCCCATTTTATCTTGCATCTTCTAGAGTTTATTGTCTCTCTTCTCTTGCATTTCCATTCGTTTAGTTACTATGAATATTTTGAACTCCATCTGACATATCCATGAGTTCCATTGAACTGTCTGTGGATGATGAGGGATTGTTCTTTTCCCTTGAGGGACAGAAATATTCTTGGTTTCTCACATTTCTTTTCCCTTTGAGGTGATTCTG
This sequence comes from Tupaia tana, assembly GCA_026018925.1. Classification (NCBI taxonomy): domain Eukaryota; kingdom Metazoa; phylum Chordata; class Mammalia; order Scandentia; family Tupaiidae; genus Tupaia; species Tupaia tana. The sequence goes on from JAKSZU010000007.1 coordinate 17,894,123, forward strand.
AGACATAAACCATGTGCTTCTCTTTAGTGTAAGATACTTCTGTGCAATTTTCTCTCCTCTACTGTGTTTTGCAACATAGTATTCACAGAGAGAGACTTGAGTCCAGAATTATGAAGAGGAATATCTCACTTTGTGTTTCTCTAAGTCTAGCAAAATTAGAAGGTTTGGCTAGTATGCACATAAACTTGTCTGTGCACTCTCTGGGTGGAAGCTAAGCAGCAAAATGATATAGTAAGTTAGGAGAAAAACAGAATACAAATAGAAAAAAGACAAGAAAAAATATAATAGACAGAAGAATTAAAATGAAATAAAACAAAACACCTCAGATGTAGATATCTCCCTGTAATGCCCCTGTTTTTCTTGCTATGATAGGTTGGGGAGGTGAGTTGGAAGAAGGGAGCTGCAACTTGGGTATTCTCAGTCCTTACGTTAGTACCAGAAATGAGCAGAGCACCTGAGATGTAGATGCCTACCTGCAATGCCCCTGTCCTTTCTAACTACGGGCTGGAGAGGTGAATTGAAAAAGAGAGGCTACAACTTGGGCCTCCTTAGCCCTCACATTGGTACCAGAAATGAACAGAGCACCCCAGATGTAGATGTTGCCCTATAATGTCCCTCCCCAGTGTGAGGTTCAAGCCACCAAGTTTAAGACTCGAACCACAATCAACTTAACCATTTCGCCATCTGCTATCTTCACTTAGCATAATGCTTTCAAAGTGTATCTATGTTGTACCATATGTAAGCACTTTTCTCCTCTATATTGCCCAATAGTATTCCACATAATTATACTATGTTTTGCTTATTCATCATTTGATGAAAATTTGAGTTATTACCATTGTTTGTTTATTACAAAAAATAGTGGTATATACATCTGCAAATGAGGGGTTTTTTTAAGATGCTTTTGCTATAGGGCATATACACTTGCCAGAAAGAGACAGAAAGTGAGAAATCACCTCCTCGGGGGCATGGCCACGCTGCAATCCCTTCTCCTCCATTTTCCTCTCGGGATCTTGGGCATGCAGTCACATGTGCCTGGCTTGAGTTTAAGCTGCTGGGTCCAGGACTCAAATCGTGGTCAATTACATGGGACTCCAGCGACACAGCCATTACACCAACTGCTGATCTCAGCAAATGACTTTTTATGTGGACACATGGTTTCATTTCTCTTGGCTATATGCCTTAAAGGTGGAAATGCTGGTTCATGTAACAACTCTGTTTTTAACATTTTGAGGAAAAGCCAAAATGTATTTTTTTTAAATCACTATAGTATTTCATTTCTCTACCAGCAGTACATGAGGGTTCCAATTTCTCCACTTCCTGTGGACACTTGATGTTGTCTGTTCTTTTTATTTTAACCAACCCAGTAGGTGTGAAGTGTTATCTCACACTTTTGATTTAAATTTCTTTAGTGATTAATGATGTTGAGCATCTTCTCATGTACTTGTTGACCATTAGTGCGCAAACACTTTGCCAAATCCTTCAAGACTATTTTTACTTACATATGTTCTCATTTGATTGTGTACATCTTTGTTGGGACTTGTGAATATGTAAATCAATTGACAACTATACAGCCCCGCTTGGTTCCTGCCATATGCCAGGCCCTAGCCTGAGCCCTTCCTCATTTAACTAACAGTCTATCTTTTTGAATTTGGCATTAGTAGGTGAAAAGCAAGCATCAAATTAAAAGCAAAAATGATGCAAAATTGTTCCTCTTACATAAGGGAAAAAAATCATAAAATTATATCAGCTTAGAAATCAAAGGGAAAATAGAAGATATGTTACTAAGACTATAAAGTATCCTTACACAATTGGCATTTTCAATTTTGTCATCTTATTTCCTGGAGTCATTTAACTGTTCAATACACAGTGCTTGTAACAAAAATTCAGTACTGTGAGCTACCATAGGAAGTCATCTGTTCAAAGGAAATTTTAATTTATAACACAATTTTGAATACATTTGCAGTAATTATATAATGATCAATTCATAGGATGTGAGAGGGGGTGAGTAATGTTGATTTTTAAAGTTATCTATAAATCACTGAAAATGCAGCCTATGTGCTAAAGTTAACAGTGTTGAATGAGGTTATAGAACTTTTAATTTTGCCAATTATTCCCTGAGCTATGTGATCTGGGTAAAAGAAATTAGCATAAGCTATGAATTATCTCATTTCCCTAGCCTTTGACTAAGCCAAGGATAATTTGGATTTGGCTACATTTCTGTTTGTATTTACCTTGAAATAATTTGATGGATGGTAATGGGGGATTGAGACTTGGAAAAACTGAGAGTATTATCTGTGAAAGATGAAATGTGTCATAAAATATTCCCATAAGACCACAGTGGTAAATGCTACCAGAATTTCAGCGCTGCCCAGAGAAAATACAAAATACAATGGGTCAGTGCCAAGTACTGTTACTGTTGAGAGATCTCTGCAGCCAAGATTATTTAGTCTGTCTGGGAACACAGACCAACATCAGCAAATGTGATATTCATTGTTTTGATCCAAATGTGTTTCTTGCTGTCTCAAAAATCTGCCAATATGTGATAAACGTGTCCACATATCTATTTACATTGGCAAATACAAGAAATAAAACCCACAATTTTTTTTTTTATTTTTGCTGCTAGAATGTTAATCACTGAGCTTATGGGATATGATGATGCAGACAAGCAACCTGATGACAGATCAAGGATAATTCTTGACTAAAATTCTTATAAAAAGAAGTCTTTACATAATAAATACATAGTTTTCTTCTGGCTAATGTTATATTCTCTAATAAACTGTTCATTTTACCAGAGAGGTGGTATTTGCACTTACTAAATGAAATTACAGAAGTAGAGTACAATTAAAATCTCTCTCTCTTTTGGTTTTGCCAAATTACATGAAATATTTTCCATTCAAGTGCCACAGTTATAATGTAAATTTCTTCTTTTGAAAATAGCCTCAGATTATATCTTTCTTGACATTGCTACCTAGAAAATGTCTAACTGTACTTTCTGGCCTCAGTGTAGTTTGTTTCACACAATACCTCTCAGAATCCTTGGCCAGCTCGTCATTGACATGACACAGAGGATACCCTGGTGGATCAGACTCACAGGAACTTCACTAACTTGTGCTAAGAATTTCAAGGATGCACGCAGTATTGAGGCCTGGACAATTCGTGGAGAGAGGAATGAGAAGCTGTCAACTCCTCGGTTTTTTCCTTACTGATTCAGGATACTCTAACATGCAAACCCAGAATCCCATTTGGATATTGGTCACTACATGCTTTCCTCTGTATGTTTTGTATAGTTCTCTAGTGGCACTTTTAATTTAAAATATTTTTAAAAATATTTATTTATTTATTGTTGTTCTACTGTGCTACACCCTTAGTACTGGAGAAACACTCTGACAGTCACCTCTGCTAATTAAATAAATGTCATTTATTGTGTTAAAAATACATTGTAATATGTTTGGGAAATCTTCAAAAGAAAGACATAAACTTATTAATATCCCAAAGGAGTTTTTGCTTGTTTGTTTTTTTTGTTTGTTTTTTTTTGTTTTTTAATAGAATTTCTGTAAGCAGCGAAGAGTAAACTCACACATTATTTTATGTAATACAAAACTAGTGCCACACCCTTGGTCAGGAGAACATAGACAGGAGAATAGGAGCCAAGTGTGCTGTGGCTCATATAATTTTGACTAACCAAGAGTTTTATTTCATTTTTTAAGATTTTGTCATAGGGTACATACACTCACCAGAGAGAGACAGAAACAGAGGGAACGTGAAAAATCACCCCTCAGGAGGGATAGCCCACCCCAATCCCTTCTCTTCCATTCTCTTCATAGAATTTTGGCATGTACAAACATGTGCCCAGCATGATTTTCAAGCCACTGGTTCTGGGACTCAAAACACATTTAGGCATATGAAAGTCTAGCACCTTAACCACTATGCCACCTGTTGACCCTAACCGTAATTTTTTTTTTGATAGGTTTTTGCTATAGGGCACGTGTGCTCTCCAGAAAGACAGAGAGCGGCAGAGAGACAGAAAGTGAGAAATCACCCCCCCCAGGGGGGGTGGCCATGCCACAATCCCTTCTCCTCCTTTCTCCTCTCAAAATCTTGGGCACGCATACACACGTGCCTGGAGTGAGTTTAAGCCATCGGGTCTGGAACTCGAACCACAGTCTACTACACAGGAGTCCAGCAACATAGCCATTATGCCAACTGCTGGTCCCTAACCATAAAATTTTTAAAGTCCTCCAAGATCAATCGAAAAGGGGCTGGCATCTGTTAATGAATTTTACCCTTTTTAAATTTAAACATCACACATTTCTATCCAAATATGTAATAGATGTCCACACATTAAAAATGCTCCATATCTCAAAATAATACAAATAATAATTCTGACTAAATTCATATCATTATTATTCTTTTCTTAAAATTTTATTTATTTATTTCAATTTGACCAGAGAGAACAGAATGAGAAAGAGGGAAAGAGAAAGCAAGACACCAGATCTAGCCCTTGAACCACGGTTGGCCATATGGGAGTCCAATGGCCCTTAACCCATGCCACCTGCCAGCCCCCATTATTATTATTTTTAATTTATTAGAGAGTACATGTGTTCACTAGAGAGAGACAGAGAGAGAGAAGGAAAGTGAGTAAGCACCCTCCCATGGGGAATGGTCTTGCTGCAATCTCTCCTATTTCCCCCTTTAGGGATTCTGGGCCACGCATTCACAAGCACTCCTATGTGTTTTAAACTGCGTGCCAGGTCCAGAATTTGAGCTGCACAGTTAACCATGTGGGACCCAGCTGCCTTAACCTCCACACCACCAGATTTCTTATTATTAACAGGATACTACTAAAATAATTGGATTATAGATTTCTAGGAACTCTGCAAAATATATTTGCTTAATTTATAGCATTGATATTTAAAGAAAACAGTGTTTCAACCAGTTTATATAACCAGCATAAAGTGGACATTACAGTAAAATAATGTTATTATTTAGAATATTCTTATTTGAAAGTTTTTTGGGCTGACTCTGTGGCCTGGTGGTTAAGGAAGACAGATCCCTCATGGCTGATTTGCAGTTCAAGTCCCAAACCTGGCAGCTTGACAAATTCGCTGAGCATGTATGTGTGTGCTACAACCCCAACAGGATGGAGGAATGGAGGAGAAGAGATTGTGGCGTGACCAGTCCACTAGGCGGGGCTTCCTCCCTCTACCCCCATCTACCTCTCTCTGGCAAGTGTTCTTTAACCAAAACAATAAATAAATAATATTTATTAAGAAATAAAAATAATATCTAAACTTGTAAAGACAGGTACAAAGAAACTTGATGTATACTTTATTTTTTTAAATAATTATTTTATTTAACTTTATTTATTTATTTATTTATTTATTTATTTATTTATTTTAATTTGACCAGAGAGGGACAGAGTGAGAGAGAGAGTGAGAGTCAAAGTTAGAAAGCAAGCCACCAGGTTCAGGACTCAAACTGTGGCCGGCCATGCGGGAATCCAGCGTCCCTAACCACCATGCTACCTGCCAGCCTGCAGACGTATACTTTTTTATAAGGAAATGTTTGATCTGTGTTTAGCCAGTCTTTATGTAATGATAGCCAATCATGCAAAATGCATAGAGGAGAAACTAATTTATGTTTGTAAGTCTGATAAACCAGGTTACATTTGAAGCAAACCCTCCTGTCTAGAGCAGTCATTGTTATTAAGGGATACATCACACTTAGATACTTAAGCTGCTATTCCCTATATTCAAAGAGATAGAGAGCCTATCAAAGTCTGTATCATAATCAATTCTATGTTTCCTTTGAGAAAAACTTTCAGCATAAAGTGTCTTATTTACTTGATAGAAGAATAATGTAAAAGATTCCTTATTTCAATCTATGTCTTTTGCATACAGAAGTTCTCACACATTTAACTTGAATGAATACATCATAGTTTGGAAACTAGAGGTCACAATGTCCTCTGTAATAAAAAATTATGACAATATTTGGTTGTATCTTTAATAAATAATAAAGATAAATCTGATGATATTGAACTTTATTTTAACTTACTGTAAACATTTTTAGATCTTTGGCTCTATTTAACATAGTTAAAATTTAAGTATAAAAAAGCCAACACATGCAAAGTAATTCAAATTTTTGAAAGCATTTAACCTAATTAGTTTATTTTATTCTCTACAACCCTATGAAATAAGCACTATTATAATTTCTACTTCAAGAGCAGAGGAAAGAGATCTGCATAATTAAATGATTTGATAAATGACTCAATGGGTAGATGCTATACGTAAATTGCAAGAAGACATGGGCCGATTCTCTGCCATTCACACTTGAAAAGAAACCTGGCTAGCTTCAGATTTGGTTTTTATTACTTATACGCGGCATGATGTTAGACATTATTTAAACTCCTTAAGCCTTAGTCTTCTCATTCATGAAATGGAGCTAAGACATCATTTAAACCATCATATTAATAGACAATTAAACAGGTTCATGCAGGTTAAGTTGCTTAGCAGGCCATCTGATCTACAGCAAGTGCTCAGTTAATATCAGCTATGATTATTTCAAAAGATGAAAATTTAAAATGCTTTGCATATTCTCAGTAGGGAGCTGCAGGATTGCATTGTGTGAAATAAGGGTAATCAATTTTTAGAGAATTATAAAAAGATGTCACTGCTATTGGTTTTTCGAGATGTTAAAATTGTGTTTCAGAAGTAAAAAAAAATGAGTTAAATTAGAAGTTTGGTATGAACTAGAGTCACTTTTAAATAAAAATGCGAGGATCGAAAGACAGGCTCTGTCATAACATTCCCTCACACTCTGCTTTAGATAGGGAATATTTTATGTATCCTAATTGTTTGAAAAAGAGAAACATCTTACACATTATTTTATTTTTTGCAGAGAGAGAATATTAGCATATCATACTGAAAATGATTTCAATCCAGGAAGTCTTTATTCAATTAATTCAAGCACATAAATATATGGTGAGGAAACTGAATGTCAACAGCAGAATCTCTTTCTTTGTAAGAAGGATTTTTTTTCTTTCTTCTTTACTTATGTATCCTCAGCAAACCAAGTCAAGTACCTGTTATTTAACTAGTGCTCAATAATATTTATTGAATTAATGAAAATAATAAACGAGTGAATACACACATTTATATTTCTATACATATATAAATATATATAATTTGTCAGCGAATTGGACCCCCTTTCATCATCTTACAAAGCATAGGATGAAAAAGAATTGAAAGTTCAGAGAGAGAAAATATCACTTTTTTTTTTTTTTTGGAGAGGTTTTTGCTATAGGCTAAAGGGCGCGTGCGAACGCCAGACAGACAGAGAGAGACATAGAGACAGAAAGCGAGAAATCACCCCCCAGGGGGGATGGTCACGCTGCAATCCCTTCTCCTCCATTCTCCTCCTGGGATCTTGGGCACGCACGCACACGCGCCCAGCGTGAGTTTTAAGCCACCGGGTCCGGGACGCAAACCGCGGTCGACTACATGAGAGTCCAGCAACATAGCCATTACGCTAACTGCTGATTCCCAGAAAATATCACTTTTAATAGTCATCTTTTCCTGTTGTCTTTAGCAACTCCCATGTAGCCGACCGCAGTTCGAGTCCCAGACCCAGTGGCTTACACTCATGCTGGGCCCGTGTGCCTATGTTCCCAAGATCCAGAGAGGAGAATGGAGGAGAAGGGATTGCGGCGTGGCCATGCCCCCTGGGGGGGGGTGATTTCTCGCTTTCTGTCACTCTGTCTCTCTCCATTTTTCTGGTGAGTGTACGTGCCCTATAGCAAAAATATCTCCAAAAACCAAAAAACAAACAAACAAAAAATAAACATAAGGCAGCATTGCTGTACAAATTTGAGCTTGAAAGATTTGTAGAGAAAGTTTATCCAAATTTCTAAATTGATTATTTAAACATCTTTAAGTAAATAACCTACATAATGCATTATCATTGAATAATAAAAATTACCAATAAAATCTCCAAGATAATGTACTTGCCAATAGAAATCCTGGGAGACTGATTATACAGACTCCTATATCAGAACATTAGCTATATACCAGGTTATTAATGGGCGATTTCCATGAAAAGCATTGTCTCTGATTTTGGAGTAATAGATTTTGGACAAAAGGAATGACTTCAAATTGAACTGCAGGGCTAATAATATATTAAAGATGCTCTTAGTTCATGCCAAAGCTTTCATTTGTACAAAATCTAACATTCATCTTTGTACAGAGGACTGAAAAAGGGGTGATATAAATAACTTTCTAAAAGCGTGTCAATTATTTAAATTAAATAATCTAATTAAGGAGCAGGAGCAGGAGGAGGATGGAGTATATATTATCTTTGGAGAGACTATATCTGTTCATTTTGACTCTAAGGTAAATTTAACACTTAGACAACAAATAAATACTTATATTTGTGCATCTATATTGACTATGATTAGCTTGACCCATTACAAAATCCTATCAATAGAGGAAAAAAGGTTTTTAAAAGGTGAAAACAAATTCTATGTCACTAACATATTTTTATTCCTGAAATTTCACAGAGTACTTGGTAATGATGGAACATGCTGGTAATCTTATTATTATTATCCTGCTTTTTTTAATACATTCAATCACTATACATCACTAAGCTTGTAAAATGAATTTTCCAACATGAATATGTTTCTCACCAGTCCAGTTGGGGATACTATACACGTTATCATCAACAGATAATAATCCATTTCTGAGAAGTGCACATGCCCTATAGCAAAAACCTCTCCAAAAAAAAGAGAAAGAAAGAAAGAAAGAAAGAAAGAAAGAAAAGAAAAGAAAAGAAAAGAAAAAGAAAAAGAAATATGACAGTATCTTTGAACGATATTTAAGAAAATATAGGACTATAATTTGATGTTGGAGCCAGTAGGTGGCATGGTGGTTAAGGTGTTGGACTCCCATATGGCCTACCGCAGTTTGAGTCCTGGATGCAGTGGCTTACTTTCTCACATTTACTTACTTTCTGACTCTACATCTTCCTCTCTTATGATGTGCCATATAGCAAATTAAAATGATAATAATAACAAATAAATTAAATAAATAACTTTAAAAAAAGGAAAGAAAATGACAGGACTATAATTTGGTGTTAATAAAGCTCTATAACAAATGGAAGTTTCTATTTTGGGTACAAATAAACAGGGCCTACATAACCACAGATTGGATAAGGACTTTAATCCAATTTTATATTATATAATTACAAAAATTCAAGGGCCAACAGATCTTCTACAGAAATTAAACTACATATATCTATTTATTTAGTCATTTACTATTTCTCTTGTGACTAAAACCATATGATTGAGATGAGTAGAAATCAGCCTAGGACTTTGTTCATTTTCTTAGCTATTTATGATTGAACTCCTGACTACCTCGTTTTCTTTTATTTTATGTATATGGGGCATGAAAATGCAATGACTATCTCAATATCGACCCTAAAATATCATATGACTTATGGTGGAGATTTGCCCACATCTTGATGATTTTCATAAATATATCATTTTATGTTTTGCTATTGTATGACTACATATCCTGAAAATTCATGTGTTCATCAGTCATTGTAATGGAATAAAGAGGGTAACATTTAATCTGATTATGGTGTAGAAAGGTTTGCTCTTTGGGAGGAGATTTAGTGATTGGGTGGTTAGGACAGGGCCTCCATGATTGAGTTCTGATGGGTGTTAAAGAGAGAAAATGAGGAAGGCAGAGCCTTCACGGATACAGACCACACCTCATTCTACTTAAGATCTTGTCCTCCATCATGTCACAGCTTCACCAGATGTTAGATCTTAGATCCTGAACTTCCAAATCATAAACTTTATAAATCTATATTTCTTTACAAAATCATTCCATCTCAGGTATTTCTGTTAGCAAGGCAACAACAAACTAAGACAATGTTTTCTCTATGGGCTTTTAATGTTAGCATTCCTACTAAGCTTTAGTATCACTTAAATATTTGAGTAATTTTGGCCCTCAGTGTTTACTGCCACTTCCTAAGTTTCTGATAGAGTTGATAGACTTCATAATTTCTTGTTTTATTTCTTGCTTAAGTTCTGGATTATTTTCTCCTTTGATAACATATAAAGGAAAGGAATTTGAATTTTTGCTCATTTCATTCCCAGCTCCTAGGCTGCTGCCTTCTGACTAAACAATGCTCAAAATGTTATTGTGAATGGGTGGCAAAACTCCTCCACACTGCTAGTACATGTTTTCATACTAATTTAAATGTGAAAGTGTCAAGCTGGTCTCATACTCTCCACTTTGATTATTTCCTCTTACTTGAAAGTATACACTATACATCTCTGACTCCTGACAACTCTTAGAGGTTCTTATCTTGGGAAGACCACTAAGATTATGTTTTCTACTGTACCATGATCTAAATTGTAAAGACCTCACATAAATAATGAAAATGATCAGATTCATCAGTTAAATTTATGCTTTTAAAAATCACCTTATTTTAATCCTAAAATGTTAAAATTTTGGTACTTCTCTTTACATATTTAAATTAATATAAACTTCACTCCTTTCTTTTCTATTTCAATAAAAAGCAGAATGAATAACAGATGGCAAATTCCTACTTTTGCTCTTCACATTAACCAGAGTTTGAATATATCATCATGTTGGTCACACTGAATAGTTTTATCACCAGTGTCAAAGTCAACATTGTACAGTTTATCTAGTTGGAGGTATCCTGTTTGCATCTGGTTGCATGCTTGTAGAAGACTCTAAAAGAGGAGAAACATATTTAATATATAAGCCATATAAAGATCAATAAGAAACTGCAGGGATTTATTTCAATTAAATCATTTCTACTTTACATAGAAATGTAAATAGAATCTCCTATATTTTATTTTAAAATATGACTCTTCTGCACACATTTTAGAATATTCACATATTTTTAGATATATCTGGAGAAGCAGGATGTAAAATAGAATTAATATCTTCCTTTTTAAATTTTTCAAAGTTTTATTTATTTTTAATTTTATTTATTACCATTATTCTTTTATTTTGACTAGAGAAATACAGACAGAGAAAAAGGGAGAATAAGAAAGGAAGCTGCTAGGTCTGGGACTCAAACTGGTCAGCCACATGCGAGTCTAGCACCTCAACTGCCATGCACCTGCCAGTCCCTTTAAAATTGTTTTAAATATGTAACTTAATTTGGGTAGAATTTCCATTTTGATTATATTAATTCTTCTGATCCAAGAACACGGGATGTCCTTCCACTTTTTTGTGTCATTTTCAATGTCTTTTTTAGCTTCTCATTTCTTTGTGGAGGTCTTTGACTTCTTTGGTTAGATTTGTTCCTAGGTATCTTATACTTTTTGTGGCTATCATAAATGGAATTATTATCTTCAGTTCTATCTCAGGCTGCTTGCTGTTTGTATATAGAAATGCTATAGATGTTTGTATGTTGATTTTGTATCCTGCAGCTTAACTGTACTGTAATCCCAGAAATAAACAAGTGAGATTACTTCAGATTAAGAAGTTTCTGCACAGTAAAACACAGTAATTAGTGTGAATCAACAACCTTAGGAATGGAAGAATATTTCTGTAAGCTATGCTTCAGATAAAGGACTGATAACCAGAATACACATGGAACTGAAGCGGTTTACCCTAAAAGTATCGCTCAATCCAGTTAAAATATGGGAAAAAGAGCCAATAAAACAACTCTCTAAGGAAGATATATGAACATCCAAAAGGCATATGAAAAATGCTCAACACCCCTCATCATAAGGGAGATGCAAATCAAAACCACAATGAGATAAGACCTAACCCCACTCAGAATAGCTAAGATTAAAGAAATAAATAATAAGTGCTGGCAGGGATGTGGTTACAGGGGGACTCTCCTACACTGCTGGTGGGAATATAAATTGGTCCAGCCACTGTGAAGAATAATATGGAGATTCTTCAAAGTTCTACAAATAGAACTACTATATGACCCAGCAGTCCCACTCCTGGTTATGTACCCAAAGGACAGGAGCATGCTTAGTCAGAGAAGTGTTTGCATATCTATGTTTACTGCAGTATTATTCACAATTACTAAGAAGTGGAACCAACCCAAATGTTCATGAACAGAATAATGGTTTGAAAAAGTGTGGCACATATACTCCATGGAATACTACTCAGCCATAAAAAAAAACAACAAGACCCTGGCTTTTGATAGAAAGTGGACAAATATGGAAGATTTATTTATTATGAAGAATAGATGTTGCATGTCTCCACTTAATATATACCTACTGTCCACATTCCAGGGCTGAAACTGAAAGATTAGAAGATACAACAACATGAGAAATGGTTATAGATACCAAATACAGTGTGGGAAGAGGGTAGGAGAAGGAGGAGTGTGAGGAAAAACATTAAGGAGAAAAACAGAGAAGGAAAACATTTATGGGACACAGAAATGAATTATTATGTATTGATGATAACAGTAGTACCAGTTTGAGATTGTTACTTAAAGTCTATAAACACACAGGATTTTAATTGTCTTGAAATCTTCCTGTTTTTAGTGTCTTTCCATTGCTAAGTACAAATTAGCGTAATGTATCTGTTCTCATCGTGTTAGAGATCATTGATGACCTTATCTTCACGTGCTTGTTTAAAAATGTGTTTTCATGGGACTAGCAGTTAGCGTATGGCTATGTCGCTGGAATCCCACGTAGTCGACTGTAGTTCAAGTCCCAGACCCGATGGCTTAAACTCAGGCTGGGCGCGTGTGCGTGCGTGCCCAAGATCCTGAGAGGAGAATGGAGGAGAAGGGATTGTGACATGGCCATCCCCCCCTGTGGGTGATTTCTTGCTTTCTGTCTCTCTGTCTCTCTCTGTCTGTCTGGCAAGCGCACACGCCCTATAGCAAAAACCTCTTCAAAAAAAAAAAAAAAAAAAAGAACAGCAAACTATAAAAATGTGTTTTCATCACTTGACACACAAGTTTCAACCTATCATGAGTAAACAAACTGAAATACTATTCATAGTGATTTTAGAAAGATAGTTTTCTATTTAACCAGTGTACCTTTCACTGAATTGAATACTTAATTAGGGGTTTTGATTTCTATATTTTTTCTTTTATATCTTTTGCTGGCAACAAAAATAACCTAGATGAAGTTTATTTTTTGAACTGCTATCACCTCCATCTTAACTGGCATGACTTTCGAATGGCAGAGTGATATAAGGAAACAGAAGTTAACAAAAATAAGAAATGAATGTTATGTACCCAACGCCAGTGTGCATGGTTCCCCTTCTTCCATAGCCTCACCTGCATTTACTATATATTGCCTTTTTGATGTAGTATTCTAACTGTAGTAAGATGATAATGATGTGTGTGTGGGGGGGGGGGGGGGGCAAGCGCACATGCCTTATAGAAAAAACCTGTCAAAAAAAAAAAGATTGTTCTTTGAGCAAAAACACAAAAACATAAAAAAAGACTAAGTACTATTATATTTTCAAAATTAATAGCTGTGAAACAAAAAGATGGTATAAGACAAGAACATGATAGGACCCATGGAAGATAATGTAGAAAAGGCCATGATGGGTACTCTTCTCTGAGTCACACTGTAGAGTTAGCTCTTCACAAAGAAGCTGTAAGTTTAAAAACTATAAGCTTTTCTCTATGCATACCATGTACAATAAACAATGAAGTATTTACAGTGAGTTCTGACTTTAAAAAGTGGGTTCAGTTACTCTCAAGAAAGCCTTTTGTTTGTCCTCAAAAATTTTAAAGGCCCCCTTAAGTGTCTTAGACTTAGCTGCTAGGATCAGGCACCATTTACATGCCTGTTCAGATGCGCTCAGGAAGCTGTCTCTGAGGCGTTTGGACATTACTCAGATCCAGCCACACTGTGGTCACTCAACGCAGATACAGTCATGACCTAACAGTGCATCACCTCCCAGATCTGCAGTCCTGACCTCCTGTCCAGAAACTTCCCTCTCACCTTTAGAAATGACAAGCCAAAAAACAGGGGAGTTCAAGAATGCCCAACCATGAGGCCAGTAGTTGGCATAATGGTTATGTCATTGGACTCCCACATCGTCAACCGCAGTTGGAGTCTCAGACCCAGCGGCTTAAAAAACTCATGCCTGGCATGTGTGTGTGCATGCTCAAGATCCCGAGAGGAGAATAATGAAGGGAGTGTGGCATGGCCATCCCCTCTGGGGAGTAATTTCTCACTTTCTGTCTCATCATCCATCCCTATCTGTCTTTCAGAGACCTGTTGCAAAAACCTCTTTGAAAAAAAAAAAAAAATAGAATGCCCAACCATTAAAAATACGGGGAAGTAAATATCCCATAGTGCAACCCTTTGGACAAAGAAGGCCTCGCTAGGAATAAATTCTTTCTTCTTCCTCCCTAAAGGTGGACTGTACTGAGAAACTGTCTTTCTAGGAGAGTATGCATCCCAACGGACCAAGCTGTCCTTGTGTTTATCCCACGTGGTTTGAAGGTCTCCAAGATGTCCTCCTATTGTCTTTCTGTCCTTCCTGACTCCATTTATCCACAGCCCTGATCCTCAGGAAGGTACATCCTTAAAATGTAGTAACTATAAGCTCTTACCTCCTGCTCTCATCAGAGAACTAGACTGAAAAAACCAACTGACAGTTAGAATTAACATTTCCATTCCATAAAAAGCATTTCCTTCTCAACAAGACTCATTTCTGCGGGAATATGCTCTGTTAATTTCAAAGTCTGTACATTACCTTTGTGATCCTATTTTAATTCCATGGAGTAGGTCTTACTATGCTCAGGTAACAGAGACTCCCTAAACTTCACAACGCGGTTGAGTGGTAGAACAGAAATAGAATTTGGTTTTCTTTAATTCCACTTCACATCATTTTCCACTATCTTATATTATGGGAAGAAATTTCTGTTCATTAAGAATCAGGGAATACCGAAGTAACATATTCTTTCTTAAATTCTTTTTCCTTGCATCTCCCACTTCTTCTTTCCATCATTTTCCTGTTTAAACTAAAAACCTGTATTTTCTAGACATGATGATTAAGGTTTATAACAATGGGAATACAAATAATGGCATACGATTTACAAATTGATTTTATGTAATAATCTAGGTAATATAAAATACATCGTGCTGTCTCAAAAGACATAATTTTCAAAAGAAAGGATTACTGCTTGTAGTTTTAAATAAAGAGCCATAATCAAGAATAAAAATTAAAATAGCACTGAACTGTATAGCTATTTTAATTTGCATTTCATGTCTATAAAACGCTAATTCTGACCATGAACTGTGCATCATTAAAATCTCAGTAATAACTAAACAGCTAAAATAAACCTCTATATAGAAGTCTCTCCTCATAAATGTTTAGTTTTGGTTTTAAAGTTTAAATTTCTATCAGCTATCTTTCTTGATTGCTAGTTAAGTTATGTTAACATCTGACACAGACTGTTTCAATTGCATATCCAATCATTTCCTTGTCCCTTGAAAAATATCACCCTAAAAATAACTTTACTTCATAACACTGCAGCAGAATATGTAATTTTCTTTTGGACGAAAGTTTTACTGTGGAAAAGGCCAATATTTTCTTAAAAAATTATGTTGAAGATAAATTTAACTATTCTTTAACATTTACTTGGTTAATATTCAATAAGACTGAAGTTCTAACTTATATTCCCATAGCTATCCATATGTGTACGCATATGTTTTAGACTACTGTGTGCTGTGAACTGCCTGAGTAGTTTTTAAATTATTCAGGTCCTAGAACTTGGCTCCCAGTTACACATTAATGACAAGTTGATTAACTGAGCTTAATTTCTTATCAGGGAATTGAGGCCCTGAATGTTTCTGGAGAAAGAATGTCAGAGGACAACACAAACTCAGATATGTTGTGCAAGGAACATGTGACACCATCTTTGCATTTCTCCTGGAGGATCTACTTCTGCTTTGGAGATACCAAGCATCATATCTAGTAAAATGTAATTCCCACAGTCTACATTGCTCACGTGTCTAATAGACTCACATTACTTGGATGCAGAGGGACACTCACCTGTTGGTATTTGTAGTGACTGTCAACCATTCTCCTGTAAGTACAATTATGTTTAGCCCACTAGACAGCAGATTAAAACAATAAAATGTCCTAGAAAAAAAGGCAACATTGCAAATGGGCCAAAATAAACATATAGAGTTAGCATATGGTTGAATTTGATAGCATTTCCTCAATTAACAGATACTCATAGATCATGCACAGTTGAAAAAAAACTACTGAACCACAATTCAGTAGACATTATGAAACAACTATCCTGTTCAGGGACAGTGCTGAGTATTGGGGATACTGGGGTTAACAAGATGGGTGTGACTACCAACAAGTATATCTTACAGACTGGTGGAAGAAAAAGAATTAACCAAATAAAAACAGAAATGTGTTTGTATGTTTACAATTGTAAAAAGTGCTACAAAGAAAAGTAGTCTATTCCTAGGGGACCGAAGGTAGCCATGGGAGTGCAGAGGCAATCTCTACAGGTTTCTTGAACCTTGATTTTAAGGTAAGACCCAAAGGTAAGCATTACCAATCAGTCAGAGAAGGAACATTTTTCATATGTTTGGAGCAGCTTACACAAAGGCATTAAACTAAAAATAGTTCAACATGCTTAAGAGAGAGAAAGTACCCTGAGTCTAATATAGGAGGTCAAGGATGGATGTGTGAAAAACTACTTTGATAGACTAGTCAAGGAAGGAGGAAGAAGCCACCTAAAAGATTAAGTAATTTTTACTCAAATTATTATTTGGACAAAATATTAGATACATTTTGCAGTAATTTTTTTTTGAGGGAAATTTTTGCTATAGAGCACGTACACTCACTGGGACAGACACAGAGAGATAGAAAGTGAGAAATCATGCCTCAGGGAGATGGCCATGCTGCAATCCTTTCTCCTCTGGGGATTTTGGGCATACATATACATATGCCTGGCATGAGTTTCAAACCACTGGGTCCAGGAATCAAACTAGGTTAGTCACACAGGAGTCAGTGCCTTAACTACTATGCTACCTGCTGGTCTCACATTTTACAATAATTTTCAAAGATTTATATTAAGCAAAAATAATTGAGAATTAGTTGTCAAATTGAACAATTTATATTCAATTCAGTATGTTTTATTTTATTTTTTTCCCAAAGGGTGGGTCTGCTGACCAGAGATAGAAAGAGAGAGAGAGAAAGTACCCTCCCCTAAAGGGGCAATCCTCCTCCTCATCTACAGATGAGGCAAAACTTTGTAGCCCAATTTATTCAACTTTCAGTGTTGGTTGTGCCACATGTGGTTAGGTGTTAAGGAGAAAAATTACACAGTTTCTGTTGACCAATGCTGGTTGCAGGCATTGCAATTTTTGGTGCATCTCATCAATTTGCTGAGCATACCTTCACATGCAATGGTTTCACCCAAATTCAGAAAGCTGTACTGGATCAGATCCCACCAAAAAGTGATAATAACCTCTTTTGGGTGCAAGTTTGGCTTTGGGAAGTGCTTTGAAGCTTCTCGATCAAACCATTGAGCAGTTGTGAGTTGTCATATAAAATCTACTTTCCATCACACAGGTAGTGTATATTTCAAAATAACCAGAAGAATGGATCTCCAATGATTACAACAAAAAGTAGCAATAGGACTGACCCTGTTGTTTAGTGATTAGGGAGCTGGATGACCACACTGTTCCAGTCCTGTCCCCAGCAACTTGGTAAACAAGCCAGGCACATGTGTGTGAGCCCCAAATCTCACCATGCTGGAATGATGGAGAACAGGGGTTTGCAGACTGACCATGCCCCATTGGAAGGTGCTTTCTCCCTTTCTTTGTATGTCTTTGTCTGTCTCTGGAGAGTGCACACATTCTCTGGAAACTGAAAAATAAAAAGTAATGATAAATGACCATGATGGACATTTTTATTGTCCCAATCTGATCATTATATATAGTATGCACATATTGAAATATCACACTGTACCCCATAAAGATGTATAATTACTGTAATTTAATGACAAATTATAAAAAACAAAAATAAGTAGCAAGATGAATAAATGGGTAATATTTATTACTGAGCTCCATACCTGAAGAATAAACATTTGATAAATTAGTCATGAAATTTACAGTGTGAACATCTTTTTTCACATCTTTCTCAGTTGATTGAAATATCTGAATAGATTTTTTTCTCATTTGTTTTTTATCTAAGGGAAAAACGGTAATATACTGTTATTATTAAAATGTGTTGATAATATATATTTATTGTTTTTATCTGTAACTAATAGATGTCTCTAAGAAATTAATAATGATTGCAACTTATGATCTCATTTTCATGTAATCTTTGGAGGATAGGTGTAAACTGGAAAAAAGCATTAGTTCCACTGAAATAATGTAAAGAACGAATGATACATTTCTTGACTATTAGTTGCCTATCAGTTTAGTGTATAGGATTAGAAATATAATAATTTCAAAAATATATTAACTATAAATAACAATACCTATGACTTAATAAGATCCTTTACTAATATTTATTCTGGGGGGATGGCCACCCTGTAATCCCTTCTCCTCCATTCTCCTCCCAGGACCTTGGGCACACATGCACATGTGCCTGACTGAGTTTAAGCCACTGGGTCTGGGACTCGAACTGCAGTCAACTACATGGGAGTCCAGCGACATAGCCATTATGCCAACTGCTGGTCCCTATAGTTTACTTAATAGTTTAATGCAATATTTTTTTTAGAAGTCCTGCCTTGATGTTAGAGGGCAGGCACAAAAAACATTCGGTATGGCTTAGCAGGAAACACAACTTGTCAAGAAAAGGAGTAATGGACAGAAAAAAAGTTATATTTTAATAGTAGAAAAGGTGCTACCTTCATAAAAAGATTATAATCAGAGGTTCTTTTTTTTTCTTCAGAGACTTTTTTGGCTTTTTGTTTTTGTTTTTGTTTTTGACTCTGCACTTTCCAAAGAGACAAAAACAGAGAGACAGAAAGTGAAAAATCACCCCCCCCCCCGGGTGTATGGCCATGCTACATTATCCTCTCCTCCATTCTCCTCTTGGGATCTTGGGCACACATGCACATGCACCCTGCATGAGTTTTAAGTCACCACCTCTGGGACATGAACCATGGTCCACCACATGACAGTCCAATGACACAACCATCAGTCCATCTGCTGGTCCCCATAGATTTGTCTAAAGACATAGGACAGAAACTTAGGGAGAGTGTCACCATAGTGTTCAGAAAACATTTAG
This sequence comes from Tupaia tana, assembly GCA_026018925.1. Classification (NCBI taxonomy): domain Eukaryota; kingdom Metazoa; phylum Chordata; class Mammalia; order Scandentia; family Tupaiidae; genus Tupaia; species Tupaia tana. The sequence goes on from JAKSZU010000007.1 coordinate 17,913,361, forward strand.
CAGGAGAGAGAATGCAGTCTAAAAGGCCATCCAAGTCCCTCTGAAAAGGCTGATATGTAAGCCTAACTATGAGCAATAAGTAAAATTTAACTAGATGATGAAGAAGGAGAACCATATTCAAGGATGAATCAAAGAAATGCACCAAAATATTGAGAAATTAAGATAAAGTCAAAGAATAAGTCAGCCTAGAAAACCATCAGGAAGACATTATCTGGGAGACATTATCTGTTTCGTATTCATCCTTAGAGCAATCGAAAAACAAAATAGGTTTGAATGTAATGACATGACTCCTATCTTCCCTCTTTTTGAGTTTGTGGAAATAATGATGATAGGATGTTAGTTGAAAATACTAATTAAGAGTCTTAATAAAAGCTTGGTAGAAGACTTCTTGTCATTTATGAGATTAACAGAGATTGTTAAAACAGAGTCATAAATCATCTAGCAAAACTATGCAAAGAAAATTCTAATTTAAGTGTGTTAAACTGAATAATGATGGTGTAATATAACACAAATATGTAAAATTATATAGAATTATAAGGGGAACTATAAGCATTTAAATTTAGAGTTAAAATAAAGATAATTCACAGGCATGGAGCCTGAAGTGTGTGGCCAACTCCATTCTAAATGCTTTGAAGGTATCAATTCATTTAATCTTTCCAATTTCATAGAGTAGTTTATTAATTAAATAGTATATGACTTATTCAATATACAATGAGATAACACTGGCTTATTCCAATTTGAAGACTAACTTCTCCTCTATATAGAAGTCTATACTGTGGTCAAAGACTGCCACAATCTTCTGCTCCACAAGGTCATCCAGAGACTTGGATTCTTTTTTATCTATGGCTGTGTTATTTTCTAATAACAATGATATCTGGTAAACAAATATGTATGAATTTTATGTGTCTACATTATAGTATACAATTGTTCAGTAATCGCATTTTTCAAAACTAAAAAGAAACAGGTGAAATTTAGTTTAATATATTTAAACTAACCCAATATATTTGGAATATTGGGATTTTAAATGTGGATTGTATCCCAATTAAGAGTCTAAGTTTCACTGAAAATATTTTATCTGTATTTAGATTTCATAAAATATTTTGTTTGAAATGTAGATATAAACAAGTCATTTTGAACAGACTTAAAAGTTTTACAATAGCTAAAGTGAGTAGATTGGCTTTATGATGCAGTGGTTAAGCATGAGGCATTGGGAGCTGGATCCCCCTAGGCTGACTGCAGTTGGAGTCCTGGCACTGGTGGCTTGAAAAAACTAACTGGATGAATGTGTATGCATTCCCAAAGTCTTAATGGGATGAAGAAATGGAGATAAAAAGACTGTGGTGTAACCATGTACTATGTGGGGTGGAGGAGTGGGGGAGTGGAGGACATTATAAGGATGCAGAGGTAGGATGCAGACTACAGTGATCTCATAGTTTTGCAGGATACAGTAAGTTAGGGTTCAACTTCTCTATATGTAGCATTTAATTATCTTCTTTTAGCCTCATACCTTACCTTCACCTTCTGTACTATCTGACACTTTCAAAATGTTGCCAGGATTATTTATATCCAGGATTACTCAGAAGAGTTAGGTTACCTCTCTTCAAGTCTACATGCTCTATTAAATGCCATTTTCCCATCTATTGTCTATCTTATAAATTTTAAATGTGGTCTACTATTTTGTTTTCTATATAATAATAATTTTATTGGAATTTTAGAAAGGAAAGTAGAGAAAAGCATGCAGATATTCACAAAGTATATACGGAAATCTCTTCCATTCACTTATCAACCCACCCTGGATTAGCTTCTGCTCTTAATATTTTATTGCAACTTTTTTTTTGCCAAAGACAACTAAAATCTCTATACTGCCAAACTCAACAGGTATTTCATTCCTTGGTTTTACATTTTGTATTATTGGTTTCTCTGCTGCAATTTTTGGCTTTTTTTTTAAATAAAGAAATCTAATAATTTTACCCATATATTTATCATTTCCAACATTCTTAATTTTTTGTTTAGAACCCAGTTTATGTTTTATAATATTTTTTTATCATTTTGATTTGGCCTGAAAACATCCTTTAATATTTCTTGTAAACTACTGTCAACAAATTCACTTTTGTTTGTTAGCATACAACATGATATAGAATTCAAATCTAAAGGTTTTCTTTTTATTTTTGATGGGGGAGGGGATTAGCACTTTGAAAGAAAAAATGTCCTTTGGGATGGCTCCATGGCTCAGTAGTTAGGGCAGCTGGATTCCATGTTGCCAACTGTGCAGTTGGAGTCTCAGATCTGGAAGCTTGAGAAATATGCCAGGTATGTGTACATGCAAGTCCCAAAGCAGGGAGAAACAGAGAGGAAGGGATTGCAGCATGACCATTCCCCAAAGTGCTTTCTCACTCCTCCCCCAACCCTCATCTCTCTAGCAGCTCACGTACCCTCTGGCAAATAAAAAATAAATAAATAAAATGAGAAAAAGTAAGAGAGAAAAAGCCAAGAACTAGAAAGAAGAGGGAGAAAACATCCCCTAATGGAATGTAGAATGTTATCACACTTGCAATTCCTTTACTTCCATTTCTCCATCCCCTCAGGATTTCAGGTATTCACCCTCATTTGCCTGAAGTGTTTTTCAAGCTGCTGGAGTCAGGATTTAAACGCAGGTTGGCCATATGAAATCTGGCTCCTAAACCACGAGGCCCTGAGGCCACCCTGACTAGTGTATGTGAGTGTAAAAGAGAACAAACTTTCATTTGTATGGTTTCAAACTGTGCATTGCAGTTAGCTTTTATGAAACTGCCACTTATCATCTCTTATACATATTGAGGGAAAATAACCAGAAATATATTAAAAAGCTATCAAATTATGCTACCTATTTCTATTACATAACTGCTTAAGCTAGATTTTCTTCAGATAAATCGATCTTTTTAAATACACTGTATGCAGAAGCAGATATATACAGATGTTTCCTGTTAAACCTGACATATAGAAATGTATTTAGCTGGATTTGTGAAAATGTAAAATATTGTCATACTTTTTACTATATTTACTTTGTTTTGGAAAGTATAGTATTTTTTATAAAATCATATTGGTTTAAAATTATTTTAAATACACTTATAAATATTTTTAAAAATTTATCAGTTCTAATAGCCACTATTTCTGATACAAAGAAAGCAAAGTTGTTAGATACAACCACTATAAAATAAAATTGTTTGGGTTCTTCAAACTATAGCAGTATAAAGTATGTCATCCTAACATTGCTGTTGTAGATAGAAAATTATTCTAAAGTGTAAAATAGGATTCCCAGTGGTATTGTTGTATTTAAAAGAAGACAAGTTAAATGCTTTTTTCTTACAGTGTCTCATTCATTTTTTAATTATATACCAATATAACAACTTTGCCTAGTGTTTGCATTTGAATCTCAGATGATCATCACTGAATACAAAGAGGAAAAAATAACATCTGGCTATCACAAAATAAACCAAGAACACAAATTGGCTCATGAATATTTAATTTGCACATTAATTCACCTACAGATACACAAGGTTTGTAAAGCAAATGAATAAACTCATAAATATTCTTTGAATTATTTATCTATTTTCTCTTTTTCAGAAGGCAGTAGGTATATTATGCAAAAATTTTGCTTCATAAATAAATGACATTTGAATAGTTGAAAAAATGACTTTTTATTATAATCTCTGGTCACTGTTATGCAAAGTAGGACAAAGATGAAAGATGGAAATTTATATAATGGAACACCATTTGATAGTGAGATATTAGTTTGATTTGTTTACACTCTAGAAAACTTTAAACTATCAGAGAAGATGATTATTAACCAGAAAACAGCAAAGAATGGTATAAGTATCTTTTTACAGGTGCAGGGGTGGAATTCTATTCATTTATCAACTCACACTCTCTCCTGAGTGATCTGTATACAATATGGTAGAATCTTGTATATGTGCCCAAAATATAGTTATTTCTTTGTGATGTTTACTTGAGTTAAAAGGTATTAAAGGCAAATTAAAGGTTAAATTTCTTTGATTTTCTATTTGTTATGCATGCTTCCTCATTTTCTTTATCATTAAATTACTACTTATTCTTACAGGAGTCCCTTGTATCTTCCCCAATAGTCTAAGATAAAATAACCTTCTGTTTCCTTAGTATCAGAATAGAATATTTTAAATATTCTTCTGGATTTTTGTCTTAAAGTGTTTTTTATACACACACACACACACACACACACACACACATATATAATCAATGTAATTATTTGTATATATCTTATTTCATTGGTGTTTCCAGCTTTGGCACCACATATACTAAAATTGGAATGGTACAGAACATTTTATGTTACCAGTTTTTGTTTTATGTTTATTTATTTATTTCTTCCATGGGAGAGTGAGAAGGCACCCGTAAGAGGGTCTTCATACCACAATCCACCCCAGCCTCAGCTGGCCGAGATCACTAGCACACATATACATGCCCAATGTGCTCAGGGAAGTCCCAGGACTTAAACCCAAGACTTTTCCTGTGTAGGTCTGGTTGTGTTACCACTACACTACTACTGGTATCAGTTGTTAGAGGTAAACTAGCCTTGTGCCTTACTTAGCGTCATCTAGATTGATAGGATACACAGCTGATAATTTAGCAGAAGACTATTTCGTGCTTACTAAAGTAAATCAAAGAACCTAAGCAAGTTATTTCAGCTGAGTTTATGTACACTCAGGAGGAAACCCAAAATATAAAGTTTATCAAGGAAAGTCTAGAGTCAAGGGCATCATCTTCTTTTTTTTATTATTATTGTATAAACATTTTTAAACACTTTATTTTCTCTTATGGAATGAGACATATAATTTTTTTTTTGAGAGAGAGATTTTTGCTATAGGGCATGTTCACTCACTAGAGAGACAGAGATAGACAGAAAGTGACAAATCATCCCCCCCAGGGGGGATGGTCACACCTCAATCCTTTCTCCTCCATTCTCCTTTCAGGATCTTTGGCATGTACTCAGCATTGAAGCCACCAGGTCTGAGACTAGAACTGAGGACAACTACATGGGAGTCCCGCAATGTAACCATTATGTCATTTGCTGGTCCCAAAACATATAAAATTCTGTGTTCTAGAGGTTTTACTAAATGTTAGATTATACAAAGAAATAAACCATTAGAGATATGATTTAGAATAAAATTTCAGAAGTATTTTCAAATCCTTAAAAATCACTCCTATTCATTCTGCTTAAAATTTAGTCACAGAAAATTGTATTAATACTTGTACTTTGAAAAGACTTAATAAATAATAAAATGACATGAACCACTCTAAAAGTAGCACTTTAATATTTAATAATTATTTTATTATAAAATTGTAAACATGGATATATTAGTTAATTTTATAAAATGAATGCTTTTACAATATTCTAATGAGAAAGTATTTCCAAAACTTCAAATGTGATCCTCTTTGTTTAAGAGAGATTTTTGCTATAAAATGTGTGCACTAACCAACAAGACAGAGAGAAAGAAAGAAAGAAAAACCCCTGGGGGGGTGCTGATCATGCCTCAATCCCTTTTCTATTCTCCTCTCGGGATTTTGGGCACACACATACACACACACACACACACACACGTGCATGTGTCCAGCCTGAGTTTCAAGCCACTGGGTCTGGGACTCAAACTGTGATTGCCCATGTGGGAGTCCAGTGATGTAACCACTCCGCCATCTGCTGGTCCCCAAATATGATACTTTTTGTACCTTTCTCACACCTATTAATTATAACACTTCTGTGGTCATCCTAAGTCCTTCTTTGGGCTGGCTCAAAGAAAACGTTGAGACAAGTACTTTGGGTTGAGTATTTTATATGAAAGTTAATCCCAGGAAATAGAAGTGAGGGAGTAGGGAAAGTGAAGTAGTAGGAAACTAATACGGAGTTGGCAGTGTGGCAGTGGCAGTACATTTTTGTTGAGAACTTTCCGAGGAAATACAAACATCTTGGAATTGTCCCATGTTGGCTCACTGTCTACTCTTCCCCATAAATTGAAGAGTTCCCCTCTGGAAAGATTAAATCCCTGGCTTCCAAGCTGCCTTGATCACAGACTTGACTCTAGAGAACGTTCTCAGTCAGAAAAGTCAAGTCCATGGCACGTGAAGCAACATGCTTCCAGCACAGACTGGAGCTGTCCTCATATTATAGGTGAACTGCACTGTAAATCAAGGAATTTAAAAATCAAATATCTATGTCATCTCCTACATCAAATTACATTTTTCAAAGTCAACTTTTTTTTAAATTTTGCTATAGGGTACATGTACTTACAGAAGATAGACAGAGACAGAGAAAGTGAAAGAGGGAAAGTGAGAAAGCACCCCCCCACACACAGGGGACAGCCATACTGCAATCCTTTCTCCTCCACTCTTCCCTTGGGATTTTGGGCTTGCGTGCATACACAATTGGCATGTTTTTGAAGCTGTTGGGTCTGGGACTTGAACACACAGTTGGCTATGCAGGATGTGGGCCTTCTGATGGCCCCTGGAGTCAACTTTCAATCATGTTTTTGCCTCATTCATTTACAAGTCTTAAATGATATCTCAATAGTTTCCTAACTGAATTTCTTATCTGAAATTATGTTTCTGTCTAATCCTATTACAAAAATACTAATACATGGGGCCACCAGGTGACATAGTGTTTACAGCGCTGGACTCTCACATGGCTGACTGCAGTTGGAGTCCCAGACCTAGTGGCTTGAAACTCACATTGGGCTTGTGTGTCTGTGCCCAAAATCCTAAGAGGAGAATGTAAGAGAAGGGATTGCAGCATGGCCATTCCCCCTGGAGGGTTATTTCTCACTTTCTCTCTCTCTGTTTCTCTGTGTCTCCAGTGAACACATATGCCCTATAGAAAAAAAATCTTTCTTAAAAAAAAATCTTAATACAAACCTCAGCAAACTGAGCATCATACTCACTTCTTGATATATTTATTGGGTGCCTATAAATGTTTTAAACACATAAGTCTTCTAGCAGCCAGTCAAAACTTGGCTAAACACAGGTCCCATGGCCCTTGTCATTCATCCAAAGTTGAGCACATAACTCAAACTAGAAAAGTAAGAATGCTTCCCCAGGAATTTTCAATTGGAATAGGTGGTAAAGACCTCTTTATTCACTAAGCTCTAAGTGTCTGACCACCCTTACTAATAGCTGTATCTCCTGCCACATGATAAAGTCTGAGTGAATAAAGCTGATGATCAGAGAAAGTAAAAACAAACGCAGGGTGAGCAAGTGTTAGATTCAATCAACTCCTGATTCTTATTCTTGAAGAATTCTCTCTGATGGCCCTTTTTCTGGAGTGTTACCTTTTGTCTGTGACTTCTTTTTATTGTTATTATTAAGCTACTGCAAATAGAAATTATATCACTTGTTAGAAAAGCAATTTTTCTAAGATATACAATGTAAATTATGTTAACAGTCTTTTCTTTAAGAGCTATAAAGGGAAAAGAGGATAAACTAAAACCTTGGTGTTGGGGAGAAATAGTATATCACATTTATCTTCTGTCAGCATGAGTGTTAGTAAATTTGGGTAATAAAGATTAATAAAATATTGAGATACAGAATATGACAAATATGAAACTGAATACTGAAATTAAATTGCAATGCCAACTCTCCTTAATATGATATTCTACAATTAATAGGCAAAATGCACCAGCATTTTACCCACCAGTCAATGAGATAGCAGTAAGTTGTTTGTTTTTTTCCAACATGTAATTATAAAAACATTGTTTTAAAGCAAGTATACTATAGATAGGGTATTAATCTGCTGGTATGTTTATGACAAGATATAAGATTTAAGCACTTTAAAAATCTTAGGCAGTCATTTTGGCCTTGATTACCAAACTCTCCACTGTATGCTTTACTCTCATCAAAAGTACTTTGATAGAAAAGCCTGAGAAGAGTGCTAGGGAAATAAGAAATGATTAAGGGGTTTAGGATGAAATTAATATGATCGGATTTTTGTTTCAGTAATCTCAGAATTGCAGGAGCATAGGATAAGAAGAGGTATGAGACAGCCAGCAGCATGGTGATTGGGGAAGCTGGATCCTATGTGGCCAACAGTGCTGTTTGAGTTAAGGACTCAATGGCTTGAAAAACCCACTGGTATGTGTGCATGCGTGCCCAAAAGCTCTAAAGGAGAGATGGAGGAGAGGGGTGCTTTCTCACTTTCCCTTTCTGTCTCTCTCTTCTAGCACATGCCCTCTGGTACATGAAAAGAAAAAAAAAGATAATTTTAATTGCTAATTATTGTTATAAAAAGATTCTAGGTTCTATTTTATGTTTCCTTAATTAATAAATGAATATGCATATGGCAAATACTGCACAAACTTGTGAGATTATCTAAATGTCAAGTGTGTTTTAAGTTATATTAGGGCTTTATCATCACTGTAAAGCAATATATTAAAAATGTTATATATTTAGTTGTGTATTATTTGTCTCGCCCCAAAAGTGTAAATTCTCTATGGGCTCAAACTTTCTTTTGATAATACCATTGTTATGGTCTTATCAGTCAAAATTCTTGCTTTACAGTTAACAGTTAACAGTTTATAGTTAACAGACTTTATAAAGGAGAATAAATGTATGTGACATATGATAGAATAGAGTACATGTATATTAATATATTAATATATTAATCTATTACTTACTGAGAGAATTGATGGATACTGAAAAAAATTGTGATAAAATTACAAAGAAAATATTTTTGAATAATTACAAAGATAACGCAGAGCTCCAGGCACAATGTATTTCAATTACTTCAATCAACTGTGGGAAACTTTTATTTAAAAACCTGACTTAGAAAATTGCTTGAAGCTATGTTCTTTTATTTTCTAGATTAAATGTAATTGAGATCATTACAATTTCCCCAATAATGGGAAAGAAATGTTGCAATAATTTGAAGTTTTATTCACGTATCGAAAAGTATAATGAACTTAACTATATATAATAAAAACAAGAAAAAAGAGGTAAAAGAAAACTAAAACTTGGCCAGTTACAATAGTTTCACAATATTGTATGCTGGCATTCTATTTTATTATAAGGAAATAGGCTCCAACTATTGTTTATTTTTCCCAACTATTGTTTTAATAAAGAAAAGAAGGAAGGAATAAGGGAGAGAGGAAAGAAGGAAGAAGAAAAGGAAGAGAGGGAGAAGGGAGGGAGGAAGGGAAGACCTAACACTATGTCAACGGATTATGTGTTCTTGAGCAAGGCACTTCAGCCTATTGGGAGCTTTCTAATCAATGTCATTGTGAGGCTCAGATATAACAATGAATGTGAAAGTGTTAAGTACATAGATGTATTCATTCCTTCCTCTGATCCTCAGGTGCATAGCTTCTCCGTGGGAAGTAGAACCCAGTCAGAGAGTCCAATAATCTTTCCTCATACCCATTCTCTGTCACTTGATCCCAGACACTGGTCAACCAAACCTTCTAAATTAAAGGATCTCACTGTAAAGTATGAAGAGAGAAATAATTTATGGAAAGTATGAAAATCTTTAAATTACCCTTAATAGTCATTAATAAAACACATATTCCCACAGGTCATGTTTAGACCACAGCATGGTCACCCATTCCTTTCTCCAGAGCAGTCTCGACTCCCTTTTGATGTAGTATAAATTCCTCTTTTATCTAGACTATGAAAGGAAGGTATGAACCTTTAGCCAAGATTTCTACACAGATATAAGTCAAAGAAATAGAGCTGGATCAATCTTCTCTGAATGGGATGGACACCACACTTTATTAGACCTACTAAAAGAGCTCCATTTCTAAAGCAAGGCACAGACTTTCTCCATTTTAGTGTGTTTCAGAGGAGTAACTCCAACTGATCTGTCTCTGCTCTTCAATGATAACTTAGAAGATTTTTTATTTTTTTGCTTGAATATGGAATTCATCAGGGTAATAGAAATATCATGCCTTTAAAGTTATATTTAAAAATGAGTTGTATACATACCGATAGCTACAGAAAAAGAGGAAATATTTATGTGTAATTATCAGATAAAAAATTATGAAGTAATGCAACACATTAGAAAGGCAGATTTTTTAGGGATAAAAGGACATAGCAACTTTATGCCACTGAAACATCATTTTAAAAAAATTATTCAATTTTATGTATTATCTTTTATTTGCTATAGGGCATGGGTGCTCAGCAGAAAGAGAGGGAAAGTGAAAAAGCAAGCTGCCATATCCAGTCTCAAATCACAGTCAGCAAAGTGGGAGTCCAGAGCCTCAACCACTATGCCACCTGTAGGCTCCATAAAACATCATTTTTAATACTAGTTCCTATAATAATAGACAACAGACCAGAATGACTATACCTTCACTACATAGTCAACAGTTAATGCTTACAACTAGAGTTGAATTATAATTTATAAAATAAGAAAAAAATACATTTCATCTGTATTAGAGATCTCCAGAGAAACAAAACTAGTAGGAGGTGGAGGGTAGAAAGCTAGACAGACAGACAGGTAGACATAGGACACACAAACACATATCCTATTGGCTCTGCATCTCTGGAGAGCACTGATGAATATATTGCCCCTATTTGATCCTACTGAGTTTTACAATCCAAACTGTAACGTTTTAGAATGATAAATCTATGAATGTAGAGGATGAATTTTTTATTTCACTCTGAGAACATAACCCAACTTGCAGCTAATTTTCACTGTTGAGAAGAAATGACTTGCAAAACAAGTAGCATAGCAAGAATTACAGGATAGTTTCTAAACTTCTTATGAAATAGAAGAGTTTCAGAACTTTAGTATATTATTACTTATTTATATTATCACCATTTCATATTTGAATTTCTGCACAGTAAATGTTTCTTGATAGTTAAGTTCTTGTTTGCGCTGAAATATGGAAAAATTTTATTGTACAATGTCAGTGAGGTTATGAAGCATTGATGCAGTCAAACATTGCTAGATATATATTTATGGTTATAGTTTTAATTTTCCCTTTTTGGAAGTAATTTTGCTAGCAGAAGAAAAATTATTAATGTGAGCATATTCTTTATTTTAGCATTATATATCTGAGAATATTTCTAATAAAATAATGCAAAAATTATTTATCATTATGCTTTTTATTACATAGCCATTTATATTAACAATTTTAAAATATCATAAACTTCTAATAAGCTGAAAATAGCTAAATATATTATTCTATACAAATTATTTATTTTACAATACTTAATATAATTATAAAAATAATTTAGAAATATGAAATGTTTATTTCTAAATGGTTTTTTTTTTTTTCTTTTTGGAGAGGTTTTTCGCTATAGGGCGCGTGCGCTCGCCAGACAGACAGAGAGAGACATAGAGACAGAAAGCGAGAAATCACCCCCCGGGGGGATGGTCACGCCGCAATCCCTTCTCCTCCATTCTCCTCTTGGGATCTTGGGCACGCACGCACACGCGCCTGGCGTGAGTTGTAAGCCACCAGGTCCGAGACGCGAACCGCGGTCGACTACGTGGGAGTCCAGCGACATAGCCATTACGCTAACTGCTGGTTCCCTAAATGGTTTTAAGATTCAAGAAATTAAATGATTTGATCTTATTTAAGATTTTAAGAATGCAGAAAGTAAAAATAATTATTAGGCAATTGTTAGAATATTATAATTTGGTTTGATGTCTAACCACTTAGAATTTGTAGTTTTTCATATAATTTTCCTATATTTTAAAATGATCATTTTAAACAAAATTTAGGAAAACCATATTATATAAATTATGCCTGTTATGTATGAAGTTTCAAGGATAAATTAGTTGTTAAAAAATAATTGCTTCTTGGGGCCAGCAAGTGGCATGGTGGTTAAAGGCTCTGGACTCCCACATGGCCAACCACGGTTCAAGTCTCAGACCTGGTGGCTTGCTTTCTCACTTCCTCTCTCTCTCTCTGTGTCTCTCTGATCAAACTGGAAAATAATAATGATAATAATAATAAATAAAGTTAAATAAAATAATTCTTAAAAAAAAATAATAATTGCTTCTGGGAACCAGCAGTTAGTGTAATGGCTATGTTGCTGGACTCCCACGTAGTCGACTGCAGTTCGTGTCCCGGACCCGGTGGCTTAAAACTCACGCCAGGCGCGTGTGCATGCGTGCCCAAGATCCCAATAGGAGAATGGAGGAGAAGGGATTGCGGCGTGACCATCCCTCCTGGGGGGTGATTTCTCGCTTTCTGTCTCTACGTCTCTCTCTGTCTGTCTGGAGAGCGCACACGCCCTATAGCGAAAACCTCTCCAAGAAAAAAAAGAAAAAAAGAAAAATAAATATTTGCTTCTGCTTTTAAAGGGGAAGGAAGCAGCTCCCTCATCTTGCCTTCTTGAGAAGTTCTTGAATACACAATCTGCTTGAATCTTTTCTCTAAACCATACAACACAAATCATTCTCTAGTGATTAGAATAGTTTAGTTTCCATTACACAGTGTACATTTTTCCAAGATCATGGATTTCGTACCCTCTCCCCAGCAGTAAAGTAGGATCCTATCTTAAGATGTAACTGTTTGTCTCTCAGGGAGTCTCAAAGTGTAACCAAAGGTTTTGGGGAAGGATAAGAAGTTATATTATTGTTTTAGAGATAAATTAATTAAACAAATAACTCCAATCCCCCTGTACCTACATCGCTGCATAAATTCTGTGGAATCTTATTCTGGCTTTGAGTCTCCTGTAGGCTGTCTTCATGCATGTATTCTTTTTTGTTTATTTAATCATAAGTTTTATTCTGTATATATTGGGAGAGGTCTCTCTTTGTAAGATTTTTAATTCTCAACAAGATAAATGGCAGAAAAATAATATTTGTTTGCTATAGGAAAAATAATTGGAACAAATAAGCTCTTTCTTTTCTCTCATGTAATCTTTATTATTATTATCTTTGTTATTTTATTTTTTAAATTTATTTTTGAGACAAGGTGTTGCTATGGTGTCTGGGCTAGCTGTAAACTTACAATTCTGTCTCAGTCTCCCAAGTAGCTGGGATTATAGGTGCAAATGACTATGCCTGGATTATCTTTAACTTTTTAACCCTTTGTTATAAAGTGATCTGATTTAATATAAGATACAATAAGATATCAGCCATTGTGTACTGTGGGAATAAAGAAACTCTGGAAGAAGAAATAGAACTAAGGGGACTTAAGTACTATTTAGATAAATTCAGTAATAGTAAGCAAGTAAATAGGTAAAGTACAGTGATAAACAATCCCTTCACATAGTAACCCAATCAATAACCTGAAATATAAGGAACATAATCAAATAACCTGGAAGGAAAAAATAACCATATATATATATATATATACATATATATATGTATATATATATATATATATATATATATATATGTGTGTGTGTATATATATATATATATGTGTGTGTGTGTGTGTATATATATATATATATATATATATATATTGAGGAGCCCAAATTCATTGAAGTATTCCAGCTCAGTAGAATTATAGTAAATCTAATTAATTTTTATTCTTTTTTTGTAATTTTTTTTTTTTGGAGAGGTTTTTGCTATAGGGCACGTGTGCTTGCCAGAAAGACAGAGAAAGACAGAGAGACAGAAAGCGAGAAATCACCCCCCAGGGAAGATGGCCATGCCACAACCCCTTCTTCATTCTCCTCTCAGGATCTTGAACACGCACGCACACACACCCGGCGTGAGTTTAAGCCACCGGGTTCGGGATTCAAACTGTGGTCGACCACATGGGAGTCCAGCAACTTAGCCATTACGCTAACTGCTGGTACCAATTTTTATTCTTATCAATAAAAATAATGTGGGACTTATGAGATACACAACACCTGGTTAACTTAAAAAAAAAAACATTGAAAATCACCTGAAATTTGGGATAAAATATAATTATTGTATCATTATTTGTATGACTGAGCTCACATGAAAGTAAAAAAACCAAAGGAGAGACCTGTGGAGATAGAGTTGATTTACAGAAATGTAAAAGCTTCCTGTAGAAGATTGTATATCTCGATTACTACTCCGAGCCAAGATAAGGGTAATGGAACTTAAGACACACTACCTATGTTCTGTTTAATATTTCCTGGTGACTTCTAAGGTCTTTACCAATATTTTATAATTGACCTGCCTAATTTGACAAGGCTGACTTGATTAATTTAAAGGCCTCTTTGAAAGCTCTATTTGAGGTCTTATGAAACCGCAGTCTTCCACACAGACGGTGGTGACTGAATCTGAAAACACATTGTAACCTGAAGACACAGGGTGATATGAATGTGTAAGATTTCTGTGATCCTTGAGCAAGCGATGTCCAGAACTTTGGTGTTTGCCTGCATTCTTTTTTACTTACTGCAACAAATCCTTTACCTTTAAGTAAAAGCCTTTCATAGTATACTCGATAGAATCTGATGAGTTCTGTCAAGTAACTGAGAAAAATCTTAGTAAAAAGTATAGTGGTCAAAATATCTTCAACGGACTGGAGAGAAATGTTCACATATTGAAATGTTCACTTTGTAAGCTAAACAATGTGATTGAATGTATATAAAAAATAAATAATAAAAAAAATGGAAAGTGCACTAAAGTAAAAACTGAAAAAAAAAAAAAAAAACAAGTATAGTGGTGAGCACACTAGCAGGCGGTGCAGTATCATTGAGAAGCAAATTTAAAGGATGTGTTCTTTTCTCATCCTAGGAACCAAGAGTTCGAATATTAATATACTGGTAGGGATACAGCCTTCCTGAGAGTTGAAACTAATAATATCTTCCAAAGCTTGGAAGCATTCACTTTTAGTAAACTGATAAATTAGTAAATATTTGCCAACGAGCTTTGGAAGACAAAATCTTTTTTTTCAGCATGAGTTCTTTCTGGGAGAAAGTAAGATGTCTTTTTGAGAAGCACAGGCCTAAAAACATTTTGACTTAGGATTTGAACTCACATAACTACTAAAACAATTCCAAAAATGTACGTAATATTGAGTCTGGATAGACAAAACTGAAGAGGACTTGGGCAGAGGCAAATACAAAACTCCTACACATGGAGATAGCCTCCATTGGAAACACGTGATATTCCCAAATCAAGTCCTACAGAAGATGAGCCTAGTCTCAAATTACAAAACACGTGAGAAAACAGTCCACCATGAGTGACTGTCAATAGACACAACAAAAATGGGCTTCAAAAAAGTTCATGGAAAATGGAATTATAAGATAAAAATAAAAGAAACATTATTCTCGTATAAACCTTATCCCATTCAAGACATTTTTGTAAGTGATGATACCAACAAGTTAGTCTGTCCTTAAAGAACTGAGGGTCCTGGGAATTTAATCATGACAATGTAGTCTTGTTTAATTTATGATATGAAGAAAATGAGTGTTCTTTAATGATTAGTTAGGATTGAGGGAAAAAAAGAATTCAGAAAGAGCCAAACCAGAAGTAATACAAGGTAGACACCAGTGGTTTCACATTGAAACTCTTGCAAAATTTCCCTTTTTTGATGAGAAAATGAGCAGGAGTATTCTCATGGAGAAGGACTCTGGTGAGATGTTTTTGGATATTTTTGTGCTAAAGATTTGCTTAACTTTCTCAAACCCCTCTCATAATAAGAAGATATTTTTTTTCTTTGACATTCAAGAAAGTCAACAAGCAAAATGCCTTGAACAACCCAAAAAACAAACAAACAAACAAACAAACAAACAAAAAAAACTGTTGCCATGGCTTTGGTTCTTCCAGTGCATTTTTTGCTTTGACTGGATCATTTCTACCTCTTGGTAGCCATTGCTTTGATTGTGCTTTGTTGTTAAGATCAAACTTGGAAAGTCAAGTGTCATCTTCTGTTATAATTCTTTGAAGAAGCGCTTCAAGATATTAATCCCACTTTAAAACGTACATTGAAAGATCTGCTCTGGTCTGCAACTAATCTTAACACAATTTCACATCTATTGAACAGGAATTTTTCTCAACTTTAATACTCCAGTTAGACTCGTTTAAGGTAAATAATTTGTGTACAAGGTTGTCTATTGTTTTTGCTGTGAGTTGTCAATCCTCTATACTTTGGGCATGAATGAGACTAATTTTTTCTTCACAAATTTATGTGGATGGTCTGCTGCTACACATGCCATTTTCAACATCATATCTCATCTCTTCTGAAAATGATTTACCCATTTGTAAACTGCTGATTTCTTTGGGGCCTTGTCTCCATGAATGTTCTGTAAAGCATTACTGATTTCACAATTCTTCCAGCTAAGATTCACTATCAATTTGATGTTTGCTATTGCTTCAATTATTGCTGAATGCATGTTGTTCTAATAACAATTCTTTTTAAGTGGGTAACTTATCTTTCTTAGTTCATCAGACTATATCCTATTCAGACATGTTGTGACAAGTTGGTACAATTTTATTTTTGTACAAAAATTGTTATTTATCTTTTATAATATGCATTTCCCAAATAGTTCATGGATTTCAAAATGCTTTGCAACTAAATAAACTCATAATTTAAGTCCATTTTTTATAAACTTTTTGAAGCACCCTTGTGTGCGTGAGAGATTTTTAAAAATCATTCCTCAAACTCCTAGTATTTTCTGCTTCATCGTTTCCAATCTTTCAGCTGAAAGAATGACTACTCTAATTCTATGCAATTGACAAATTCGTCAGACTTCCTGTGCCAGTTTTCACTTTCATAAAAAGTAGCAGTTGGCATTACAGAAGAGAAATCAACCTGGATTTTCTTCAAACTAGTGATTTTCCTCCTAGAAAAGCAGTGTGATTTGCTTTTTGATTTTTCAAAATCTTGACAAAATAATACAAAATATGTAGGGTTCCTTACTGCAGTTGTAAACCAGAAATACTTTAATCAGTGAATTGGTAAAATTATATTTATCCTGATTTTCTCTTGATTATCTACCTCATGCAATCATCCAATCTATAAGTTACACTCCATGTATTGCTTTTAGATTCATTATGGGTTTTTGTTGCCAGGTAAGATTTAACCATAAAATACACAATAATAATTTAAATAAATATGGTTTAGGGGCCATGCTATAAATGAATTGGTAACCATTTTTCTTTATATTCAGGATGCTATATATAATAAGTTTATATGCATAGAATAAAATTATAATTTTTGACAGAATAGTATCAAGTTGATTTTATTCTGGATTAAATTCTGCCCTCAATTTTCTTTTCATGCTGTGTTAAGTTTTCAACACTGACTTGTTTAAGAATTTCCTTGAGGAAAATCATGAGAAAAAACTTTCTTATTTAGAGCAGATATAAATCATGTTTAAACAGTGAAACATTCTCATGTGTATCTTTTTTCATATTATTCTATCTGTAATGCTTTTTTCTCTTTTTCAAATACATGCATCTTGTGACCAGCAGTTGGCATAATGGCTATCTTGCTGGATTCCCATGCAGTCTACCACAGTTCGAGTCCCGGACCCAGTGGCTTAAACTCACTCCGAACGTGTGTGCATGCATGCCCAAGATCCCAAGAGGATAATGAAGGAGAAGGGATTGTGGCATGGCCAACCCCCGCCCCCGGTGGGGGGATGATTTCTCACTTTCTGTCTCTGTCTCTGTCTTTCTGGTGAGCACACACACCCTATAGCAAAAACCGCTCCAAAAAAAATAATAACTTCAGATTTCTATTATCTTTTCACATTTGTGAGAGTCTCCTATCTGTCTTAAAGTGGGTTTTATTTTACCTACTTCTCCCAAGAGACTTTTGAACCATGATAATTATAATGAGACATGGTTACCAGTAAGTACAAACCAAGTGATGTCTCCAGCCAGAATATAAAACACACTTGTTTTTTTTTTTTTATTTTGTATTTCAGGCCTCTAGTATATGCTAAGCATATAGTAAGTGTTCAATTAAATAATTATTTCAGTCTCAGAATTGAATCCCTGATAGTAAGAATCTCTGCCTTCCAAATAAACAGGGAGATCCTACATAATCTTGTTTTTATTCAGATAAGTTTTCTCTGGCTTGCTCCAACAATCCCAAACTACCCAAATTGGTAACCATAATGCAAATGTGAACCCAAATCTTAAACACATTTTTAAAAATTAACAGGAAACCCTGGCATAACGGTTACATCACTGGACTCCCACATGCATAACCACAGTTCTAGTCTAACACCTGGAGGCTTGAAACTCATGCTGGACACATATGTATGCATGCCCAAAATCCTAAGTGGAGAATGGAGGAGAAGGGATTGCATTGTAGCCATCTCCACTGCGGAGTTATTTCTTTTCATTTCTCTGTCTCTCCAAGGAGCTCATGTGCCCTATAGAAAAAAAATATCTCTCTCTCAAAAAAAAAAAATATGGCAGTTGAATTTTACTTTACCCTGACTTTCAGAGTCTACATATGTCAACCTATAATTATGATATTATCTAGTATATTTATTGCAAAATAAACAGTACAAAAGCATATTTAAGGGGATGAGAACATTACTAGGCATATAATGTTCTAGTGTAACAATAAAGTTCTCTTTTCTTTGATCATTTATTTTTCTGACTGTTGTTTCTGTTCTTTTCCCTTCAGTCTCTTTGGATATAAAATGGTTCTGAAAATTGGTCTGCTTGTGAATATAGGTCAAACTAATGAATAATTTTTAAAAAGAGTTTGCTGGGTTTCTTCACTTAGAATGTAAGCTAATTATCATTTGCTTTCAAGCCCAAACTACTGGATTGCAGAATTTTTTCACTTAAAATAATCTGGTGATAAATTTCACAGGGGATCTAAATATAATATTTAGAGGCATTTTAAAAGGATAAAAATTTACTCGCATTGAGCAGTTGTTCATGTTAGCAGCTAGAGGGAGTATTTTTGAACATTAATATTTTCCCCCTCCCGCAGGAGTTACCATGTAATGGTTTCTTTCAAGGTTTGACACCAAACAGTAAGTGTAATTTTCAACAACTCACAAGGGTTTAAAATTACAGTGTTGAATGTCTATCCTACAAATATAAATATGATGTAGAAAAATTACTTTTGGTTAAAAGAAAAAGCATTGTGAGGAAATACAGGCACTTCCTTTATAAACAAGGTCATTGGCATTTTGTTTGTTTTCTAAATTTAGACAAGGAAATGTTTTCCCACGCATGTCAGCTGATGTGGAAGTGGTCTTTAAGCATGATTTTAGGCACAGTAAGTTCTCTATTGCTTATGCATGTGTTCAAAACTCCTGTTCTGGGCTCCCAATTGTGTCATGGAAAGACACAGCAAAGGCTCAAAATAAAATAATATGTATTAATTAATGGCTATAATCAGTTATTTCATGAGAAGGAATTGGGATGCTTCAAAATGAGAACTATGTGAAGTCTTTTTCAACAAATTAACTAGTCCATGAAGTCCTAGGCTTAAAAAGAGTAGGTTACATAGATGGTAGATATAGATGATAGATATGTATGTACCAAAATATTCTATTAGTCTGAAAATTCCATTCATCAAAATACATAAAAATCTCATAAGGTGTAAAATTTCACCTATGAGATTTATCTCTGTGTATTGTCTATTTTTTATAATTTTTAAAGCCCTTTCTCTGAAACTCATAAAAATAAGGAAACAAGATCTTCAATAATCAACTCAATAATAATTAGATATCTCATTTTATATTTCTACACAAGAATGACTTTTAAACCTCCCATTAAAAGGTGGAATTTGCATATGGCCTGGCTTTTAGAGGTCATGAAACTGTGCTCTTATTCTAATAATTCAGCACTCCAAATTATGAGATCAGGTATAGATAATATCTCCTAGTCCTACTGTTTTCTTGCTTCCCCTAACAGACTTAGTGCGAGAATGTAAATACTCTGGCAGGATTCCAGAATACACCAAGGAATATACATAAAAAGATGCAGCTTTACTGAAAAAAGTCATAACTGTTCCAGTGCTCTCAGGAGGGTGGCCTACAGAAAAGATGTGAGGATCAGAGGCTCCAATTATTGTGAGTGAAAGAAGGCTCAATGCCCTCACCAATACTCCGGGCCTTTTACGATTAGACTGAACAGAACTACTGACCTCACAGGTCTACTGAAGGCTAAAAACCAGCCTCCACGTAGTGCCCAATTCAAGAATGATGAGTGTGCATAGAATTCATTCAATAGTCTTTCTGAAGGAAGCAAGGATTGGCTTGGCAGAACTAGGTAACTAGACACAATTCTGTTAGGCTGTCCTTAGAATAGAGAAATGGAAAAAGATCAAAGAAATTTAAGGCAAAAATTTGTTCTTTCTTTGTTTTGTCTTAAAACAAAATGGCAAATGAGGGGGACAGATAAACATATACTTTTATAGGATCTTGTAAACCTTGAAACATGTTAGAACTTTATTTTTAAGCCACAGTACTATTGAGAGTAATGAGTCTACCTACTGTAACCCACCCCCAAAATTTCGAACCATGGTGGGCCATATAGGAGTCCAGTACCTTAACCATCATTTCACATGCTGGCACCCACAAAATGGTTTATTCTTATTTTTTGATATATTAAACAGATTCTTAAATATATTCACTAATAAAATTAAAATTTCATGATACAATATAGTATAGTTGGCCAAGCTCAGCTTATTGGCACGGTATTCCTTTTTTTGTTTGTTTCATTTTCTTTTTTTTTTTTTAAGGAATATTTTATTTTATCTTATTTTATTTTATTTTATTTTATTTTATTCTCTTTTCAATTTAACCAGAAAGAGACAGAACAAGAGCGAGAGAGCAAGAGGGAGACTAAGAAAGCAAGCTGTCAGGTTCAGGACTTGAACCACAGTCAGCCATGTTGAATGGAGTTCTGCACCTTAACTACCATACTACCTGCTCCCCTCCCCCCTTAAGAGAGATTTTTGAGAGAGCACATGTGCTCGCCAGAGAGACAGAGAGAGACAAAAAGTGAGAAATCACCCCCCCATAGTCATGCCATAGTCCCTTCTCTTCCATTATCTTCTCAGAATTTTGGGCACGCAGACACACATGCCCAGTGTGAGTGTTAAACTGCTGGGTCTAAGACCCAAATCATGGTCAACTATGTGGGAATCCAGTGACATAATCATTACACCATCTGCTGAGCCCTTGGCTAGCTATTCTTGAACAAGTTAGTCAACATTACTGTGCCCCAGTTTCCTTCCCTATAAAAGGAGAGTAATAATAGAATATATCTCATGGGATTATTGTAAAGAATAAGTAATTTATGAAAGCATATTAAATAGTACCTCATTTTTTTTTAGACAGATTTTTGCTATAGGCTGTGTGCACTCACCTTCAAGACAGAGACAGAAAGTTAGAAATCACCGCTTGGGGGGATGGTCACACTGCAATCCTTTCTCCTCCATTCTCCTTTTGGGATTTTGGGTATGCAGCACATGCACCTGGTGTGAGATTCAAGCTGTTGGGTCCAGGATTCAGACTGCAGTTAGTCATATGAGAGTCCAGTTATATAACCATTATGCCATCTACTGGTCCAGTGTATCTAAAATTTTAAGTTCTTACTAAATGTTAAGAGAATAAAATAGATTCAGATATATTTAAAAGATTTATTAAATACATTCTAAAAGAATGTTTCTTAAAGTAAGTTTAGAGTAAATTTGGTCAGTCGAGAAGTCAATTTTGTCATTCAAGAATTGGCTATTAAATAATTTTAATAGATAAATTTGATGTTAATTCCTATGCTCTGTTGATGATGATTTTCTGATAATATAAGTATTGTTTGTGATGATAATTTAAATTTTCATTTCTCGGGACCAGCAGTTAGTGTAATGGCTATGTCGCTGAACTCCCATGTAGCTGATCACAGTTCGAGTCCTGGACCCGGTGGCTTAAACTCACGCCAGGTGCGTGTGTGTGCGTGCCCAGGATCCCGAGAAGAGAATGGAGGAGAAGGGATTGTGGTGTGGCCGTCACCTCTGGGGGATGATTTCTCGCTTTCTGTCTCTCTGTCTCTCTCTTTCTGGAGAGCACACGTGCCCTATAGCAAAAACCTCTCCAAAAAAAAAAAAAAAAAAAAAAAAACTCATTTCTCAAAAAGAAAATAAAAAAGTAGAGCAAAGGTTTATTGCTATCATCAAAACCCAGTGAATTTAGGGTATTACCATAAGCAACTCTCTTCCAAAATGACTCAGAAATCTATGCACATTCCAACATATAAAGCTACACTTTTAACATACATGCCCTATTGCTGCTGCAGAAAGGGAAGAGAAAGAATGAGTGATCAGGGGTAGGATCTTATGCCCAGCGCTGAGTGGCATACTTGGCTTCCGTGCTTTGCCAGGATCTGGCCACATGGCCCTCACTATACAGTATCAGACTGTTGAAGAGTGTTTATCCAGCCTCTTCTGAGCCTCTCAAAAGCCTCTTTTGACCAATAGATTAACAGACTTAGTTCAACTAAGATGTCTCAGTTTTACCAGAAAGTGAAAACTAAGAAAGTTTATACTTTCTAGGGGCCCATCTATATTCATACTTATATTTAAAATAAGGCCCTAAAACAGTACTTTAGATCAAGTTAAATATTTATATAGTGGTTAATAGTTATAACTCCATTTTTGTAGATTCTGATTATAGCATAGAATAAAACAAAATATGTAACCTATGACATACATTGTACAGTTATAAATGAGTGCGCTTTTATAAATGCTTTATTAAATTATGAAAGTTCAAGTACAATGATGTTTGAAGACTATACATGATATTTTGTTTCTAATAAAAAATATGAATGAGCTTGGGCTGGCCTCCTAGTCTAGTAATGAAGAGAGCTGGATCCCATATGGCTGACCACAGTCTGAATACTGCCCTAGTGACTCGAATCCTAGACCCAGGAGCTTGAAAAGCATGCCAGTCTCATGTGCATACCCACTGAATTCCACGACCTAGAAAAAAGAAAGAGAAGGGATTGCAGCTTGATCACACCTCCTGTGGGGTGCTTTCTCCTTCTACCTGTCTCTCTCTCTTCCTGGTGAGCACATGTACCCTGTGGCAATTTTAAAAAGGAATGGACTTACTTTGTCATATGACTGAAAATCTGCTACTATGTTATACACACACCTCCATGTCATCAGTTCCTCATGCTATGTGTATTTAAAATATGATCTGTTAGAGTTTCCATCTTTAAATACTGTCACCATTTATCATGTCTTCATCAGATATGATAAGTAATATTTTTCTATGATAATAAAGATCAGCAAATAGCAGTATTTTGGTCCTTGTTACTATACTGAATATACTAAAATCCAAATAAGAAACCATGAATAAATAAAGCTACTACATTTTCTTAATTGAAATTTCTGACTCCTGATTGGCAGAAATAGACTCCTTAAAAATAAATCTCCAGGAGGCCTTCGGAAGAAGACTCCTCCATGGTTCCTGAGAACTAGTGATTTCGGGGGAAAAATAGAAATGAAGATTTTTCTACTGATAATTAAGCCTCCAGCCCCCAAACTCGAGTGGAGAGGCAAAGGGCAGACCTTTGGGTGAAGACTCCTCCATGGCTCCTGAGAACTAGTGATTTCAGAGAAAAAAGAGAAATGAAGATTTTCTACTGATTATTTAGCCTCTAGCCCCTAGACCTGAGTGGTAGGGAGCCCCTCTAGCCTTCTCTTTGTCTTTGTCTTCTCATTTTTTTGTAATTTTTTCTTTTTACATTTTTTAAGGTATTCTCTTGGCTTTCAGCCCCTCTTTATATTGCTAATAATCCCCTCCCCCCCCAAGAAGATTCCTCCATGGCTCGCACAGTTTTTTTTTTTTTTAATTTTTTTTTTAAATACATTTTTTTCTCTCAGTTTCTTTTTTTTTCTTTTTTTTTCTCTCTCTCTGTCTCTCTCACTCACTCTCTCTGTTTCCTTTTCTTTCTCTTTTATCTCATCACTCTGTTCCTCAATCTCCATACACTGTGTTTCTAGACAGATCTAAGGGAACCATATCCCAACATTCAAATACTATTAGCATTAACATATTCCTCAATATCCACTGAATCTGCTGCACAAAGGGATAAAAGCAGAACAGCAAAGAGATTCCAGATCACCTCCTTCTGCCCACTCCTGAACGCTCAGATTGAACTTCAAGAAGTAGGAAGAAACACACCATCCATCAGATGACTAGAAGTCACCACAGGACCACAAGAAATATGAAAAAGCAAGAAAATACCTCTCCTCCAATGGAAAATAATATCTCCTCTTCATCCACAGACAGTTCAATGGAAATCATGGAAACACCTGATAAATAATCTGGAATATTCATAATGGTGAAGCTAACAGAGATGGAAGAGAAGGGAGACAATGAACTGCAGAAGAGAAAGGAGGAATGAGCTGACGAGTTCCAGGAGGTGAGGAAATTCTTGAAAGATCTAAAAGAGGAATTACACACTTTAAAAAAAATCAAATGGACCTGTTAGAGATGAATACTATAATATAGGAAGTCAAAATCTCCCTTGAGAGTATTAAAAGCAGACTAGATCATACAGAATATAGAATCTCAGACATAGAAGAGGAAATTGCTGGCCTAGAAAAATCTACCACAAAGACAGAAAATTGACCCAAAAAATGAGAATAATATATGAGAAATACTAGATACCATCAATCGTCCAAACATCTGGATAATTGGTATCCCAGAAGGCGAAGAGACTCATAAAATTGATAATCTATTCCATGAAATCCTGCAATAAAACTTTCCAAACCTAGAGAGGCACTCAAAGATCCAGTCCCAAGAAATACAAAGGACCCCAAATAGAATCAACCCAAGCAGATCTTATCTAAGACACATTATAGCCAGATCGACCAAAACTACAGATTGTGTAGTCAGGGCTAAGGTAACTATTTCCCTCATTATGAGAATCCAGGAGAAGACAACTAAAACTGATGTGACTTGTAACACACACACACACACACACACACACACACAATCTGAACAGTCTGAATGCTGAATTGAAGCACAATTTCCTCTATATTATCACTAGTGCCGGAAATATGCAGCTATTTACCTTTTGCTTTTTAGCATCATGTGTGGGAAGGACAGATATTAGGGTGGAGTTTAATTCTACCACCAGCTTTTATTAGAAGAAGCATCAGAAGACTCTATTGTTTTAAAAGGTACTTATCCTCTCAGAGCTCAGAAGGTCAGCAACTCCAAAGGATATTGTTCTCTGTGAAATATAATGAAATCCATGCTTTGTGCTCTGTGATAATAATTGGGAATATTCTTAAATTTGACTGCCTGATGGGACATGAAATTCAATTACTGTTCATTCAAGTATTGTTTGAGCTATACAAGTTTGTCCTTTTATAAAAATTAACAAATGAAAAGGAAGTTGTGTGTCTTTCAGTTGAGACATGTAACTGGAATCATTATCTGGAATTATAATTACCTTTAAATTCTATTACCTTTTGAAGTCTGGTCATAAAATTTAAAAAAGGAGCATAATAGAACAGAATAAACTTCAATAGTTTGACTCAATCCCTTACAACAATTCAGCAAGTTCTTCAACTTATTCCATAGCAATTATCTTTAATGTAAGTAAGTTAAGGACATGTTTTTTTCATGAGATCTGATCTCAATTATTTTATCAATGATCTCTGAAATACTGATACAAAATGATGTATCTTTTCTAAAAATTGAATTAGAATCTGTCTCCTCATTACTTTCTGAAGTATCCAAATAACTTCACCTTCTCTTCAAATACAAAAATACTAGATCAATCTTTTCCTTTGCAACTTTGAAATTTTCATTTGATAGATTACAGTTATTTTGGAGAAAAGCTACAAGTTTCTTGTCAAGTTAGAGTAATATGGAATGAATTACTACTTTTTATAAAAAATACTATAATTTAATCTTTTTCAGACTTCCATTTGTACATCCATATATTAAAAATGTGGGCCAAGCCATGGCCTGGTGATTAAGACAGCTGGTCACACAGTCAACTGGTTTGAGTCTTAGACACTGTGCCTTCAAAAACACAGGGTACGTTTGTGTGCATGCTCCAAATCTGGAAAGAAGGAAGCAATGGAGGAAAAGGAATTTTAGTCTGACCATGACCCATTGGGGGTGCTTTTTCACTTTCTTTTTCTGTCTCCATCTTGCAAGTATACGCGTCCTCTGGGGGAAAAATATAAAGATTGTACTTAGTTTAGTCTTTACTCAGGTTAGTTTTGCTTTGTTTTGTTTTTGTTTGTTTGTTTGTTTTTAAGGATTTTGCCATAGGATGCATGCACTCACTGAAGAGATCCAGAGAGAGACAATGAGCGTTTCATGAGAAATCACCCCAGGGCAGATGGCAATTCCATAATTACTTCTTCTCCATTCTCCTCTTAGGATTTTGGGTATACGTAGATATGTGCTGGCATGATTTTCAAGACCCCAGGTCTGGGACTTGAACCATGGTCAGCCATGTGGGAGTCTAATACTTTAACCACCATGCCATCTGCTGGTCTTCAAATTAAATTTATTTTAAAATAAAAGACTATTTTGAGCTAAGTATACATATTACATTCTATTTTTTCACTTAGCTTGTCTAAATTTATCAAGCTTTACTTTTGCCATGTTGATAGATTTTAATTAAAAACACAAATACGATACCAATCAAAGACTTCAGGCAATTTCCTATTGGACACTTTGTCATGGTATATTTTCATTCTGGCTATTCATACTACTTTTTTTTTTGGTAAAGTGTTGAAAACATTTGTCCTTTTCATAAGACTTTATGTTGTCTTTTTATTAGGTTGTAGGAATATGTCCTAGATGCAAGTTCCTTGTCAGATATATGCTCTGTAAGTATTTTCTCCAGGTTTTGGCTCCCCTTTTCATATTTTTATCAGTGACTAAGAAGATTAAAGCTTTTAATTTCATGAAGTTCAAGTAATCCAACTCTTCCTTTGACAGGTTTAGTTTTTTTGTGTCTTGTATGAGAACCATTGCCTAATATAAGGTCATAAAGATGCTCTCCTCTGTTTTGTTTTGTTTTTTTTTTTGAAATATTAGAGTTTTATTTCTTATGTTTAGGTCTATAATTTAGTTTGAATATTTCTGTATACATTTCAAGATAAAGTTGAAGTCCTTTTTTTATTTACTTATTTTTCCATGAGAAAGGCAGGGACCAAGGAAGAAGTGGCCCCAAGTAGGGCCCTCTTACTCGATCCACCCAGTCTCCACTGGTTCGTATCACACTCATGGAGGCACAGGGATGTGAATCTAGAACCTTTTCCATGAATATAGTTGTGGTACCACTGTGTCATTGCTTGTCCCTTCATTTTTTGAATATGATGCCACATTATTACAGTTCTGAAAACACTTTTTCTTTCTTATTGAATTACTTGGCAACACTGTTAAAAATCAATTGATCATGGGGCCAGCAGGTGATGTTGTGGTTAAGGTGTGGAATCCCACATAGTTGACTGGAGTTTAAGGCTCGGACCCAGTGACGACAATCACACCAGGCACGTGTGCCCAAAATCTCAAGAGGAGACTAGAGGAGAGGGGATTGCCAATGGTCATCCTTCCTGGGGGGAGGGGGGGAGTAATTTCTCATATTTCTTCTCTCTTTCTCTCTTCAATGAGTACACGTGTCCTATGGCAAAAACCATAAGCTCCCAAACTGAGAGGGGTCCTAAATCATTGTCAAAGAGGAACTGGAGGCAGGAGTTTTTATTTAGCAGTCCAAGCAATAGGCTGACTTTCTGATAAGGAAATGGGCTTTAGAAAATAGTTACATGGTAATCTGAGTGACTCATCACCCTAGTCTTTATGTGGTTAGTATATCATGGCATTCTGTACTTCTTCTTAGAATATAGTTACTAAATAGAAACAATCGCCCTTAGCTACAGTTGCTTTGAGTCCAAATGTAACCAGCTTTTGGCTATAAAATTTAGCCATTGTGATTCCATTTTGAGTCTTTACTCCATCTGTGTCTTCCCTATCCCTGTCTCCTGCCTTATTAGCAAGGAGTCATAAATTCTTTAGAGACATCTAAAAGGGGTGCATATTGTACATAGAGTGCCATATAGGACACATTCAGACACTTCATTAAAAAGAAAAATACAGTGATGTCCTTTCGGGCACCTTACCCTGTCTACCTGTAAGTAGGATCTAACTCCTATCTCAAGATGATATACATCTGTATGTATAAAGAGTGAGAGATGATGATTTATTTATTTCTGGTTCCATTTCTGCACTCATTTTTTCCTTACATTTTGTTAATTATCTAGTCATTTTAATATCACTCAGTTTTATTAATAGAGTCTCAAAGAAAGGTAATTGGTTAGTGTAATGATTTTTTTAAGTAAAAATATTGGCTATATAAAAAAGATGACATGGTTTTTCATTTAACTCAGTTAAATACATAGGTTAATTTAGTAACAAATATATGTCAATAATTATTCTTCTAATTCAAGAGCATGGTTTTCCTCTCCATTTTTTTAGGTCTTCTTTTACTTGTTGCAGCAAACTTTTGCAGTTTCTATTTAGAGGACTTGCATGTGCTTTGTTAGATGTATTCTTAAACATTTTATAATTTTAAACTCTTGGAAAGAACACTGACATCAGCCCGTAGTGCAATGGTTAAGTGCTGTGAGTTGGGAGTCAAGCTCCACATGCCAAACCGCTGTTTGAGTCCTGGCCCCAACAGCTTTGAAAACACACTGGAATGTGTACATACAGAAGAAAAGGAGGGAAAAAGATTGTGGAACTACAACTCCCTGTTGAAGGGTGCTTTTTCTCTACCTCTCTTTCTCTCTCTCTGCAAGCACACTTGACTTCTGTCTATTTTGGGGACTATTGCCTGTGTTTTGGGGGTCTTGATTAAGAAGTCTTTGCCAATCCCAGTGTCTCTCAGCATTTCCCCAGTATTTTCCACCAGTAATTTTGCAGTTTGAGGTCTTAGGTTTAAATCTTTGATCCACTTTGAGTTGATTTTTGTTAGTGGTGACAGATAGGGACTCAGATTCATCTTTTGGATCAGGTGGATACCCAGTTTTTCCAACACTATATGTTAAAGATGTTTTTCTTTTCCCACTGGATTGACTGGTTCCCTTTGTCAAAGATAAGTTGCCTGTATGTTTTGGGGTTTATTTCTGGGGTCTCTACTCTGTTCCATTGATCCTCATGTCTATTTTTGTGCCAACTACATGCTGTTTTGACTATCATGACTTTGTAATATATTTTGGGATCAGGAAGTGAAATGCCATTCACTGCACTCTTTCGGAGTAGGAACACCTTGGCAATACAGGGTTTTTTATGGTTTCAGACAAATTCTATATTTGCCTTTTCTAGATCTGTGAAGAATGTCTCTTATAATTTTATAGGGATTGTATTAAATATGTAGATTAATTTGAGTAGGATTGCCATTTTGATCATGTTAATTCTGCCAATCCAGGAACATGGGATGTCCTTCCACTTTTTTGTATCATGTTCAATTTCTTTTTTAAGATGTTCATAGTTTTCCCTATAAAGGTCTTTGACTTCCTTGGTTAATTTTATTCCTAGGTATCTTATACTTTTTGTGGCTATGGCAAATGGGATTATTTTCTTTAGTTCTGTCTCTGCCTACTTGTTGTTTGTATATAGAAATGCTATAGATTTTTGTAAGTTAATTTTGTATCCTGCCACTTTATGCATTTATTACTTTGAGAAGTTTTTTTCGTGGAAACTATAGGGTCTTCTATGTATACAATCATGTCATCTGCAAACAGAGATAATTTAAACTCTTTTTTCCCTATTGGAATACCTTTATTTTCATTCTCTTATCTGATTGCATTGATTCGGACTTCCAGTACTAAAGGAGTGGAGAAAGTGGGCAGCCTTGTCTTATACCAGTTTTTATGGAAAATCTTTCAGCTTTTCCCTATTTAGTATGATGTTAGCTGTAGGTTTTTTTGTAGATGGCCTTTATTATGCTGAGAAATGATCCTTCTATGCCAATTTTACTAAGTCTTAATTAATCATGAAGAAATGTTGGGTTTTGTCAAATGCTTTTTCTGCATATATTGAAATGATCATATGGTTTTTATTTTTCTGTTTATATAGTGAATCATATTTATGGTTTTGCATATGTTGAACCACCCTTGTATCCCTGGAATAAAGCCTACCTAGTTGTGATAAATAATCTTTTTTTATATGCTGTTGAAGATGGTTATCAAGTATCTTGTTGATAATTTTTACATCTATATTCATCAGAGAGAGAGGTCTGTAATTTTCATTTTTTGTTGTACCATGATCATTTTTTGGGAATGAAGGTAATGGAGGCTTCATAGAATGAATTTAAAAGGGTTCCTTCCTTTCAGATCTCTAGAAACAGTGTGAGTAGAATGGGGGTTACCTCTTTAAAAGTTTTGTAAAATTCAGCAGTGAAGCCATTGGGACATGGACTTTTCTTTGTTGGGAGGTTATTTATTGCTGATTCAATCTCGTTGCCTGTTACGAGTGTATTCAGGCTTTCTATGTCCTCCTGAGTCAATCTTGGTAGACAATATGTGTCCGGAAATTTGTCCATCTCATACAGGTTTTCTTCTTTGTTGGCATATAGTCACTTATAGCATCCTCTACTGATGTTTTGTATTTCTATCATGTCTGTTGTAATGTTGCTTGATTCATTGCAAATTTGATTTATCTGGTTCCTTTCTCTCTTCTTCTTAGTCTAGCTAGTGGTGTGTCGATCTTGTTTATCTTTTCAAAAAACCAGCTTTTGCTTTCATTTATTTTCTGTATAGTTCTTTTACTTTTTATTTCATTTATTTCTGCTTGAATCTTTTATTCCTTTGCTCTTGGCTTTTTTTTTTTTTGAATTTTTTTATTGTTGTTTTTCCAGTTCACTGAGGCATGATGTTAAGTTGTCCTTTTGTCACCTTTCCATCTTTTCCTTGTGTGCACTGATTGTTGTGATAGGGCACTTTAGTTTCTAAATATATCAAGATGCTATGTAAAGAATACCAATGACGGATCAGCAGATAGTGTAATGGTTACATTTCTGAACTCCCACACTGCCTACCTGAATGCCTGAAATTTATACTGGGCACATGTGTGTGCCTGCTCAAAATTTCGAGAGGAGAATGGAGGAGAAGGGATTGCTATGTGGCCATACCCTCTAGGCAGTGATTTCTCGCTTTCTGTCTCTCCATTTCTCTCTGTCTCTCTGGCGAGCATACCTGCCCAACAGCAAAAAAGAAAAAAAAATTTTAAAAGAGAACACCAATGACAACTAATTAACAGTTTATAACTTAAGTTACTTGATCTCAATGACAAAGATTTTATTATATCAGAGAAGGCCTTCTGAAAATCTAGTTCCATTAGTTCTAAGCAGTTACAAACTTTAAAAATCATGTTTTATGAAAATAAACAGATATGTTTGTTAAGAAAGAACTTCAAAAATTTCTGATAACTCAGGACTGGCAGATGGCATGGTGGTTAAGGGTGTTGGATTCCCACATTGTTGACCACAGTTCGAGTCCTGGACCTGGCGTCTTGCTTTCTTGCCTTCCCTCTCTCTCTCTTTCACTCTGTCCCTCTCTATTCAAATTAAAATAAATACCTAAGTAAATAAACAAATAAATAAAGTCAAATAAAAAATAATTCTTAAAAAAATTTCTGAAAACACAAATGCAATTTTGAAAACATCATAAATAATACTTAATCATAATACTTAAAGAAGTTCCAGGACCCTAGTGTCTATCTTCTTAAGAGACCAGAAGATAAAGCTATGTTAAAAGTAGAAAATATCCAGCATTATGTATTTTAAATTAAGAGATAATGTGAAAGAGCTTCTTGGTTTTCTTATTTTGTTTTACAATAAAAATCATAAATCTAAAAACAGTTTTGCCTTCTTTTCAAGAACTGGAGTTCTTTGCAGAGAATGAGACATAGAGGGCACCATTGCTCTTGCAATCTGATGTAGCAAGTCTGTAGATAAAGAAATTCTGGAAATTAACTCAGCAGGATCAGTTTTTTTCATTTGTTTATTAGACCAGGGAAAAACACTATTTTTAACTACTTAATATTCAAAATGCACTTTTTTTCCCTATAATATCTTACACTATATTATAGCAAATCAGATTACTATGTTGTTCATCCAAAAATTTAAGCATAGTAAAATCATTTAATAAATTGTTTTTTGTCATAGAAAATGTAAAATCTACACTCATAGCAACTTTCAATAGTTCTGTACATCATTATTAACTATAGTCACTATGTTGTACAATATATCTCTTGAATTTATCCCTCCTGACTAAAATTTTGTACACTTTGACCAACATATTCCAGTCCCTCCTCCCCCAGCAAAGCTTCTGGTAGCCACCATTCTACTCACTGCTTTCCTGAGTTGTCCTTTTTAGAGGGGGAAATGTTAAATATATCAGGCAATATATATCTCTTTCTATCATGAAAAAAGAAAGTTTTTTTAAAAAGTAACAATAATGGGGCCAGCAGGTGGTGTGATGTTTAGGATGCTAGACTCCCACATGGCCTACTGTGGTTCAAGTCCTTGACCTAGTGGCTTGCTTTTTCACTCTCTCTCTCTCTCGTCAAATTAAAAAAGTAATAATGCTAAATAAAATTAAATGAACTAATTTTTATGAAAGTAATAATAATAATAAATACTATGGGAAAGCATAAAATTGTTAATGAAATCTAGAGGTGAGATTTATAATGAATTAGGTGGTATATTTTTTCAAATTTGGGTAAGGCATGCACAGGTTTGTAAATATCAGATTTAGAAAGAACTGTTATTTACATATGATCAAGATCAATTCAAGATTCCTGCTATAATACAAATCTTTTTTTTTTTTGAGAGATTTTTGTTATAGGATACATGTGTTCACCAGAGAGACAGAGAGACAGAAAGTGAGAAATCATCCCCCAGGGTGGATGGCCATGCCTCAAACCCTTTTCCTCCATTCTCTTGTGAGGATTTTAGGCATGCACGCACACACACCTGGTATGAGTTGCAATCCTTCAGGTACAGGCCTTGAACCACGGTCAGCCATGTGGGAATCCAGCCATGTAACCATTATGCCCTCTGCTGGACCCAGAAATAAATCTTTTTTTTACCAATATCCAGAAATATTCAATTTGCTTATTTTTTGATGTAGGTATTTGAAACCTAGTTGTCTTCTTTTTATACGATGAATGTTTTTAAAACTAATCCTTCTCCTTAAGTCGAATTCTACCAAACTACTAATATTTAGCACAAATTCCCATTAGTTTCCAAGTGTTTTGGACCTACAATTTGTGTAGAATTCATGACCTACAAATTCTCTTTTTCCTCTGAAATTAAGTCATTTTTCCCTGTTTCTCTCATAGAGCATCTTTCTTAACTAGTACAGCCCTTCATGAGCATGTATTACTCTCTTGCTAGGCTCCTGAAAGCCGTGCTAATTTGGGCTCAATCTAGAAGCCCCCAAACCAAGGTCAGAAAATTTGCCTTCATTTCAGGCTTGTGTAAAATTTCCCCATAAGCGAAGGCCCAGCCAAGGCCCACACATGGCATAGAGGAACAGAGTTTGTACATCTGTCTTTAGCACCTCTTATTCTTCCCCCGTGGTCAAATCTAGTGGGCTTTCTTCCCACCCACCCCAGGTGAGTGGCCTCTGTGGTATTTTATGTAGGAAGGTCCTCTTTAGGTAACAAAATTTTTCATTTAAACATTTTGAAGAAAAAAAGATTTAAAAATTGCAACTGGCATAAACCAGAATTTCCCTGGATAACCATGAAGGATGGTCATCCTATCTTAAGGTAAAACAGTAAATCTTAAATATAGCCATATTAGCTACTGCAAATGGTTTTTCAGATTCCTTGGAAGAGAAAGGCTTCAGAGTTAGATGGAAATGAGTTCTAACTTCTGTTGCTCAAGGCCTGGGTGATCATTTACAAACTGTTCCAGAGAAGTTTTTCCATCTTCAAAATGTGTACTATCCTGACATTCCAAAAATCATTGAAAAAACTAAATTCATTCCCATATGTGAAAGCATCTGGTATGTGGTAGAGCATAATGCGATATAAGGTCCTTACTATTTTCAAAAAATAACAGTACTTGACTCTAGACACCCCAATATGTATATAATTAGTATAGTTGTTTCTATTATATAGATTTTTGGGGGATTTCCAAAGTGAGAGATGGCTTTTGCTTTTATTCGTTTGGATTTTAATAGTTAAAACTGAGCTTATTTGTTCTTTCTTTTTGTAATATAAGGGATATTGCATATCTGGAGATGAATGCCTTTCTACTGTTCTGTCTATAAAAGCGACTCTTCTACATGGTTCTATTGGCAAGAAATGAGAAATAATCCTACTTACTATCCATCAAGATAGAAATGGTGAAATAATCAGTGGTATCTCCATACCATTGAGTATTAGAGGCTCTTTAAAAAATGTATCTTATTTTTTTCTGATTATGGATGGGACATGCACTCATGAGAGACAGAGAGAGAGAGAAAGCACCTCTCCATGAAACATGATCAAGATACAATACCTTCTTCATTTTCTAGTCTGTTGGGATTTGGGGTATACACACACACGTGCTTTGGACTCTTTCCAGGCTGATCCTGAATATTATACAGGTTTTTTTTTTTTTAATTTTTAAATGCATCATATACATCAGTCTGGGTGAAATATAGGGATTTAAAAGACGAAATTGAAAGGAGTCCAGCAGGTGGCATGGTGGTTAAGGTGCTGAACTCCCACATGTTGACCTGGTCCCATTTTCATACCTGGCAGCTTGAAAATCACCTTGTACATGTGTGTGTATGTTCCTAAAATCTGAGGAGATGAATGGAGGAGAAGGGATTGCAGCATGGTTATCCTCCACTGGGAGGTGATGTCTCACTCTAGAAAGTGCATGTGCCCTATGGCAAAAACCTAAAAAAGGCAGAGTTAAAGGTTAACGAATTTCAATAAGATGCATTTTTAAAAACAAAAAGACAAAAGAAATAAATACATTTTTATAAAAATAGGAAAAAAAATGTTTCTAGATAGAGACTGGATAGCTAATTCTCAAGGAGATGGAATTATGGGGATTACTATCTTTATGTTTATCCATGTTGATAAAAATCAAAATTAATCTTGGGACCAGCAGTTAGCATAATGGCTATGTCACTGGACTCCCATGAAGTCTACTGCGGTTCGTGTCCCGGACCCAGTGGCTTAAAACTCATACTGGGCGTGTGTGCGTGTGTGCCCAAGATCCTGAGAGGAGAATGGAGGAGAACGGATTGCTGCATGGCCATCCCCCCTGGGGGGCGATTTCTCGCCTTCTGTCTCTCTGTCTCTCTGTCTGGCGAGCGCATGCGCCCTATAGCAAAAGTCTCTCAAAAAAAATCAAAATTAATCTTAACCTACTTGAATGATTTTAAAAATTAAGAAAGAGTTCACATGTAAAAAGTATACCTTAATTACAATTTTTTAAAGTGATTTTTTCTTATAGGATGCATATGTTCGCTGGAGAGACAGAGAGAGACAGAAAGTGAAAAATCACTCTCCGGGGGGATGGCCTTGCCACAGTCCCCTCTTCTTCATTCCCCTCTTGGTATCTGAGCACATACGCACATTGACCAGGCGTGAGTTTCAAGTCAGTAGGTCTGGGACTTGAACCACAGTCGACCACGTGGAAGTCCAGTGACATAACCAATATGTCATTTGCTGATCCCACAAAATTTTAATTTTTGATGTAAAATCTTGTAAGTGAAGTATCACCTGATTTTTACATTTTAAAGTATTTTTATTTAGTTAAACTATATTGAATTGAGCAATACATTTTTAGAATGACAATTTACCTTCTCCTTTGCCTATCCAAATGTTGCCATGTAAAGTTAAACATATATTCTAAAGATTATTATTTACCTAACTAATCTTAAATAATTTATTTTGTGTAATTTGAAAGCTTATGCTTTATTTTTTTCAGAATTTGTCTGATCAAATATTTTATTTTATTTAACACTTGGTTATTATTTATTTATTTATTTATTTTTTGGAGAACTTTTTGCTACAGGGCATGTGTGCTCACCAGAAAGACAGAGAGACAGAAAGCGAGAAATCACCCCCCGGGGGGATGACCACATCGCAATCCCTTCTCCTCCATTCTCCTCTCAGGATCTTGGGCACGCACACACACGCGCCTGGCGTGAGTTTAAGCTGCCAGGTCTGGGACTCAAACTGTGGTTGACTACATGGGAGTTCAGCAACATAGCCATTATGCTAACTGCTGGTGCCCATGCTTGGTTATTTTAATGGAAATTCTAAATACATTTTTTGCTAAGAATAAAAATTGCATGTCTAATTCAAAATACCTGTAACAACCAAAAAAATAGTGATTTCTATTTTTTTTAGAGGTTTTTGCTATAGGGTGCATGTGCTCACCAGAAAGACAGAGAGACAGAAAGCAAGAAATTACCCCCCAGGGGGGTGACCATGCTGCAATCCTTTCTCCTCCATTCTCCTCTTGGGATCTTGGGCACACACACACACACACACACACACACACACACACACATGCTCAGTGTGAATTTAAGCCACAGGGTCCAGAACTCGAACCACAATCGACTACATGAGAGTTCAGCAACATAGCCATTGCACCAACTGCTGGTCCCGTGATTTCTAATTTTTGTTCTTGGGTTTTCTCTTTCTTATTTGTTAAATCTATCCTCAATACTGATTAGATATTCCAGGGATACATTTGTGAGGTAGATAGTCATAATAACATGTAGTGTTCAGCACCTAAAATTACTAGAGAATTTTTTAAACCCAACTTCAGATTAAATGTTAGAAAACAAGACAAGCTAGCTAGGATCTTGAGAATGATAGCCTGGTATGTGTCCGTATGACTCAGCATCTAAATCCCACGTCAGCCATGTGGCTTCCAGCACCGCAGAGCAGTACATAAGCTTCTACACTAAAACTTCTGTGAATAACCTATTCAATTCCAATGATTTGTTAACCAGAATTTATCACAGGAAAAAGAAAATAAAATAGAGACTAATTTGGACTGAGACACATTTTTTTTTGGCTAGGCACTGAATGAAGTACATTTACATTCCAGAAACTTAAGTACTAACGAGTTCCCAAAGTCCATCATGAAAAGGCAAGAAACTTCAGTTTTCCAACATCAATGTTCATTTCATCAGGATTATATTGACTAATTAAGGTTTCCATGTCCGGTACCTCCCATATCTCTGAATGACCAGTTCAAACTTAAGTAATACTCTTCTTTCTTATATGAATTTAGTTCACTAACACAGTGCCTTGTAATGTTTAAGTTTTGTGACTATCTTCCTTATTAGGTTGCACTAAAAATAAGAAACTAAGGTAATATTTAAAAACGTCTTTGTGAGGTTAATTTGGACACCTTCCACTATCAAAGAAGCAGTGATTCATTTTGAATGAGAAAGACATGTATTCCAGGTATGGATTTGCTTTTTCTGATCACAGGGATTCAATTCGCACCATTCTCAGAAATGTTTTCTCTATTGACAAAGGATTTAAGTTAACATGGCATCAGGCCAAAGAGCTCACTTTATATGGCAACCATGGGATCTGTGTTCTGATCATACTTGCATCACTCAACTCCCAGCCTCAAAGAACAATGGGACAATGTGCTGCAGGTCACCCTGAGGTCAGTTAGATTATAATCTGCGAGGAAAAGGTGCTATTCTTCAGGAAAGTGTCCAGCATATATCTGTAACCCTTTTATGACGCTCCATTACCAATAAATAGACTACACAGGTTCAAGAAACACAGGTAGAAATAGAAGAGGCCAGATTAGCGCCATTCCCAGTGAGCCATTGGGGAATTTAGATTTTCCATCTCACAACTTTTTGCTTGCAGTTTCAGAGTTCTTAGCTTCCAGAGAGAAAAAAATACTTCAATCAAAGCCTGAAGCAAGATAACCTTTTAATTACAACTGCCTCCTGGTTATTTCAGGCTTCTTGTGCCATGAAATCATTAGGCAGAAAAAGGATTCACCATCCTGACAGTAGAAGGTGACCCTGATCATCAGAAAGAGTTAAGTCTGTTATTACACAGTGGAGGAAATGGAGTTATTGATATTTTTGTCATTTGTGTTTTTTTTCCAACTAATTTGAGAATGATAATGCAACCTACCTCTAAACATTATTGTGAGAATACATTAAAATATGTGAAGCAGTGCCTAGCACACAGTAAATGGTCTAGAAGTAGTCCTTATTATCATCAGTAAGACCTAAAATGAAAGAAAGAAACCTTCCTAACCAGACAAGGATGATTTGCTCTAGGATTTAAATAATACCCAGGACTTAAAAATTATGTTTCAAGAGTACTTTATTGCTTCTCAAGAGCTTTCATACACATTGCCTCATTCAATCTTAGTGATACATTGGAAAGGCAAATGTCAATTTCATTTTCCAAACTGTAAAGCTGAACCTGAAAGGATTCAAGACTTCTACTCCAGTGTCATTTTTAATGATGTAGAAGAGGGGAATAAAAGCAAAGGAGCATAGGAAATAGCACTTGGAAAAACAAAACTATGCAAGGTTTATGGGAAAGTAAACAGATCGAAAATCTATTCATAGGAGATGATTTTCACTGAACAAAAAGAAGATAGAATCAGGATGCAGATAGCCTTGACTTGAATGGTAAAGAAAATGGGGGAGTCACTGAATGTTTTCGAACAGGAGAATGAGATAATTAAACTGTTATTTTAAGATAAACTTGTCAGAATCAGAGAAAACAAAGAGTTGTAAAGTGAACCATTCTATGAGAATCCCAATCTGGGATGAAAGAGAACATTGTTTTAATTTATATTTCTCTTCCAAATTACTCTGATACATGAAAAGTTTTTTGGATTTGCTCAGTATTTATTTCCTTCTTTGCCAAAACAAAAAGCAATAATGATGACTGTAAATTGTTTAGCGCTCTTCTATGAATGAGAGATGATAAAAAGCCCTGCATTGCTGCTCACGCATCCTTGGCTTGGCTACCGTGATCGCATATGGCAAAATTAATTCCATGGGCTTGCAGAGATTCCTATCTTTTTATTTGCAGAAATTTCCATTTATAGCCCTTGGCTTTGAATAAAAGAATTGGTTTGCAAATTCAAAACAACTTTGTATAATAAGATTAAGTGGTTCCACTAATGTATTCTTTCCTCATTAGATGAGTCAAAAGCAAAAAAAGAAAACAAAATCAAACAAAGTAAAATCCATGGGTTATACTTTTTCTTTACACACTTGCTATAAAATGTGCACAGGAAGAGCGACTTCCCAACATCCTCCCCCAACCTTACCTCACATCCCTCCCACTGTGGAGAAACCACATATGTCCTTCCTCTGTGTGATTTATAACTCGATAACATGTACAAATTTATAGACAGCATATATAATTACTCTGTGTATTTCTAAAATCCATACCATAATAGTTATCATTAAGCTTTTTTTAAAGGTTTATCTATGTTGTAGAAAATAACAGTACTTCAATATTTTTATTGTCATATTATTTTCCATTGTTTGTATACACATTTTACCCATTCATACATTCATGAATATTTGATTTGCTTACACATTCTTGACTACTACAAATCCTGCTGCTATAAACATTCCTGCTCAAGCTTTTGTGTGGGGTTGCAGGATCCTAATGGTAACATGTATTAAATATGTTTTTGAGGAACTGTTTGTGGCACTGTTTCAGTCCCATCAGAAATACATAAGCCTTCCCATTTTTCCATGCCCTTGAGAAAAATTGTTATAGTCTTTTTTTTTATTTTAGCTATTCCAACTAGTATAAAGTGATATTTCTTTATGGTATATATTTGCATTTGCTATGATTAACTAATAAACATCTTTTCAGGTGTTTATTGCTCTATTGTAATTCTTCTTTGGAGGAATGATTATGCAAATGCTTTGTTCATTTTTAATGTTTTTATTCTTAAGTAAGATTTTATAAAAATTCATGATAGACTGTGTGCACATGTACATGAGAGAAAGAGATGAACACCAGAGAGGGATGGCATCTCTACAAGGTCCAACTACGCCAGGATCCCTTTCTTCTAGTGTTCCAGCCTGCTGGATCCTGGGCATTTTCAGGTGTATTCAGTGTGCTTCAGGCTAACCAGACTGGATATTTGAACCACAAATATCATTTAGGATCTGTTTTTTCATTTTTTTTGGAGAGGTTTTTCGCTATAGGGCGCGTGTGCTCGCCAGACAGACAGAGACTGAAAGTGAGAAATTACCCCCTGGGGCCACGCTACAATCCCTTCTCCTCCATTCTCCTCTCGGGATCTTGGGCACGCACGCACATGCACCCGGCGTGAGTTTTAAGCCACTGGGTCTGGGTCGACTACGTGGGAATCCAGCGACATAGCCATTATGCTAACTGCTGGTCCCAGGACCTGTTTTTTCTTGAGCAGCTCATTACTACTGTGTCAGTGCTGGCCCATTGGTCAGTTTTTAAAATTAGGTTATTTTTTCTTTTATTTTTGAGTCATAATAATTCTTTTTTCTTTTCTTGGGGGGGGGGGGGTGATTTTTGCTAGAGGCCACATGTGCTAGCCAGAGATACAGAGAGACAGAAAGCAAGAAGTCACTCCCAGGGTTGATGGCCATGCTGCAATCCCTTCTCCTCCATTCTCCTCTTAGGATTTTGGGCACACACGCACATGCACTTGATATAAGTTTTCTTTTTTTGTCACTAGGTCCAGTACTCCAGCAATGGTCAATTACATGGGAGTCTAGAAACGTAACCATTAAGCAATCTACTGGTCCCACACCTGGCAGTTTCAAAACAACTCTATATAATCAGGTTAAGTGGTTTCACAAATTTCTTCTTTTAAGCCACCGGGTTTGGGATACAAACTGCAGTTGGCCATGTGTGAGTCCAGCAACATAACAATTATGCCTTCTGCTGGTTCTATGCAATAGTTCTTTATATAATCTGGATCGAAGCTGCTTATGGATATATTATTTGCAAATTTTCTACCATTCTGTGGATTATGTTTTCATTTTCTTGATATCTTTCAGGGCACAAATGTCTTAAATTTTAATAAAGCACAATCTATTCTTCCTTTTGCTTCTCTCTTGATTTTCCTGTCAAATATAAAAATGTTACACAACTGAGAGTTATGAAAATAACTTCAAATGTTTATTTGATGTATTTTAACTCATATTTAGGTTTATAATCCATTTTGAGTTGATTTTGGTTATGGTGAGAGATAAGAGTTTTATTTCATTCTTTTGCATGGATAGCCAGTTATCCCAGCATTATTTGTTGAAGAAAAGACTAATTCTCCATTTAATTATCTAAGCAATCTTGTCAAAATTCCACTGAGCATAAATGTCATGATTTATTTGGGGGATTGTCATCCTTATGCCAGTACCAGGCTGTATTGATTACTTTAGCTTTCTAATAAGGTTTGAAAACAGGAGATACGAGTTCTTCAGATTTGTTCTTTGCTTTCAAGTTATTCTCTTTTGTCTTTTTGACTCTTCTGGGTTTCTTGCATGTCCATGTGAATTTTAAGATTTCACTGCTAATATCTATTTAAAAAGAAAAAAGACCTTAAGATAGTATATGGTAGCTTCTGAAAAATGCCATTATTAGCTCTGGTACACAAAATATAATTCCTCATAATTGTGTATTCTCTGGACTGTACTCTTTCATTTTGGTTAATTTTGTTATGTTTTCTTTTTATATTAAGCTCATCACTTATAGAAATTTTCTTCCTATGAGATCTGGTGTGCTTTGAAATTGGGGAGTATGAGTACAGCCCAGTTTTTTGTTTCTGGTGCTAGACCTCATATAAAAGTAAGTGTCCGGGCCAACAGTAGCTAAGAAAGAAAGAAAAAAAAAAAAAAAAAGTAAGGGATCAAATTTTATGTTTATCTTTTTGGTTTAGTTTTGCATGCCACAAGCATAGTGTGAATTTCAGTCACTCATATATGTCACATTTCAGGGTGCTTTCCCTTCTACATACCCAATGGTAACCTGTTCTTCTGGCAAAACACAAGCTTCTTCTCAGTTTCTCTAGATTAGTAGGAAAGTATTTTGCCAGTTTTATTTTCACAGAAGAAACCACATCTCAAAGGC
This sequence comes from Tupaia tana, assembly GCA_026018925.1. NCBI lineage: Eukaryota > Metazoa > Chordata > Mammalia > Scandentia > Tupaiidae > Tupaia > Tupaia tana. The sequence goes on from JAKSZU010000007.1 coordinate 17,955,343, forward strand.
CTAGCTATATGAATTTTTTTAGAGTCTATGAATTTTTTTAGAGTCTTTGAATTTTGTTCATAGATTTAATAGGTCCAAATACTGTTGTAGGTCAGCATCTTCGCTCCAAGCAGTCAGGGTTTACTTCCAATGATGTTTCCTCCTCTTTCCACTTTAAGGAATTGCAGCATCATCAGCTCTAGTCTCCTATTTTTTTCTTTTTTTTTTAAAGAATTATTTTATTTAACTTTATTTATTTACTTATTTTAATTTGACCAGAGAGAGAAAGAGTAAGAGAGAGAGTGAGAGTAAGAAAGTTAATCACCAGATTCAGGACTCAAACCATGGTTGACCATGTGGGACTTAAACCGTGGTCTCCCACAAGGTCCAGCAGCACCCTTATCTGCCATGCCACCTGCCGGGCCCATTCTGTTCTGACTTTAAATATCTTATCCATTTCTAGCCCTCAAGGTTTTGCTTTCTTTCATTTTTGTTTGCTTTTTGCTTTGTTTTTGCTCTTTTATTTTTTTAACAACTCAGCTATATACTTTAAGTGTTTATTTTTATAATTTATCACTTTTAATGAAAGAGAATTTGCTTCAGTTCAGTCTTGTGTTTTTTTGGAGGCTTTGATATTTATTTTCCTTTTTTCTTTTTTAGGTTTTTGCCATAGGATGCATGTGCTCACTGGAGAGAGACAGAGAGAAGGAAAATGAAAAATCTCCTCCCAGGGGAGATGGCCATGCCATAATCCCTTTCCTTTGATTCTTCTATCAGTATTTTAGGTGCAGCACACAAGGCTGGCATGATTTTGAAGCCTACAGGTCCAGGACTTGAACCATGGTTGGTTATATGGGAATCCAGCGCCTCAACCACCACTCTACCTGCTAGCCCCTCTTTTCCTTACTAATATCACATCCAAATAATAAAAACTGAATTATCAATTCTTTAAGTAACAAGAGTAAAAGTAATATAATGAAGGATTTCAACCTTTTCTTTGAAAATTTTTTCTTCTTTATTAAAAGCCAAGCAACATAATTCAGTATGAAAATGTAAATCTACTTTCCAATAACTAAAAGGTAAAATGTGTGACATTTATTTACATTTTCATCCAAAAATAAACTATTCTACTCTAATAGACACAGCACAATGAACAGTATATTTGAATAATTTGCCTATTATCATATGATATTTGAGAGAAAGAGAACACCTGGAGGGCCAGCTAGTGGCACAGCAAGGAAACAATGCTCTATAATGCTGAGCCCACTTGGGGAGATCCCAGGTTCATGTCCCAAAGGTCCTCGGTACATGCCAGGCACACATGTGCCCCTGACCTGGGCTGAGAGAGGTTGTGGGTAGATGGAAGTATGAAGACACTATTGAGAATGACTCACTCTCTCTCTCTTCTCAAAATAAATAAATAAATAAATAAACAAACAAACAAACTTAATAGAAAAGGAGGGTGGATTGGCAATTAAAAGTTCTTTCCAATATTAGGAGACAGAGGTGTCCTTGGGGTGCCGCACATCTTTACATGGTCCCAGCTTAGTCATGCATGCTTGCATCACACTATACAGGGTCTCCTCTAGTTGCAAGGTTCTCTAGAGGAGAGGAGAAAATTTTCCATTTCCACAAATTCTTCCTAGGGTCTTCTCTGGGTATACACCATATAAAGGCAAGCTGAAGGTCACAGGGGATTGAAATGCAGCTCTTATTCATGAATATTTGGGGTTCACTTGATGTTAATTTATCCTGACTATGAACACTGCTGCTCTACAGCTAAGTCATGGAAGTTCATTGCAAGTTCACTCTTAATAGAAAAGGACTAGGGCAATGCTAGTATATAGCAGGAATATCATTTCCTACCTTTAGTCTCTCCTAATGCTATTACACTAATTTTTATAATATGCCAAATATTTATGCATCAGCCAGTGTAGATTAGGAAAGAGACCCAGTGGTGACTGGCTAAGGTTCATTTCTAAAGGAATTAGATGGACACATTGTTCCTGACGTTACTGATGTACGTGTGTGGTCACATCACTGTTTGGGGAGCATATCTTTTCCGTGACGTATAATTTAATTTAGCCTTTAAATGAACCCTGTCAGAGTGGTGCTGTTTCATCCACTTTAAAAAAGAGGCTCAAAGAAGATGAGACTATTCATATCAGTAGAAAATAGTAGGGCTTGAATTAAAATCTGTTTGCTCACAGGGGCCAGCAGGTGGCGTGGTGGTTAAGGCGCTGGACACTCCCACATGACTAACCATGGTTTGAGTCCTGGACCTGGTGGCTTGCTTTCTCACTTTCTCTCTCTCTCTCTCTCTCTCTCTCTCTCTCTCTCTCTCTGGTCAAAATAAATAAATGAATAAATAAAATAAAATAAATATTTTAAAAAATCTGTTTGCTCAGTATTTAATATATACTGAACGTCCACACTCTATGGCTGAAACTGAATTATTAAAGGATGTAGAAGCATAGTAAATGGTTGTGAATACCAGATAGAGTGTGGGAAGAGGGTGGGTGAAGGAGTAGAGCCTGAGGAAGGACATTAAGGAGAAAACTAGAGAGGCAAGTCATTTATGGGACAACGAAATGGGATACTATCTATTGAAGATAACTTTATAGTATTGTCAACTGGAATGGTGAGAAATGTAAACGTATTGGAATATTCACTTTGCAAGCTAGGTAACATGTGATTTAATGTATAAAAGAAATTGAAATTAAAAATTAAAGAAAAAATAAAATCTGTTTGCTTTATTTCAAAGCACTATAATGCCTACATTTTTATTTTAATTTATTTTATACATGTAATCACTATACATCACTTAGCTTGTAAATTGAATTTACCCAACATGAATACATGTCACATCAGTCCAGTTGAAGATACAAAACACTTTATCACCAACAGCTAATGTCCATTTCTGTGCCCCATAAATGTCTTGGCTCTCAATTTTCCTCCTTAATTTCTTTACTTACACTCACCCCTTCTTTCACCCTCTTCTGTTGTCTCCAGTATTCATAACCATTTTCGTTCTTTTTTTTTTTTTTTTTTTTTTTTGAGAGGTTTTTTGCTGTAGGGCGTGTGCATTTTCCGGAAAGACAGAGAGAGACAGAGAGACAGAAAGCAAGAAATCACCTTTTGGGGGATGGCCATGCCACAATCCCTTCTCCTCCTTTCTCCTCTCAGGATCTTGGGCATACACACACACATGCCCGGCGTGAGTTTAAGCCACTGCGTCTGGGACTCAAACTGCGGTCGACTACATGGGAGTCCAGCGACATAGCCATTATGCTAGCTGCTGGTCCCAATCATTTTCAATGCTTCTATGTCCTCTAGTCTTTCCATTTCCACCACAGAATGTGGACAGTTGGTATATGTTAGTGGAGACATATAAAGTCTCTCTTTCATTTTTTTTAATTTTATTTATTCATTCATTTATTTTAATTTTACCAGAGAGAGACACAGAGAGAGAGAGACAGACAGACAGACAGACAGACAGAAGGTGAGAAAGCAAGCCACCAGATCCAGGACCTGAACCCTGAACCGTTGTCGGCCTAGTGGGAGTATCCAGCGCCTTAACCACCGTGCCACCTGCTGATCCCAAGTCTCTCTTTCATTTTTAATGGATATTATATTTCCAATGTTTATGTCCAGCAGAGGTATAACAGGGAAGAAATGGTTGTACATAGGGATGAATGATCACATACCAGATGGTGGCATGAAGTTAAAGTGGTAATGCAATGTTTTTTGTGGCCAACCCATGTGGGAATAATTCAGTTCACATCCAGAGACTTCCTGAACATGCCAGACATGTGAGTGCCCATAATCTAGGTCTGGCTGAAGACTGGGGGTAGGTCAGGACATGAGGACCCTGTTAGGGGGTCCATTTTTTCTCTTTCTCATTCATGAAAAGAAAGAAAGAAAGAAAGAAAGAAAGAGAGAGAGAGAGAGAGAGAGAGAAAGAGAAAGAAAGAAAGAAAGAAAGAAAGAAAGAAAGAAAGAAAGAGAAAGAGAAAGAAAGAAAGAAAGAAAGAAAGAAAGAAAGAAAGAAAGAAAAAGATAGAAAGAAAGAAAGAGAGAGAGAGATAGAGATAGAAAGAAAGAAAGAGAGAGAGAAAGGAAGAAAAAGACAGAGAGAGAGAAAGAAAGAAAGAGAAAGAAAGAGAGAGAGAGAAAGAGAGAGATAGAAAGAAAGAAAGAAAGAAAGAAAGAAAGAAAGAAAGAAAGAAAGAAAGAAAGAAAAGAGAGAGAGCGAAAGGAAGAAAGAAAGAAGAAAGGAGGGAAGGAAGAGGAAGAAAAGAAAGAAACAAAGAAAAAGAAGGAAGGGAGGAAGGAAGGAAGGAAAGAAGAAAGGAAGGAAGGAAGGAAGGAAGGAAGCAAGCAAGCAAGCAAGCAAGAAATGATAAAGAGAGAAAGAAAGGTTAAAAAAAATAGGTGGTCAAAGTTTCCAGTTTATATGAGGTCAGTTATTTAGTGTCTGTGAATTTAAGTCACTGTGAGTGCCTGAATTATTTACCCTTGAAGTAGGAGCAGACTGAAAAGTTAGAGAAAGTGATGACTCTGTAAAGTCAGTAATAACAAAAACATCTTGCCTCTATAAACTTAGCAATTACTGTTATAAGGAAAACTGCTTGATGTTTACAGGGGCCTAAAAATCCATGAAGTGAGTTCATGGTGCTGCTCTAAGAATCCAAGCATTTCTCTATGGCTAATGGCTTATGGAAGTGGATGTATTTATAAATGGAGCACATCACCCCTTGGTAATGCACTTGGATGAGGCAGTAGGATGAGAAGTAGCTGAAGCTATTTTCTCACTCTAATGTGGTAAGACCGATAGCTGTAAGATTGGATTTCAGGGAACACCATGTGATGACACCTCACAAAACTACATTCACAAAGCAACAAATATATAACATGTACACAATTCTAGGAAATAGCGCGTATGAGTTAATAGTGCAGAGCATGAGGGCAATAAACTATTTCTAAACCATGCCCACTGCTGACTGCATTCTGACGTTTTCATAACTGCTACGAATCTTGATTTCTGAAACAATGCAGGTGGTAGATAACTTTATTTGAAATACATACTTCATTTCTGGGTGTGTGATTTATTAGTGGCTTTATGTTAATGATAAGCTGGTATTCAGTGTTACAACTGAAATATACAGTAGAAACTTCACGAATAGAATAAAGCTAACTTTGCTTATTTTTTTGACTTACACTGATCTTCAGCTTCATCAAAGGGCAATACATGAATACTGGAAGAGCTGAGATGGATGTGTTCCTGTGTTAGGGAGGTTGTGTCATTGGTGAGTTTCTTCCTATGAGTCACCTTTCTACCCTTCAGAAATCTGATCTGATAGAAAAGTGGGTGACTGTAAGTCTTATCTTGATAATACAATCATTTTCTTTCTTCCTACTCTAGAAAAAGACATTTCTGAATTAATGGTAGCAAATCAGCAATGACCTTTCTTATAAGAACCGCTGTTTTCCAGTAGACAATAGAAATACGTCTATAGCTTCTATAGGAAAACAGTTTTCCCTTCTCTCAGATGCTTGAGTTCTGTTTGCCAAGGACTTGGTGTTTATGAATTCCAGAGGATAAATAACATACTTGTACAGGTCAGGGTTTGCTGTGTTCTTGTAAAATAGTTGACAATTTTTATACTGGAACATATGTGTTGTTTTTTCAGAAAATTTATGAAGATTTTTTAAAATACAAATCTCATAATTCAAAATGGTAATAAGAGAAGATTTTGTTCATAGGGAGAGATGTTTTATTTTCTTTCATTTACTTCTGAGTGGGCTCTCTTGCATATCTTTGATTACATATTTGATGTTTATGTGCATAAATTTAGATTTCAGTTTCTTTCCTGCTGCTTATTCCAAATTCATATATTTCTCTACAGCTATAGTATTAATACTAATCAGGGTCTACTGGTTTGAAAACCAGTTTTAAAATGTCGTACTGGTTATAAAAATATTGAATACTACCCTACCAGAAAATAGTAGAAGCTGTAATGCCATAAGATCCCTCACTGGACTGTTTTATCTCTCCCCAAGGATCCTGAACATAATATAGGTTGAAAGATGAGAAAATTGAGATTGAGATTCCTGGCATCTGAGAAAGGCGTATAACTGGATTACAGAGTTCATTGAAGATCATAGCAAAACCACAGTTTTCACAAGTATCAGTCAAGTTTAGCCAGATTAAAGAAACTACATAGTGATTTTATCAGGGAAGGTTAAATTTAAAGATTAAACTATCATCAGAGAATAACTAGAAAATGTATGAGAATACTATATTGTACGCAAGGATTGAGGGAGTATATCCAAGGAATAAATATCTATTTTTTTTTTTTAAGAAAGATTTTTCCTGTAGGGCTGTGGGCTTGCCAGAGAGAGAGAGAGAGACAGAGAGACAGAAAGTAAGAAATAACCCTCCTGGGGGAATAGCCATGCTGCAATCCCTTCTCCTCCATTTTCCTCTTGGGATTTAGGGCATACATGTAAATGCACCCAGTGTGAGATTCAAGCCACTGGGCCCATGACTCAAATTGTGGTTGGCTATGTGGGAGTCCAGCAACCTAACCATTATACCATCTGCTGGTTTCAAGAAGAAAAACTCTTAAAAGTAGTCCCTCTTCCTATCGCTAGGGATCAGACTTTGTTGGAAAAGGTGCAGTTGCAACCCACTGGATGACACATAGGGTCAATGGTTTGCCCAGACTGAGCTGGTGTGCAGTAGGTGGCCAAGCAGAGAGTAGCTTTCAGGATATGTGAGGCTCAGCTCATGGCTGGGTAGACAGAGGTACAGAGAGAGTGGGTTCCAGGTGAAGTGTGTATGTTGAGGGCTGCAGGGCAGTGCTCACCAGGCTGGATTCGGGCTGTATAGTCCCTATGGGATCACAGTCTGAGGCACAGCCACAGCGGGTATCTTCCCGTCTGCTCCAGACCAAATGTGCAGCTGCTGTTGTTATCAACAGCAAAGCTCCGTCCTCATGCAAGGAGGCTCCTCCAGCTCCTTTATGAAGTTTAGCATTGCTCTCACTGTGAAGAAGAAATGCTTAAAGAAGTCTGTCCTTTATCACAGAGCAATATGCAAAGCTGTTCTTGGAGAATCCTGGTAATAGACTGATTATTGTGCCAAAATATTTGTCCTAGAGACAGCTACATACAAATATCTTTTTAAGGTTAATTTGTTCGTTATTGTGTCTTTAAAATGTTCTGAGCTTATCCCTATACAAACAATGCTACCTTCTAATCTCATAATTTGAAAAAATGTATCTCCTGAGCTTTCAGCTTTTTCATCTCAAAACTGGGTTATGAACAGTTGATATTTGTAAAGCACATAGCACAGAGGCTGAACCAAACAGCACTGAGTATTAGCTGCGAAATAAAATTCCCACGTACATTCCCGGGCAGTATCACTACTCTACCACACTTTTGATCTGAGCATATGTGTAAGATCAGGTACAATAAGAACCATCTACAACAACAACAAAAAGACAGAAATACATATTCAAATATCAAACATTGATAAAGTGAACATGTTTCCTCAAATGCATCCTTAGGTAAAGCTAGTTTTTTGTTTCTGTTTGTCCTTTTGTTTTGAATGTGCGTGTACGTATGTTTGCATAATGTCTGGTTTGGTTTTGCTGTGAGAGCATGGTATGAAGTCTTCTACTCTAGTAGGCCATGTTTGTACAACTGTCTCGATTTGTGCTAAGAAACCAGCATTCTATTCTCCTCTGCCTTGCAACATCGGTGTAAATGTGAAAACAGAGAGAGAAGAAAATAACTTCTTGGGATTATGCCATTGTTATAAAAACAGATTCAATCTTCCAAGGCCCTAAAGGAATCAGGTGTACCCCGAGGGTCTTTGGAGCTTACCCTGGAAATCTGAGCAAAGGCTTAATCCATACTCAGGAATTGTAATGTATGGACTTACCGTACTTGATAGACTTGGTTCTGATACATCTATTACATTATTCTGAACTTATAATAGTTGCATAATAGTTCTTGAAACTGTATTGCAAATGTGTTATTCCCCAAGTCCCTTCCTTGTGCTCTAAATAAATAGTCACAATAAAAATAGTACAATATACATGCTATAACGGCTCTCTCTCCTTTATAGCAACATTTTAAAATTTTGCTTTTGGAGGTATAATTTGCAAATAATAAGAAGCTAAAATATGATTTGAACAAATGTATACTTCTGTGTAACTGCCATCATAGTCTATTTATAAAACCTTTCATCATCTCAGAAAGATTCCATGTGCACCCACCTTTAGCCCAGGCAATCAGTGTCTGATTTATTTTACCAAGATTAATTTTTTCCTATTCTAGACTTCATATCATTAGAGTCTACATAATCTCCTAACAGCCTATAGTCCACAGCCTATAAACTATTTCCTCATAGAGTTTATCTGTTTTTTTTTCCCAAAGTGTGGCAATAGGACTAATCCACTACCAGTAATTCCATTATGATAAAAATTAAAATTCTCTTCACTGTCTTTCTGTGCTTTCATAAGTATTTTGCAGTAAGTCGGAAATAGCCAAACAGGCTAGTCATCACATACTGGAATTAGATTTATATGATTTCTTAAAAAACATTTTAAAAGAGCATAAATTGCCACCAAATATTGAAACTCATCAGGAAAAAAATGTATTAGATAAGCCTTGGAATTAATGGATCTTAAGGAAAACAAATTAACCCTTTCATTAAAATTGTATTATGACTTATGCAGTTTTAATATAAATCAAGCAAACTAACTAATTTTTTCTTACTAAAATAACCTCATCAGGTTGATGAAAACAGCCCTCTGACACTTGTATTATACACATTTTGCACAAAAAGTAACTTAGTTTTATTGAAGCTATGTAAGTTTTGCAAGATCACATTCCTAGTTGATTTTCAGATAATAACTAACACAGTTCTCACTTCCTCACAGACCAAAGACTAATAGTTTTATCAGGGATTTATATGTAAGGTAGCAGGATCAAATCTAAAGGGAAAAAAAGGCAATCGAGAATGTAGGATTCTAAGCCAGATAAAACCATCCAGAGATTTTTCCAGAATTACCTCTTCTGAGGCCCCAGTGAGCAAGAAACTGACTATTTAGAATTTGGATTCAGGATGTAGTAGATGTTGTAGGGTCTCTCTATTTTATTATCACATATAAATTTTCGCTTGTAATGATGAACATAAATTTCCACTTAATCCTATCTTCTCAACAACCCTGGTTTCTATTTAAATTGCCATTGTGCACATATTCTTCCAAGTGATTTTGGCACTTCAGATTGATACATTGCTGCAACAATAGCATGTGTCGATTTTTTAAAATTTGCATTTTTTCCCCAAATATCTGTCACTAGCCACCAAAACAGATGATAAACTCTTCGCACTTATCATAACTTGAAGCTAAATTCATCCATAAATGTATAATTTATTGAAGCAACATTTATTTACTAAAAGCTTTTTTGTAATGTATTAGGTTTATTCTGTGGTCAAAGAATACCATAAATATTTCCAAAATGACTACAGTGAATTATATGGAAAAATGAAAAAACAAGTTTGTCTTGAATTTTTTATTCTGATCTTAAATCTCCTCCCATCGGAATTTTTGCAGTCACGGGCCCGAGATTATCAGCGAAGTATAGAATATTACATTTAAGGACTTTTCCATATGACCTTTGCTCTAAATATACTCTGAAGTTTTATAATTATTATCTAGATATTTTCCAGATCACTAATTATCATAACTCTATATTACAGTGCTGTAATGTAATTCTTACACTAGTTCATTAATAATATTAAATTTTCTTAAAATTATTATTGAGTATCTATCATATTTCCAGCAATGTTCTAGGTAGGCATTGCTTTAATAAGATGTTTACTTAAAAACTTTGGTAGTCAAGTTTGCATATGGAAGAGGAAGCATCCCTCTAGCATGAGTATGGGCTCTTGAGACACAGAGGAGGAAAACTGGCATCTCAGCTTGCCACAAAGAGTGCTATCTGGTTCTTTTGATAGGTTAAGCAGAGCTTATCTGCGAGAAGTTGTTGGTATAGAACATGGACCAAACTCTACGTGATATGGCCCCAAGGACAAAGAAACAGATTACTGCTTAAAAGTGGGACATGTAGCAATGACAAAGACATGCCAAATGTTGGCTCTCATGCAGCTTTCATTCTCATTGAGGAAGAGAAATGACGATATAAACTGTATCAGGTGATGACAAGCTATGAAGTTTACGTAAGATAGAGGACAGTAATAGAGAGAGGGTAGAGTTACTTTTAAAGGGTGATCAAGACTGTCTTTTCAATAAGATATTAGAGCAGAGACCAGAATAAAATGAGGGAGTATGTGAAACGGCTGTGGCAAGAGAGTCCTAGGAGAGGAGAATCCCTGAGACTGGCATCTGCTTGATGTATGACAAGAGACTCAGAGTAAGTGAAGGGACCCAGGGGAGAGTAGAGAGAATTGAGTCAGTGAGGTCAGTGAGGTAACAGGCAAGATTGTCTAGGACCTCCTGGGTCATTTTAAGGATTTTGTCTTTTACCTTGCGTAAAACAGATGAAGCCATTAGGGACATTTGCATGGAGAAGCGACATGGGCTGCCAAAGTTTTCAAATGTCAAACTGATTGCTGTGTTCAGAAAAATATTATAGGTTGGCCAAAGCAGAAGCAAAGCCACCAAGTAGTGAGAAGAGGTTAGACCGTGGAAATATTTCTAGAGCAAAGTCAATGAAAATTCCTCTTGGATTCAACATGGAAGGGAAAGTGTGGGATTTAGGAGAACACAGGGTTGTAAGATAACATAAGAAATAGTGACACACCAAATATTTCCATTTTTTAAAAATCTGAAACAACAGATACCTAGGAGTTGCATTTATTAAGAAGGGAAATATTACAATGAACAAGGTGTGTATGGAGGTAAGGTGACACATACCAGTCTAAAGTTAGGGAGAAGTTGAGGACTGAGATGTAAAAAGGAACCATACACTAAGTATCATATGAGTGAAATTATCTAGGAGTAATTGTAGCCAGAATAGAAAAAAAAATGGGACCAATCCTAGTAGAATTATAAAATTTATAGTGAAAAGAGATAAGGAGGACTCAATAATAGTGACTAAGAAGGAGAGTCAGTGTAAAAAGAAGAAACCTGAAATGAAATAGTATAAAAGAGGTCAAATGAAGGAAGAGTTTCAGAAGAGAAGAGTGATTCAGAAGAGAAGAGTGATAACATCAAATGCTGCTAAGCAAGGAAAAAGAGGATTGAGAAATTGTCATGGTGGTTAGCATGATAGCAGTCAGTGGTGACCCTGACAAGAATTGCTATCAGACAAAAGCCTGATTGCAGAGAATTCCAGGGCATACCTACAGGAGGATAAGAATAGGAACCATAAGTAGAGATGCCAATTTGAGGAAGTTTCACTATAAAGAGCAACAGGGAAATAGAATGGTAGCTGTAAAGTGATGTGCAATCAATGAACGATTATAGCATGTTTCAAATCTTGATTTTAAAAAAATGATGTAGGAGAGGAAGAGAGATTTCTATTAAGTTGATCCCAAAGGAGGTAAGCCTTGGATAGCTGCACACAGTTTGTCCATTAAAATATGAGGCAGGGTGGAGTTTACAGGTATAGTTGCAGGTAAGGATAGTGGATCTGGAAGAGAGGGCAAGTTGAAGATCTTGTTCAACTACTTACATTTTCTAGTTATTAGCAAGAAGTGGGAAAAAGAATATGTTGAGGGTTTGATGAAAAAGAGGCATTATGAATAGCTTATAGGAAAGTGAGAGAATGAATTGACTGGGGAACTCACATAGGATTGCAGGGTCTCTTTGAAATAGAGTGTAAATTTAGGTGAGGTCAACCATGAGTGATGTAGATATGTATCGTCCCTTACAGGAGTTACAGTATTTCTCATTTTACTAAACTCTTATCATTCTCTGTAGCCAAACTCACCACAGAGAAATAACTTGTCATCCCATGTATTATAATATTATGAAAATATTTTGAAATATAGGATCATACTATGCTTTGTGACCTGGTTTTTTAACTTCAATATAAAGTGATAATTTGTCAGTGTTATATAATCTACTTCAAGCTTTAAATGGCCAATAATACTTTCTTGAATTACTCTATTGTACTTTATACAAGCACTCAGTTTTAAGTCTTCGCCCTTTTTTTTGTTAATGGGGAAAAGTCATGTATGGAACACTCTATCTGATTCAACAACATTCTTTGGAATACAACCCAAAAAGGAATCACAAGCAATGTACCTATTGAAAACTAAATTAGTTTTAGAAAAAAGTTTTACTACCAGTAATTTCCTTATGTACTGACTATATCTGAATGATATCATTCTCTAATATTTTTTTCCAATGACTCTGTTTTGATGATTACCAAATGCAAATTGAGTTAATATTTTCAAGATATAGAGAGGGCATTTTATGAATTATATAATAAGCAAGTATGAAATTTTATCAGCTATTCAAAGCTTCTTACTATTCAACAGTCTTTTACTTTATATATAATTTGGAAACTAAATTATAAATAAATGTTTATTGTATATATTGATCACATATATAATTTGTGTATATTAATCATGTGTGTCTCCATTTATCCAATATATCCAATATACAGATATTTCACTTGAAATATTTAATTTATAGATTTTGGCACCTACTTAAAAATGATGATCTTTAGTACTGCCTTATTAGCCACTGATAGTATTGATTGTCTTTTAAAAAGCACCTAAATTTTAAAGTATAATGCATTTATATGTGAAAAATAATCATGTGAACATGATTATTATACAAATCATGATATTTGTATGACTATTTGGCAACACATATGTTCTGGATTTTTTTAAAGAATTATTTATTGAACTTTACTTATTTATTTATTTATTTATTTATTTATTTATTTATTTATTTAAATCTGACCAGAGAGGGACTGAATGAGAGAGAGAGAGAGAGAGAGAGAGAGAGAGTAAGAAAGCAAGTCGGTAGGGTCAGGACTTGAACCATGGCTGGCCACATGGGAGTCTAGCGCCCTTAATGACCATGCCACCTGCTGACCCCATGTTCTGGGTTTTCTGGGACAATTTTGATGTAAAATTTCATATAGCACTCATATGATACCCAGGAATATTTTAGAAATATCAATATTTTTGTATACACATTATGCTCCTGACATCTCTCTCGTGCACAGATCATCATCCAAAAATTCACTATCTTCTTATGGACTCTATTTTTTTTCCTTAAATATACAGTTCTTTACCCCAAAAGAAATATTGGGGAAGAGAAATAGCTCATCTGTCAATGCTTCTTTTTTTTTTTTTTTTTTTTGAGAGGATTTTGCTATAGGATGCATGCGCTCACCAGAAAGACAGAGACAGAGAGACAGAAAGCGAGAAGTCACCCCCCAGGGGGATGGTCACGCCACAATCCCTTCTCCTCCATTCTCCTCTCGGAATCGGGCACACACGCACATGTGCCCGACATGAGTTTAAGCCACCGGGTCCAGGACTCGCACCGTGGTCTGCTACATGGGAACTCAGCGACATAGCCATTACGCTAACTGCTGGTCCCAATGCATTTTATTATACTACATCATTATCTTACTATTTCATGGACATTTTCATAATGATTCATTATAAATGCTTTTCTCTACAAAAAACACTTAATATAAAGAGAAAAAGAAGGGACCAGCAGTTAGCCTAATGGCTATGTCGCTGGACTCCCACGTAGTCGACTGCAGTTTGAGTCCCGGACCCGGCGGCTTAAACTCACGCTGGGCGCATGTGTGTGCGTGCCCAAGATCCCGAGAGGAGAATGGAGGAGAAGGGATTGCAGCGTGGCCATTCTCCCTGGGGGCTGATTGCTCTCTTTCTGTCTGTCTCTCTCTGCCTTTCTGGCAAGCGCACATGCCTATAGCAAAACCTCTAAAAGAAAAAGAGAGGAAAAAGAGCCAACTTTTCTGAAATAAATATATTATATAAAACAGGAAATGAAAAGGTGATCTATTGTAGCAAGGTAATGTCTTCATCACGGTGTGCATAAACAAATATGACTTTATTCTTACTGTGATTTTCTTTACCTCCTAATATTGTATTAATCATATTAGTATTTAGAGAAATACTTACTTAACATTCTATATGCAAAACATAATTCATTTTATCATCAGCAACACAGTTTGTTAAATTATAATTTAAAAATTTAAAATACTAAGGAGGTAAACATAATTGTATTTTTAAATCTGCTTACTTTCTTGGTCTTCAAAAATGTATTTGACCATTTTCAAAATCAAACCAATTTATGAGTCTCTAACTTCAGGCTTTGTTTTGGCTGCCTCCCAGGTGATCTTAGGGATAGAATTTCAAATAAGGAAGAAAATCATCTAGCAATGATGGTTAACTCTGCTGGATTTCATGCTCAGATTAGTGCCTCTCAGCAGGCTCGGATCATTCTCACAATACAGGATAATTAGACTGAGTTGCCTGTGTAGAGAATTAGCATAGTCAGAACTCATAAGAATAAAATAACATTACCTACCATTTGTAGAGGTCTGAAAAGATGCTAGAACTGCATTTTATATTATTTTGCTAACAATAACCTTAGAATATTGATATGTATTATTATCCCTGCTTTCTCATGAGACACCTAGAACTCAGAGAGATCAAAGAGCATCCACAAAGGCACATGGTTAGTCCACAGAGAAGGCAGAATTCATGCCCATCTGGTCAACGGCAAAGCTCATGTTCTGTTTACTGGGTGGTGCCTGAGGACAGAGAGGCTGGATATTCTGTAGTAAGGGGTCTGAAAAGCAGAACCAGGACGCAGTTATGAGTTTATGAGTTCTTGAGCTTTCCTCAGCAGGAATGCAGATCAGCCATGACATTCTAAAGCATCTCAGAGAGAATCAAATCTTCCCCGTGAAAAGCATGAATTTTATCATCTGAGTAGTAGAGAAGTCAAAATACATGTACATTTTTCACGAGTCAGTCCAATGTACAACTTTTCAGTGATTTCAGTGTCAATAATAAAATCTGACTATGATTTGTTCTCATCTGTGCCATGTCACTTGTCATGGGCTTAATGATCCCCACAACCCTATGGCTGAAATCTCTTTCTTAATAATGGGGTAAATGGAAGGTAGTTAAAAGACATCATTTGTTCAAGAATGTTGTGACGATTCCATATCACTTTGGAAGATATAGTTAATCAGGGAATCTAACATCTTTATTTGCAGGACTTTCATGAGTGGTGATGAAGAGGGAGCTGTCATTGCTCAATTCTTTCTACCCTACTCACACACCTTGTACTCATTCCTTAGCAATACATAAACTAACTACCCTTTCCTCCTGGTAGCAGCTCTTTGGGTTTAGAGCATGTGTCACTTGGCCTTCGGACTCACCCAACATATTTGACTCCTTCCAAGTCTAAAAGTAAGTTTATTTTCTGTCATTTTGGCTTTTGAAAATTGTTTTACACTAACCGTTTCTAGTTAATGTTCTAGATCTTCATTATATTCTGAAGACCAAAATGAGTAACTATATTACGTTAGCAGTATGACTCTTGTAGTATAATTTGAAACCAACATCTGAGTCACATTTTTAAAATAACTCAACATTTAACAAATGTTTATTGAACATCTTCTATGGGATAAATTCTTTATTTATATCCACTTATTGATTCACTTGATTAGATGTACCTTATGCATATATAATGTCCAACATCTACTTTATAACTCGTCTTATGCCCATACACTGTTTTTTGGTTCATCATGCATTTATTTCTATTAAATATTAAAGTTCACTTCAACACTAATTTGTGTCACATTGAATGATTAAATTAGTTCTTTGTTTACAAGGACAATTTTTAAAAGGCTAGATTCAATTGGTCATGTATTTTGTGTACCCTAATTTGTCCTACGTTTATTCCAGACATTTTAAAGTTTAAGATCAAAAGCTAAAAGCAAATCATTAATTTTAAGTTAATTTTAAATAAACTTGATCTCAAAGGTTTTTAGGACTAGAAATGCTGTTTATTTTTCCAAAGTTCTGAATAGAAACAAAATGCCAGTTGACTAAATTGTAATCAATGCAGTGAACTAATGAACATAGCTAGTGTGACATAGATATTACAGAATTGTCTTTTAAAAATGCAACAAATCCTTCTCAACTCATTATTTCAATTGTGCATAATCTTATTGGGTACCTACAATGTCTTAGGCGTTTTTATATCTTTTCTTGTTATGAATAAAAGGACTCAACTAAGGTGTTAGTTTTTCTTCTGTGAGTTGATAAAAAAGTGTGACAGTCACTTCATGACTTCACATCTCAGCCTTGCTATTTATCAGTTACCTTTCACAAAATTCGTGTTAAATTGGGAAAAGAATAGTGCATCTGTCACAGGATCATTGTATGTATTCAAGGAAGAATATGTGGAGAATTTAATACAATGAGACAAGGTAAGAGCTTAACATATACAAACCATTATTAGCAATAAAAGTACTATAACATTACCCCTATCTTTTTAAGTGATTTATTACAGCTCACAATCATGCAGTCATTAGGTTCCCAGGAGTCAGAGGGCGGTATTCTTACACTTTTAATATGCTACATTATTCCATAAAACAACGTGCATCTGTTTCATCTATAATATGTTTGCTTCTCACAACAGATACTCACATCTGCCATACATATAAATTTTTTGAATGTTGGATCATTAACTCACCCACTGATCCTTGGGTGAGACTTTATTGAGAATGGAAAAATTCTAATACATTTTAAATATTTACTCAGGACTCAATTATGCAAAACAATGATGAATACTATACAGTGTTAAGTTGGAAATAACAATCATATTATAGCTGAAAATTCTTCTTACTGTTAGTGCAATTTTACTATCTTCTTATCTTTTATTTTGCTTATCTTTTCTAGACTAAATACATACCAACAGGAGTTTTGTCTTACTTTCATAAGACACAAGTAAACAATGTTATAGGAAAAAGAAAATCTGAATTTACTGGTTCCACTTATGCAGATGGCAGTTGATAGTGTTTCACATGAAATGTGCCTTTAGAAATGATCTCCATACGGGTCATTAAAATAAACTGTTTTCACCTTTAAGAATTAGACTCCAATCTCCTTTGTGTGATATTTTAAGAAGCTATTAGTAGGTACAATCCAGGTTCTCAGTACAGAACAATACGTTGATCTCTTTGACCCAGTGAAGGGTGTGCCACTGAAGGTTTTGCAGGAAGAATGTATAATTAGGAATAGTTAACACAATGGGTTTCTATACCAAGTGAACCTTGGAATGCCCTGAATAGTTTGGTTTTTGTTTTTGTTTTTAAAGTTTGCATAACTCTGCTCTACCTCACACTTAAATTAGAATTTCTAAAGTTATGATCTTCATGTTTGCATCTTTGTTCCTATGAAAAGAACCTCAGCAGAGTAGATCAAACTACAGATTTTGGAATCTCATGTCCAAGGCACACCATATTTATCTGATCACCAAAGTCTGATTTTTTAAAGCTTATTTGTTTAACAATGCACATTTTCTCTAAATATATTTATGCAGAAATAACAAGGAAGTCAGAATAAGTCTATTCCAGTGGAAAAATGATTTGTGAGCTTGGACATCCAAAGCTCTCACTTCTTCCTCATTCCTTAGTGGATTCTGAGGCCCTCCAGAATCCTCAGGCCCGTGGAACACCATTACAAATCCATAATTCAATCTCCTATATAGTATTGTATAATGTTTCAACATTGAATTAACTGAGATCCCCTGATTCTGCATGTGTGAAGCATTAAATATTCTCCTTGTAAAATCACTACCCTAAGAAATTATATCAAACTTCACCATGACCTCTTTCCCACTATACAAGACGGCAGGTAAAAAAGGCTGGGAAGCAAGATACTAAGGAGAAGAAACCTGAAGCCAAGAAAGCTGATGTCAGTGGCTAGGCTAAAAAGGGTGAGCCTTAGATTAAAAAGTCCAAGAAGAGGAAGCCCCATCATACCAAAACCCAGTCCTCCTCCAGGGCATTGGCAATCACTCCTGTTCTGCCATATATTCCAGAAAGGCCATGAATAAGAGCAAAGACTTGGTCATTAAATCCAGGGCTGAAAGGCAAAAAAGGTTCTTGCCACTATCACAAAATCAGTTAGTGGGGACAAGAATGGTGGTACCCAGGTGGTTAACCTTCACAAAATGCCTAGGTATTATCCTACTGAAGATGTGCCTCAAAACTGTTGAGCCATGACAAAAAACCCTTCAGTCAGCATGGAAGAAAGCTGTAAGCCAGCATCACTCCTGGGACCATCTGATCATCCTCACTGGACACTGCAGAGGCAAGAGAGTGGTTTTCCTGAAGCAGCTGAGCAGTGGCTTGCTATTTGTAACTGGACCTCTGGTCCTCAATTGAGTTCCCCTGTGTAGAACACACCAGAAATTTGTCATTGTCACCTCCACAAAAATTGATATTAGCAAAGTAAAAACCTCAAAACACCTCTTGGACGCTTACTTCAAGGAAAAAGAAGTTGAAGAAGCCCAGACACCAGGAAGATGAGATCTCCGACACAGGGAAGGAGAAATACCAGATTACAGAGCAGCAAAGGTTGATCAGAAAGCTGTGACTCACAAATTTTACCAAAAATCAAAGCTGTTCCTCAACTCCAGGGCTACCTGAAATTTGTGTTGGCATTTACAAATGGAGTTTACCCTCACAAATTCATGTTTTAAGTTCCTTGACAAGAATTAAATAACTACACACACACACACACACACACACACACACACACACATAAAAACTCCACCATGGAAACAGGCATTTGTATTTCACTTCTGCACTCGGTGATAAACTATTATTGACACCGTCTGATGTATCACTCAAAGGACCCTTTATAAGATCCCAAGCAAGAAATTTCCCTTTGAAATCAATAAATTACAAATATGTGTTGCCTGTGAAAATTGGAATTATTCCTGTCTTTCTGGTCAATTAATACACATTTGGCAGGCGTCAGGAGTGGGAAGTGGGGAACACAGAGTTTTCTTTGTACAAGCAGCCTCTGGCCTCGAGGAACTCCATCTAGTGGGAGACAGACTACAAAAGTTCATTTTAAAACAATGCAATAATATTGGTGCTAGATATATATATAGGTTGCTAAGGAAACAAGAAGTCTTATAAATAATTACATTTCCACTTTTGCCTTAGCTATAAGAAGATAAGAGCTAAATTCCATGCTCAACTATAGCAACAACATCAGGCATATTTGATTTTTTATTTCCCTGAACTATTGCTTTATCCATTTTATACTTTTTAATCTCATGCTCTTAAGTAAAACACAAGGTTAAAAGTTTGCACTAAAATGTACAATTTCTTGCTTTTAAAAACGTTTTTTAAATTATGGAATAAAAAGACAAAATCATGAGTATTTAGCAGTGATATATCATTCCATAAACACGTGCACACTTTAAATAGGTTGCTGAAAGGTAGAAAAGTGAGGTGGAGAGTAAACATGACACATTATGTATAATTTACAGTTGTAGAGTACTAAGTGAACTGATCCACAACCTCATTTTTCTAAAAGGGGCAAATCTACTGACTTAATGAAGTGGAAAGTTCAATGCCTTTTATTACAGGTCTCACAGTTTTAAAGAGCCACCTGGAAGCTATTTAACATAATGATGCTCAATGTACTGGTATAAACACATTTGCTCACTCCAGATTATAATTTGCATCAAGCTCACTGTCTCAGCACCACTGCAACAGATCTACTGCTCATCTTGTGGATAAAAGATGGGACAAGCCTCACTAATGATATATAGGCATAAACAATATGGGTTGCTTTATAGATGAGAAAGACACTTTCTTACAGAGAGGTAAGCAGACTGCGTTACATGTTCTATGACAGAGAGCTCTATCTACTCTGGTATAAACTAAGCCTCCACAATTTCCTCCCTTAGCAATTTCCAAAATAAAACAAAGCTAACTGGTCCAAAAAGCATAGACCTATTATCTGGATCTCAGTTTTTGGAGCGTTGTTTGAACCAGCTGGGCTCCCTGGTGGCCTTGGCTTAGCAGCAGACAATTAGTTCTCGGATTTTTGAGGACCAAGAACTAATGTAAAATAATATATATATATGTATTTTCACATTTCATTTCATTCTTCAATTTGTAAAAGATAAATGTCTTTGGGAAGCTGATGGTAAAGTTATGAATATAATATTTAATTATATATTAATGAATATATTAATTAAGGGCCCAGCTCTGTCATTACTAGCTGAGTAACTCTTTTACAAGATACTCAATTTCTTTGTACCTCAGTTTTCTTACTTATAAAATGGATAGTCTGGTGATATTTATTAAAAGAATTTAATATGTTTTTAAAAGGTGCATTGCTTAGAATGATGAATGATGCATTTGAACGGTAAGTGCTATAAAAGGCCTGCTGTTTGCTGTCGATATTGTCATACTATTACCATACTCATTGGAACAATAACAAAGTGCTTCAACTATATGTGTGAAGAGTTTGCCCTGGCTTATGTGCCAGCCAAATGTCAAAATCTTCTAGTTTTCAATTCTAACATTAATAACCTTCTAAAAATAATTCCAAAATGTTTCTGCTCTGTGTATATTAGCATGTCAATACCACATTTAGTCAGAGGTAATATGGGTTCTTTTTCTTTTTTAGAGGTTATTTAAAGAATTATTTTATTTAACTATTTTTATTCATTTATTTATTTGTTTGTTTGTTTATTTATTTATTTATATTTGACCACGGAGGGACAGAGTGAGAAAGAGAGGGAAAGTGAGAAAGCAAGCCACCAGGTCAAAGACTTGAACCATTGTTGGATATGTGGGAGTCCAGAGCCCTTAACCACCATGCCACCTGCTGACCCCTAAAGATTTTTGCTATAGGGCACATACACTCACTGGAGAGACAGAGAGAAACAGAAAGAAAGAAAGTGAGAAATCACTCCCTGCCCCCAGGGAGGTTGACCACACAGCAATCTCTTTTCTTCCATTCTCCTCTCAGGATTTTGGGCATGCATGCACACGTGACTGGTGTGAGTTTTAAGCCACCGGGTCTGGGACTTGAACTGAAGTTAAC
This sequence comes from Tupaia tana, assembly GCA_026018925.1. Classification (NCBI taxonomy): domain Eukaryota; kingdom Metazoa; phylum Chordata; class Mammalia; order Scandentia; family Tupaiidae; genus Tupaia; species Tupaia tana. Next base: position 17,976,458 of record JAKSZU010000007.1, read on the forward strand.
TATGTAGGAGTCCAGCGACATAATCATTTTGTCACCTGCTGGTCCCTAATATGGGTTTCTTTTTACAGTGACTTGGAGTATTTCTAAAATATTTTAAAAGATCTAGTAAAATAATAGGCTTCTTCTTAATGATAATAATTGTTTAGATAAGTGTCTCCATTTCTTCAAATATAAATTTGAAGTTCACTGTAGTAATCATATAAAATTTATGACTAGTATACATGTATTTTTCTCAAATCTTTAGTTTCTATCCTTAATCTGACTCTTAATTTCTAATTATATTTTAGTGCACAACAAACATAAGTATGTTCCCTCACAGAGTTTGTAGACAAGGGGTACCAGTCAATCCAGTAGGAATAGGAAAACCTCTTCAGCAAATGGTGCTGGAAAAACTGGATTTCCACTTGCAGAAACATGAATCTGAAGCCCACCTCTCACCTCTGACAAAAAAATCAATTCAAGGTGGATCAAAGATCTAAACCTAAGACCTCAAACAATAAAACTGCTCCTAGAAAACACGGGAAATTCTGGGAGACATTGCAGTAGGGAAAGACTTCTTAAATAAGACCCCCATAGCACAGTCGATAATCCCCAAAATAGACAAGTGGGATTACATCAGACTAAGAAGTTTCTGCATGGCAAACGACACAGTAATTAGTATGAATCCACAGCCTTCAGAATGGGAAAATATTTTTGTAAATTATGCATCAGATAAGGGACTGATAACCAGAATACACAAGGAACTCAAGCAGCTGTTTGGAAAAAAGATGATCAATCCTATTAAAAGATGGGAGAATGAGTTGGAAAAAACACTCTCTAAAGATGACATACAAATAGCCAAAAGGTATATGAAAAAATGATCAACATCCCTCACCGTAAAGGAAATGCAGATCAAAACAACAATGAGATACCACCTAACCCAGTCAGAATGTCTAAGATTAAAAAAAAAATGGTAAGTGTTGGTGGGGGTGTGGTGAAAGGAGAACTCTATTACACTGCTGGTGGGAATGTAAATTAGTCCAACCACTGTGGAGAGCAATTTGGCGATTCCTCAAAAATCTACAAATACAATTACCATATGATCCGCAATCCCACTCCTTGATATCTATCCAAAGAACAGAAGAATTCTTCATCGGAAAAGTGCGTGCACATCGATGTTTATTGTGGCACTGTTCACAATTGCTAAATCATGGAACCAACCCAAATGCCCCTGAACAGATGAATGGATTGAAAAACTGTGGCACACATACTCTATGGAATACTATTCAGTCATAAAACAACAAAACTCTGGCTTTTGACAAAAAGTGGAAGAATATGGACGATTTACTGCTGAGTGAAGCAAGCTAGGCTATGAAGTAGAGACCTTGTATGCCCCCACTTATGTCCACCCTCTATGACTGAAACTGACTACCTGAAGGATATACAACACATAAAATTGGTGTAAATACCAGATATAGTGCGTGTGGAAGAGTAGGGCCTGAGGAAGGACATTTAGAAGAAAAATACGAAGGCAAAGCATTAATGGGACAAAGAAACGTACTATTGTCTGTTGAAGATATTTTATAGTTTAACTAACTGGACTAGGGAGAAATGTTCACATACTGAAATATTCACTTTGTAAGCTAAATAATGTGATTTAATGTATAAAAGAAAACAAAATAAATAAAAAAAATAAGTTAATAAGTAATAAGAAAAATTTTCCTTTTGTCCTTTACTAAAAGACCTTATTACTTGGGAGGAAAAACTAAATCTTTGGATGATCTTGTAGTAAATATCTCTACAAACAATTTTGAATGATACCTTATTTTTGTCTTGGCAAAACCTGTGGTATGCATTTTGACTGAAGGTTTGATGGATGGAGATATGAATGGATAAATGGAGAAGTGGATAGAAAAATAATTTTGAATTTTTCAAATGCTGCAAAATTACTGTCTTATTTTGTGAACTGAGTGTTACTCCTTGTAAATATAAGTAAAATATGAAATAATCAAAAGGATTTGAAAATGAAATAAAAAAAAGGCTTTTTTTCTTTGATGATCAAAAGAACTATAGTATATTTAAATTTTGACTGTAAAAGTAAAACTTTGTATGCACTTTCTCCCTTATCATTTCCAAGTAATCAAGAATGCAAAAAAACTTTTTTTTTTTTACAAATAACAAGCATTTCTACAAAAATATTTATGATCTCATGGCTTTTTAGGAACTCATCCTCCTCATTAACTTCAAGTGCCTTCTTCCTCAGAGAGAAAACCATGTAGAGCTCTACATACCCAAGTTATTATCATTGACATGACAAGCATAAAATTTCTTAAATAAATTTCCTACCCAGCCCACCAGAGAGTATATTATAGAAGATTCTCTCCAAAACAAATGGATTTTTTTTTTTTTAAGTTTAAATTGGGCTTTGTCCACAAAGGGGAGGGGACTCAGTCCTTCTTGGCATCTGCTTCCCGCATGGAGGACAGGACTTTGCTCACTTCCTTGCACTTCCTCTTAGCATGGATGTGTGTCCCCACCCTCTTCTTTTTTATTATTACTTTTTATTTTATACATTTAATCCCTACACATCACTTTGCTTGTAATTTGAATTTATCCAATGTGAATATACTTCACACCAGTCAAGTTGAGGATACAAAATACATTCTCATCAACAGATAATAACCCACTTCAGTGTCCCATAAATGTCCTGCCTTCTCTGTTTTCCTCCTTAATTTCTTTCCTTACACTCACCTCTTCTTGATGAACTTGAGGGCTTGCTTCTCCTTGGAGACCTTGAGCAGCTCCATGGTACACCACTTGTAGGGGGCAAAGCCACACACCTCCAGGATCATGCCACACACAAACCTGGTGTGCTTGGTGAGGTGCCCGCAACGGTGGCTGTGCTCCAGTTTGCTTGTGTTCTGGGTCACTTTGTGGCCCATGTTGAGGACCATGGCCATGAAGTAGCACAGAGCCATGGTTGAGGTTCTCCGATAGCTGCTGATAGAGAAAAACAAATGGATTTATTTCTGAAACAGGACTAGATTAAATGTCTTCTGCTACAATCTACTAAAATAGAAAATGCTATATTAAAGGACCTTTATATATCTGGATTTTTGCCATAGGGCATGTGTACTCACCAAAAAGGGAGAAAGAGAGAGACACAGAGAGGGGAAAATGTGAGAAATCACCCCCTGGGGAGATGGCCACACCACAATCCCTTCTCCTCCATTTGAATTTTGGGCATGCAACACATGCACCCAGTGTGTTTTTCAAACCACCAGGTCAGAACTCAAACTGGGGAGATGGTTATGTGGGACCCAGCACTTAAACCACCATGCCACCTGCTGGGCCAAGGACCTTTATATTTCTCAGGACTGCTTCTATAGTCATAGCTTAAATGTCCTAACAACCTTGATTTTGTTATTCCCCAAACCCATACCCCTGAAAAATTATCCAGGATTATTAGTCCTTAAGCAGGCTAAGTTCCTAAGAATTTGATTATAATAAACACACATACACAAACCTGTTAGAAAATGTCCTTTATTACCCAACCCCTGAGACAACTTTCAAGTTGCTAAATATTAAAGAGGTATGAGAATTGTTTTGAAATTGTGGCAGAACATTAAATTACCATTCATTTATTCATTTGATTTTTGCCAGACATGGGGGCGGAGGGTACATAAAGGAATATATCAAAAATATTTGCCACCATATACCTTCCTTTCTTACTGCAGTATAGACAGATGAATGGATGGATGAATGGATGGATGGATAAATGGATAGATACAGACAAATAGATGATAAATAGATATAGATAGATAAATGATAGATAAATAGATATAGATAGATAAAGCTATCATACTCTATAATGGTTGATACATTGGCGAGAAATAGGGTATGAAAAATGGTTGCAAGTTGGAAGAAATCCAGTTAAATCATGCCGTAAACCTGTGCCATTAAAGAAGAATCTGATATGCATGGTAATCATGCTGGAAAAAGAAATGTTATACATTGTAAAGATATATGTGATTAAATGTAATATTTTAAAAAAGGAAATGAAAAAAGAGTCTGAAAAAGATGAGAGAGCCTGACACACAGATACTTAGAGGAGAAATGTTGACAAAGAAGCAACAGTGAGCAAAAGGCCCGATCCAACCTGGCATCTTCATGTATTCAGAGAGTGAGTGAAAGGAAGAGTGCTACAAATTGAAGTAAGAAAACTAATGGGTGAGTCTCATCAGCCACCATGACAAATTTGGCAATTGACATGAAGAAAAAGACTAACCACTGGAGAATTTTGAGTAAAAGAATGACATAATTCTACTTACATTTTAAGAGGAGCTTTTGTTATTAGATGAGAACAGGGAATGGAAGGAAATGGAAAGTCCAGATAGGAAGATGGTGCGTTAAGATACGCAAGTGATGGCAGTGACGTGATCCAGGGTGGTGGCAAAAGCGGTGAAATTCTGGACACATATGAAAGATAAGGCATACGATATTTGATAGACAGGATATGCCAACTGACAGAAAGAGAGACATAAAGTTGGTTTCCTAGGTTTAGGGTCTAAATGGTGGAGTTGCCGATTTCTGAGTTTGGAAAGTCTGGGGTGATAAGTAGCCTTCAGAATTGAAAAAAATGATCATGAATTGGATTATAGATATGCTGATTTCGAGATTTCTAAATATATTAACTTTGAGTTCAAAGTGCCATTATTTGTTTTGCAAACAATATTATCACTTTAATAAATCATATTTTCTACTTTGCTTTATTCTAGATTATTTTCCTGTTTTCAGTAACTCATTAGAAATCATTGATAAAGGTTAGGAAGCTTTATATGCAAAATATTTCAATAACACAGAACATGGTTTTTAAATATATTTAGAGCAATTATATCTCTTTTTATGACACTTCCCTCATTTTGACATCCAGTTTCTCCTAATCAGTGTTTGTTCTCCCCTCTTTGTCTATGACCAAGAAACCCTTAACGTTCCTGGGATCAACTAAGCTTTAGGCTGGTGTCTTTGTTGGTTTCTTTCCTGACTCATGGTCCCTGACCTAGCTTTTATTAGAGCATTTCTTTACAAAATTACCATTGTAAATTCTTTCTCTGTCCCTTCGAGCCTTTCTGATATAAATCTTCTGCCAGTTTTTTACCATTTTTACAATCCAGGGATGACTTTCTCATATACCTAAGGGCTATCTCTTTAAAATGTGATCATTGAGAAGTAATCTCAGACTCCGCTTTCTATGAGATGCTGGAGCCCAAGTTGGTAAGTAACAATAAGCAACCACAAATGGCTTCCACTTTAATTAAACTTTCCCAAAAATCTTCTAATATTTTCTTGTTCTTATCATATTTTATTGAAAAATAATTGTACATATTTATAGGATATGCTATAATAGTCTGATACATGTATACAATGTGCAATGGTAAAATCAGGGTAATTATCATTTCCATTACCTCAAACATTTATCATTTCTTTGTATTAAGAACTTTTAAAATCCTTTCTTCCAGCTATTTCCAAGTATACCATTAATTGCTGCTGTATATAGTCACCCTATAATGTTGTTGACTACTAGGATTCATTTCTAGCTGTTAACCAATTTTGCATCTGTTAACCAAACTCTTCCAACACTACCTCCCTATTACTTTTCTCAGGTTCTAGAAACCACTATTATATTCTTTGCTTCTATGAAGTAAAATTTTAGCTTCCACTTATGAGAAGGAATATGTCTACCTTATTTCATCCATGTTGCCACAAATGGCAAGGTTTCATTTCCTTTTATGACTAAACAATATTTCAGTGTGAGTGTGTGTTTAGTAGTAGTAGTAATTTTTTATTCCTCTGTTATTGAATATTTAGGTTGATTCCTTATCTTGGCTATTGTGAATAGTGCTATAGTAAATATGGAAGTGCAGACATCTCTTCAACATACTGATTTCCTTTTCTTTGGATATATACTTGGTAGTGGAATTTTGGGATCATATGGTAGCTCTTTTTAGTTTTTGAGGAACCTCCATACTGTTTTTTTATAGTGGTTGTACTAATTTACAGTCTTGACCACAGTGTATAATATTTCCCTTTGGTGCTGGGAAAACTAGATATCCACATGCAGAAGAATGAAAGTAGATCCCTCTCTCTCATTACATATAAATTAACTCAAAATGAATTAAAGACTTAATGTCAGACCTGAAACTCTGAAAATCCTAAAAGAAGATATAGTGGAAGCACTTTAGGTAAAAATTTTATCACTAAGATCTCAATAGCATGGATAAATAAGACTATACAAACTAAAATCTTTTTTATAATAAAGAAAACAATCAACAGAGTAAAAGTACAGCCAACAGAATGGCAAAAAAACTTTATCTGACAAAGAATTTTTATGCATGATATACAAGTAACATAACTCAATAAATGGCAAAATAGTAATTATTATTATTTTACAGGCAAATGATCAGCACATATATTTCTCAAAAGAAGACATACAAATTATCAATAACTGTAAGGGAAAAAATGTTCAGCATTGCTAATCATCAGAGAAATACAAATAAAAACCACAATGAGATACTATCTCAGCCTAATTAGAATAGCTATTATCAAAAGATGAAAAAAAACTCTGATTTGTTCTATTATCTATTCAGTATTTAAAAATCCTCCTACCTTTATTTTCAGCTGAGTTGAGTTTAATCTCTCCTCTATTACATAGACTTGAATAAAGTCTTCTCTGTATGTTTAACTTCGCCTGATGTAATTTTCTCTGATATCTGAAGAATCTACTTTTTCATAGAGAAGGTGGAATGAAATATAGATTACAATGTTTTGCTATCTTCTGTTACCTACTGAGGAATCCACCAAACAGCAAATTCATTGGTCTCACACAGACTGTATCTTGACCTGTATTTCTAATACTCATTTATCCTCAACATTTCAAAATTCAAGGCTGATAGTTTTCTATAAAAGACAATGTGATATGATTAACAAGAGAATGGAAGGCTTCAAGTCATCAAATGATCTGTTTTATGAATTTCTCTCTTATCTACAGCTAGCTTGAAGAAGAATAAAAGAAGTCAACGGTCTCTTAATTACATATTTATTCATAGTTCATAATGCGTGTCTTCTTATAGATTTTTATTTTCTTAACTTTCTGAAGACATTATCATGTTTATAAACCAAATTCAGCCTCCCTAAAATTTAGGAGAGTGTAATTATGATGCTATGGCTAGTGCTGTAGATTATGTACAGTAGTGATAAAAACTACTATGCATTAAAGATTCTTTCTGTGCCAGTCATGTGCTAAGCACTTTATACATATTAACATATTTAATTATTAGAAAACCAAGCATGAAGTAGACACAATCATTTCTACGCATTTTACAGGTAATGAATTTGAGAGAATAGAAGGTAAATCATTTTTTGAGGACTTTACAGCTAGACAGTGGTCTTTTCAAATCAGCCAAGTTCTTTTTATATCTGATGTTCTTGCATAGAAGAACTGCATTTCAAACCTTGAATTGCCAATTACTAAATATTTCTAGGGAGGTATTTAGCCTTCTGAAATCTCAGTCTCTTTATCTTTAGATGTGTATAAAAAATGTCACAGAGAATTCATTAGACTCAAAGGAGTTTGTGAATAAACATCTGGCACCATACTTAACCAAAATAAGCATCAATGGTATTTGTCGATTTAGTATATTTATTCCAAAACGTTATTTCGTAAGACATGACAGTTCCAAAAACTGAATGCTAGCATGTTATGCCCATCATTCTGATTCTCATTAACTTGGAATGGACTTTGCCATCCATATAAATGTCTGTGATGTTACCTGGGTCCAAAAGCATGTAGAAATCTGGACAAGAGAATTGGGAATTTTAAAAATAAATTAATTTTACTGATAAGGTATTCAAGAAAGAGCTAACATAGTCCATATAAAGCTGAGCCATTGAGTTGGAGAGATTAGGACTAAACATCAAACTTGATCTAGTAGATAAGAAAATGATCATTGCATTTGTGATTCCTGTTTCATAAATGCAAATGGAAAACATGCTTACATGCATTGATTGACAAAGAGATTTCCTGATGACATCACTGAATTCCTCATTGCTGGATTTGAAGTTTGCTCAAATGTGAGACTTCAGGTACTTTAAGAATAAGGAAAAAGCTTGTCAAAACAATGTCAAACCTTTTGCTGATATGTGAATTCAGTTTTTTGTAATGCACCACTTTCATTTTCTCTTTCTTTCTCAGCGTTGTCATTTCAAACGAAGTACTTCTGGTTTTCAGCGGTGCTAAAATACCATTCAAGAGAAATGGGAACAACATCATTTCAAATTGCATGAATATTATAGAAGGATGTTATATAAAATGGGTTTTTCTTGAAACTTTCTTTTCATTTGCTTAGAAACTGAATACAAGGTTCAATATTTTTACAGCTGCAGAGTACTTCACCAATTAAGTGTCCTTTCTCATTCTTTAATGTAGAAGACTCTTGAAACTCAGCTGCTGCTAGGTCTCCATTTGCATCTGATAGATCCAACGAAGTTGTTTCCTTGTGTGTTATTAAAAAAGTGTACCTAAAAGAAGCCAAAAAAATTTTTAAATAACTTCAAAACACATATTTATAGCTGTTCAAATAAACCTGTTTTTGTACATATTTATATAAAGAAAACAAGTAAGAAAAAGTGACGACAGTATGGATCCCATAACCTTATACCTATTCAATTGCTCATATGTACTCTATGTAACTTCACTTTCTGAAAACTTTGGTCTTACTACATTAATTTACTGTTTCTGTGCACACACTATATAGGTAAGCATACACTCGTATGTGTTTGTTTGGATATATGTTTATATATTATTTATATATACATATTGTATGTGTACCTAATTTTAAATATGTTTTATTTATGAAAGTAACATATGAGCAAATGTATAATTTAAAAATAATAATATCATGTGTTAATTGACAAAATGCTCTTTGGATTCGGGCTTTCACTAGCTGTGTGTGACTGAACTTCTCTCAGCCTTCTTTTCCTCTTTGAAGTACAAATAACAGGTTCTAAAGAACATGGTTGTTGGGAGACATGATAGATTACTAGATAAAATAATAATATTGAGTGAACGTTAGTTGTTTAAAAAAATTACCCTAATCCACATACGTAGAGTTACTGTAAATAGCTTTGGATATAAATATCAATATAGTGATAGATCGTTCTGTGTTTTCTTAGTTTTTCCACTTGCCTATTTGTTATCCATTTATCACAGAATCACCTTTATTAACTATTTTCTTATTTTCTGTATTGATGTCTGACACTATGGCCTCTCAGACTGAGGAGAGAAGAGAAACTGCCCCTTCAGAGCTAGTCAATGCTCCGAAACAGCAAAGGGCTCAGTCAGAGTATGCCTTCCACATACAAACCAACCAATCCCAAATCTATTATAGCCCTGTGCACCTTTGTATTAACTCTTATATACCCCAAGCCAATATCTCCCCTGTTCTTAGTCATCCCAGCAACGAGTGCTAGAAACTAAAGACTACCACTATTGACCAATGCCCTCTTGAATTATTTAAATGACCCAGTATTAACCTGTGCACTCTGGCCAACCTTGTCTTTCCTGCAGAAACCTTGACAAAGGTTGTAGCTGACACTTCCTTTTCACTCCTGCTGCTTCCTGGTCACACTCGTGGGACCCTGTGTAGATAGTGGTGGCCCCTATTTGGGACCTTTGAGTATGATGAACTTTATTCCAAACCTTATTCTCATCTCTTGAGGCTGTGCTGACTTCACCAGACCCTCTCCAACATGCAAATTCTTAGAACAAAGATGCATTCTTTACAAAGCTGGTCTCTACTTTATGTGCTGTTTGAGTACTCGTTTTTATGGGTTTAATATACTTGCATCTAACAAGCACTTCCTTTCCTGATAGTAAATAGAAATCAAGTTCAACAGATGCCTTGTATTTTATTTTCATGGGTTTGCAAACATTATGTATAAACCTTAATTATGTAAGAAAGTATAAATAATATTTATTGTTCTATTATAAAATATGGATAAAAAGAACCCTATTAGTCTTCAGTGAAGAACAATACATTATGTTGTGCATCTTCAATATTCATTCTACTAATTTTTGATTGATGATTTTTTGTTGTTGTTTTTCAGAGGTATGCATTACATAGGCAATGCTGTTTTTTACTGTGCTGTGGCACACCATCCCGTAACTTATTTGCCTTGTTTACACACATTCTTATGTCTGTTGATCATTTTTTCCTAAGCCCCTTTTCTGCTTCACCTCTCCCTCCCACTTCTTTCCCCCAACCAGTATCTGCCATCTACCATTGCTCTGTACTTCAATGTCATTGAGGTTTTCAGCGTCCTTGATTTCTTATCAAATGTTGCTTTGAAAAACCATAATATACTACACAAAGCTGTCCAATGAGTATATATAAATCAGAAATTATGCTTTAAAAAGAACTGTAAATTTACTCTTCTATTATGCAAGCACTCCATTTACTCTTGGTGATTCCAAGGAAACCAAGAGAGTCAAGACTTCTGTCCTATGGCTAACTTTATAATGGCCATCCTTGGATGAGGACCTCAGTGTGCTTGTCATGTTATTTTGCTAGCACACATGTTCAGAAATGGAACACACATATACATGTCTATTAAAATTATTACTCAGAAAGAATACAATCTTTCCTTCTAATTCTCTTTCCCCTTAAAGTTGACCTAGAGAGTGCAGAAAAGGCAGCTAGCCTGTGCAGAGGGATTGGGGAAAAATGAAAAGAAACTCTCATCACCACCTGCCAGCTACGTTTTCGTGAGCTTGGTGAGAATCAGACCGGTAGAAGAAAGAAGCTACTGCTTGTGATGTTCCTGGCTTTGCCATAGAAGTTTAATGTTTATTAATAAAGATAATTTTTTTCAGACTGCTTACAGAAGAGATAACTGAGGCAGAGAGATGTTAAGTAATAGCACATGATTACACAAGGAACCATGGCAAGGCGAAGACTTGGACTTAAGCTAGGTTTCCGAGTCTGAAATATCAGCTCTTACGTTCTCCCGTATCTCTAAGAGACGAAGCTGTGAAGTTTCAATTATTAATGAATAGAACAAGAATGATAAAATTCCTTAACTATGTAGGGTTTTTAATCTTGTGGCTTCAAATGCAGGGACTATTAACTTTCTGTATAGATGTAACTGGAAAAAGCCATAAAGCTTGACAGAGTTTTTGTCCTGGGTTAGAGAAAGAACATGGATTGAATGTGAAGTGACATTGAGAGAATCAAGGTATTTCTGTTTGTACTTTATCCAGTCTGGCTCAGTCTATAAGCCAGTTCCTAACCGTCTTCTCTCAGAGGAAAGGATGTGAGAGCTGTAAATGCCCTGGGTTTTTAAGGGTAGAAGATTCACATACTATAGATCAGCTTTGTTCACATCTCTTCTGCTTATTTGGTTGAGTACACTATTAGAATTTTTAATCAGCCCTGACCAGCCAAAATATAAATCCTGAAACTCCTGAGGGGAAAGTCAATTTTAAAAAACTATATTACACTTCTTCACTAAGCTATTTCAGAATCAGCAGCAAAACAAAAACAACTAAATACTCACACATATTCACTTCTTTTTCTTACAGCTATGTATATGTATATATTATTAAGAACTCACTGATAGTTGTGGTCACAATATTGATTCTAAATTAAATGATTTGCTCTTAAAATATACAACCAAGAGTAAAGTATAGGTCTTTTAACCTCAAATATGTAATATCTGTGCAAAATACATTGCCATGGGCCAGCAGGTGATGTGCTTAAGGTGCTGGACTCCTACATGACTGACCACAGTTTGAGTCCTGGACCTGGTCACTTGAAAATCACTCCAGGTACATGTGCATGCATGCCCAGAGACCCAAGAGGAGAATAGGGGAGAAAAGATTGTGGTGTGGCTGTCCTCCCCAGGAAGTGATTTCTCACTTTCCCTCTCAGGGGGATGGTCACACCACAATCCATTCTCCATTCTCCTTTTAGGATTTGAGTAACACACCCACACATGGCTAGCATATTTTTCAAGTCGCCCGGTCTGGGACTCAAACTAGGCAGTGAGCTATGTGAGACCAAGCCACCTAAACCACTATGCCATCAGCTGGCCTGAGCATTTTATTAAAGAGAAAACTTTTATTTTTAACTTTCGGTTTTATTTTGTAAAGTGATGTTCATCAGAATCAGAAATAATTTTGGCTTTCATATTTTTTTTAGAAATTTTCTAGGGATGAGCAGATAGTGTAATGGTTACATCACAGGACTCCTACATAGTCAATCATGGTTCAAGTCCCAGACCCAGCAGCTTGAAACTCACCCTGGGCACATGTGCATGCATTCCCAAAATCCTTAGAGGAGAATGGAGAAGAAAGGGTTGTGGTTAGGCCATCCCCTTGGGGGAGGGGGTGGTGATTACTTGTTTTCTGTCTTTGTGTCTCTCTTTGTCTTTCTGGTGAGCACAAGTGTCCTATAATAATCTTTCTAAAAGAAACAAAAAATTTTTTCTCAAGCCACTTTATTCCATTCTCTGATCTCTTCTGAATCCAAAATCTTTTTCCTTCCTTCCTCCTGTCTGGGATTTTGTCTACTGTTATCTGATAGTTTTTAGATATTAAGTTTTTTAGATCTTTATTTTTCAGAAGAGACAGCATTCTTCCTCCTCTTATACCTCAGGGTTAGAGCTTCAACTATCTTCTAAGGTATCACCCAGTGATATTCAAAGCCTTGCAGTATTTGAAACAGTTTAGTATTTTGCTTCAATATTATAAAAAATTCAAACTGAAATATAAATAATTCCAACTCAGGAGGCAAGTGATATTTTACAGAGAAACAGCATAACAGACTTGGTATTTAAAGAAGATCAAGCTGGCAAACATGCAAGACCGATTAGATTACAGTAACAGGTTGGATTTGCCAAGGATTACTCCACACTGTAGATTTAAGCCGTTCTGGGTCCTGGTTCTGTCTGGGTTAGAAAATCATAATGCTCTGTTGTTTATCCACTTGCCATTGAGAACATTTTAGAGATTATGAGAGAAGAAGTTTTTCCCAGGTTTTCCTTAGGTGTACAAGCCTGGGCCCTTTGCACAAAAAAAGAGCTAACCTTTTTAGAAGCTTGAATCTTCCTAGGAACTTATGAAGGGTGAGTAGAAGATCATTATTTAGAAGAATGGCAAGTTGTTATTTTTGGATCATTTTCCTTTAAAAAAAAATTGTCAAGAAATGTATGCACTTTCCAAAAAGAAAAAGAGAAACAGAGAAAAGGAGGGAGAAAACACCTCCCCACTCCCAGTGGAGTGTGGTAATACCACATTTCTTTGTCCTTCATTTTCCCATATCATCAGGATTTGGATAGGCATGCGCATGTACCCAACATGTTTTTTCAAGCTTTGGAGGCCTGGATTTGAACCACAATCAGACCATGTGTGATCTGGTTCTTTTAACTGTGCTCATGTTTGGATCATAATAAAAAGAAAGGTACCAAGGTTTAGAAGTGATCACTGGGGGGCCAGCCATTAGTGTGGTGGTAAGATGGCTGGATCCCACATGCCTGACTGTATCATTCAAATTTTGGACCTGCTGGCTTAAGAAATATGCTGCATGTGTGCATGTATTCCCACAACAAGACAAGACCCTGGTAAAGGTGCCTATTTCCCTTCCCCTCAACCCCTTTTGCAAGCACGTGCCCACTCCCTTTCTGATGAATTAAGGAAAATTTATAACTATGTCATATTGTTCTTACTTGTAGAAAAAGTTTGCAGATTCATGCACTTACATTTCCAAAGAATGTTTCTATGAAACTCACTCCATTCATCAGCTTTATGCAAGGTCAAATAATAAAATGCGAATATTTGAGTGTATGGGGTCTAAAGAAAGTAGAATGTGACTATAAATACTAACTTTAACACTTATTACTTGTGTGGCCTTAGACAAGCTCTTCAACTGATTTTGTTCCATTTATTTAATCAATAATTTATGGGCTACTATTAAAGCCTCTTTCATCTGATTACTATGGCAACACATGGCACAAAGAGTACACTAAATTAATGTTAGCTATTGTTATTTTGAAAATTCAAAAATCAAGATTATTGAGCTAATAGAATAAAAGGATAAATTATTTTCTAACAGATTACATTTCTGAACATTCATCTGGTTTAATGTAACAAATTATAGAACTGTTTGACTAGAGGGACCAGCAGGAGGTGGCATGGTTGTTAAGGGCACTGGATTCCCACATGGCTGACCATGATTCAAGTCCCAGAACTTGTGGCTTGCTGTCTCGCTTTCTCTCTCTCTCTCTCTCTCTCTCTCTGTCCTTCTCTGGCCAAATTTTAAAAAATAATAATAAATTAAGTAATTCTTTTAAGAAAAAATAAAACAAAAACAAAAAACTCTAAAAACAAAAAAAAACAAAAAAAAAAAAAAGAAAAAACTATTTGACTGAAAATATATCCTAGTCTTATTCTTTACTGTTTTCCCTGGCAGTAATGGAAGCAGCATACATTCAGAAGTGTATTAGAAAAGTAGAGATTGAGAGTGAGGGTGAGGAGAAAAGCGTACCTCTGACATTACTTTTCACATGTGACAAGCCTGGGGAAGTTTGTGAGGCCACTCTGTTCTGCTGTTCAGATGAAATTACACAAAATAGCAGGGAACCCAATCATTCTCTGCATTTGTGGGTAATTTTGGTTGGCCTCCTCGCAAAAAGCTACTTTATTTTCACTCTAAGAAGATTTAACTTAGAGAGACAGAGAGAGATGAAAGTTTAGTGGTTGTAAAAAATTTTCTGTTCTTTCATGATTGGCAATAGCATAGTTCAAAGATCCTAAGAGTTTTGCTTATTTTACTCTAAAGAAGATTTACTCCCACCTTCAATCATAAACTATTAAAAATGTTTTAATTTTGTTTTGTGACATATAAAATAATATTTTTTAGTGTGAAAAGTAGTTTAATATTAACTTGTCAAATACAGCTTTGGAAGAAAAGAGAAACAGGTTTTCATTGGTAAGTGAGTTGTCTTTCAAAAAAATAGTTCTGCTATAAATTATAACCAGTAATAAATATGCTTTAACTAAAACAGCATGGTATTGGCATGAAAACAGAGAACAAAATGTAGAATCCAGAAAAAAAAAAAAAACACAGTATAAAAAGCCAACTGAATTTTGACAAATGTATCAAGAACATTTATTAGGAGAAAGACAGTCTTTTCAACAAATGGTGTGGGAAAATTTTGATATTCATATATGAAAGAACATAACTAGACCCCATCTCTCACCACATACATAAAAACGCAGATGAAAAATGCAAGTGTAAGACTTAAAATTTAAAAACTATCATTAAATAAAAGTACAGGATATTCTTTGGAATATTGATCTAGGCAAAGATTTTTTACTAAGACCTAAAAAGCACAGGTGATGAAAGCAAATGTAAACAAATGGGACATGTCAGACTAAGATGCCTCTACTCAGCAAAGGAAACAGTGAATAGAGTGAAGGTACAACCTACAGAATAAGATAAAATATTGACAACTTTTAACCAATACGGAACTGATATCCAGAACACACAAGAAATTCAACAACTCAAAAGCAAAAAAATAGAAAAAATTGATTTTAAAATTCTTTAAATAGACATTTGTTAATTGATCTAGACATTTTTAAAAAGAAGATACATAAATGGCCAACATATACATGAAAAATGCTTAACATTTTATGTTTCATTATCAGAGAAACATAAAAGAACCATGCAATATCATCTCATTCCAGTTTGAATGGCTATCATTACTAAGACAAATAATAACAAATACTGAGGAAGAATGGTGAATATAAATATAGCCACTGGAGTACATCTCCCCCCAAGGCAAAAACCTCTAAAAAAATTAGCATAGTCACTATGGAAAACATAATGGAGTTTTCTCAAAAAACTAAAAAATAGAACTATTTTATGATACAGAAATTCTATTACTGGATACATATGTATGTATACATGTGTGTGTGTATATGGGGGCCAGCAGATGGTGTGGATGTTCAGGCAGCTGGATCCCACATGGCTGACAATACAGACTGAGTCTCATACCATGCCTCCTTGGTATACAGATGATGAAGTACTATTTATTCATTAAAAAGGATGAAATTACATCACTTCAGGCAACATGGATGAGTCTGGAAGACATTAAGTTAGATAAGTCAGGCACAGAAAGAAAAATACCTAGTTGTCTCATTCATCCATGGAAGTTTAAAAAGATGACTGTGGAAGTAGAGGCCAAGTAGTGATTACTAGATGCTGGAAAGAGTTAGTGAAGAATAAAGAATGGGTAGATAATGGCTAATGGATAAACAATTATAGTTAGATAAGAGAAATAAGTTCCAGAGTTTTATAGCACACTGTGGTGACTATAGTTAACAATAATTCATTGCATATTTTCAAAATAGCTGGAAGAATATTAAATGCCCTCAACACAAAACAATGACAAGTGTTCATGATGATAGTATACTAATGTCTCTGATTTGATCATTACACATTTTATTCAGGTACCAAAAAGTCACACTGTATACCATAAATATGACAACTATTAGGATGGTTTAAAATAACAGAAATTTAAAAAGGTCATTGCATGCCTTTCGAGGAGTTTGACATGTAGGGGAAGATTTACAGCTAAGCAAAACAAGCCAGACTATGAGAAAGAGTCATTGTATGCCCCCACTGAATATAAACCAAATATTTGCACTACATGGCAGAAACCGAAAGAATGAAAGATATAAAAGCATGGAGAACAATTACAGATACTTGAGACAGTGTAGGAGGGTGGCAGAAAATGGGGGAGAGTGAGAGGAAGGAATGCAGGGGGAATAAAAAGAAAAAACATTTAAGGGACACAAAATAGAAAATTAAAGTATCTTTAACTAGACTAATACACAATATATTCGCAATGGAAAAATTCATTTTACAAGCTGTAATGAAAGACAATGGCTGAACGTTCAAAAATAAATTAAAATGAGGGACCAGCAGTTAGCGTAATGGCTATGTCACTGAACTCCCACGTAGTTGACCGCGGTTCGCGTCCCGGACCCGGTGGCTTAAAACTCACGCCAGGCACGTGCACGTGCGTGCCCAAGATCCTGAGAGGAGAATGAAGGAGAAGGGATTGCGGCATGGCCATCCCCCCTGGGGGGTGATTTCTCGCTTTCTGTCTCTCTCTGTCTGTCTGGCGAGCGCACACGCCCTATAGCGAAAACCTCACAAAAATTTAATTAATTAATTAATTAAAATGAAAGAAAAAAAAAAGACTAAAGCTTCCAGCTTTACCATTTCCATGGCAAGGACTACTCTGCTACAGTAAAAAAAAAATGAGTTAATTCTATACAAATCAACTTGAAAGGAGCACCAATACAACTTTCAGTAAGAAAAATGCAAAGGATGTTTCTAGCTATCATCTATAGCATGATACCATTTATATAAAACATACATGACATACACATACAAATTATTTCTATGTCTAATTTTTCAAAGAATTATTTATTTAATTTTATTTATCATTATTATTTTTTTTTTAATTTTGCCTTAGGGCATGTGTGCTCGCTGAAGTGGGACAGAGAGAGAGAGAGAGGGAAAGTGGGAAAGGTAGCCATCAGGTGCAGGACTCAAACCATGGTTGGCCATGTGGGAGTCAAGAACCTTAACCACCACACCATCTGTCGGCTCCTGCATAAATTTATATGTACATAGTGCACAGAAAATTTTTTTTTTTTTTTTTTTTTTTGGAGAGGTTTTTCGCTATAGGGCGCGTGCGCTCGCCAGACAGACAGAGAGAGACATAGAGACAGAAAGCGAGAAATCACCCCCCAGGGGGGATGGTCACGCCGCAATCCCTTCTCCTCCATTCTCCTCTCAGGATCTTGGGCACGCACGCACACGCGCCCGGCGCGAGTTGTAAGCCACCGGGTCCGAGACGCGAACCGCGGTCGACTACATTGGAGTCCAGCGACATAGCCATTACGCTAACTGCTGGTTCCCCACAGAAAATGTTTTGAAGTGATATGTACTGCATTTGAAGCAAAAGTTATCTCTAGAAAAAAGAAAGTGTAGCTCTAGCTTTAACTGATATTTGTATAGTATAATGTTCATTTTATTTAAAAATGCCTTCGATTACTTCAGTAATTAAAATGATAATTTTAACAACTTCAATAGGTGGTTATATCTTTGCATGTCTTTGATGGATTAAAACTGGTCTCTCTAATAAATAGGTTTTATATAATGTCCTTTAAGAACTAAAAAATTATTTTCTATGTGATTAGAAAGTAATTTTTCCAGAAATCATAAGTACTCATTTACAGGAAAATTGCTTTGAGAAAATAAATATGGTTGGTAGTTCCTCTATCTTTCATCAACATTTTTCACCTCTGAGATTTATGTCAACCTAAAATGGTAAACTGAGTGAAAATACATAAAGCAAAGGAATTCATTTAATTTTAAACATGAGGACAACAGCAATAGGCAGCTTGGATGAACTTATTTTAGGTAGCCTCAAAATAATCCCTGAGGTTTTGCAATCCTCAAAAAGGTTTTAAAGAAAAAAGAAAAAAAAAGGAAAGAACACACACACACACACACACACACACACACACACACACACACGAACAAGAGGAATGTCCTTGGGTAGCAGGATCAATAACAAGGTGGCATGAGCCCAAAATTGAACAGGCAGTGGATGAGTGCCAGTCCTTGCAGAAGCCCTTGTGTTGGGTTGCAGAGATCTTTGTGCAATGCTGTGATTCTGACAGAGTCCTCTGGATAACAGTTCTCCTTACCTGGAAGAATAGCAGAAGAAAACAGCTCTTCCATGTCCTTCTTCAGCTTGGGCTAATCAGTGTTAACACAAATAATTCCAGTTTGTTTCTGACAAACTTACACATTTAGAACCATTTAGAGACATTTAGTTAAAGTAGGACAAAAATTGCCTTGCTGAAGTCAAAGCAAAAACAAACAAAAACAAAATAGGCACAAAAATTTTTTCCTCAGACTTTTAGGACCTAATATTCAAGACTTTTTTTCTAATTATTTGGTAATCACATTGCTACATTGAGGAGTTTTTGGCATTGCAGTTTCTCTCAGCTGTGCAAAGTTAGACTTCCTTCTGTTTGCTCAGAACTTACCTGTATAGAAGGTGGAGACGGGCCAGCAGGTGGTATGCTAGTTGAGGTATTAGATTACCACATGGTTGACCGTAGTCAGAAATCTGGACCCAGAGCCTTGAAACTCATGCTGGGCATGTGTGCACACATGCCCAAAATCCTGCGAAGAGAAAAGATTGTGGCATGCCCATCATCCCTGGGGGGATTATTTCTTACTTTCTCTTAGTCCTTCTGTCTCTCTGGTGAGTGCACATGAACTATAGCATAAATCTCTCAAGGAAAGAAGGTGCTGATATTCAGAGACCAAGAATTACTTCTTTCTCCGAATGAAATCTTATACCTGTTTCTATCTTATAAGTCTATAGCATATGTCTAATACAGCTTTTAAGTCTTGAGAATTCACTTTTAGTTAGTAAAATTTGTAACCCCAGTGGTAAAATGTATTTCTGCTTATAAGTTTTCAGAGCAAGCATAGAATGGAAGAGTACTAAGTTTCTGAATGTTACTTACCAGTTCGACTGTTAGCTACGCAGGATAGGGACTAGACCTTTGGTGAAATCGCACAATTTAGCACATGCTAGACACCCAATAAAGCAAAGATTTTTCTCTTATGAACAGTTCAGGTTTTCCCCCAGATCTTAATACATATGTTATTTGTTTTTTCTCTTTTATTCAGTCTTACTTTGTAAAAAAGATCTCTGAAACAATAATCTCTGCAAAAATATAGTAAACTACATATTTGATACAGGTAACTGCTGGTTGGACTCTTGTATTGTTTAACAAAACACATCTATATAACTTAGATAATTCACTTCTATAAAATATAAAAACACTGGTTGGCCCCTAGTGGCTAAGGGAGGCAGATCTTACATGGGTGACTGTGGTTCAAATTCCAGCTCCAAGAGTTTACAAAGCATTCTAGGGGCATGTGCTTGTATGTCCAGACTTCTGACTGGATGGAGAAATGGAGGAGGGACTGCAGTGTGGCTACACCCCATTGTGGGTTGCTTTCTTCCTCTCCCTCTCCTTGTTTCTCTGGCATTTGCATACCACCTATGGCAATTAAAAAATGTAGTTAACACACATGTTGATAAATTAATAATTTAAAGATTAAAATTTATATAAAAGCTTGCTGATTTTAAGAGTTCATGCAAAGAAAGCTCTTGATTGCTCTTCATTTCTGATATTTGTCTCTGCTCTCATGCCCAGCAGGGTGAAAGCTTTTTGTCTGACTGCCTCGGTGCTTCCTGAGGTAACTGAGCCATGGATCCCATTTTCAACTACATGTGATAAGACTCAAAGAGGCTTTTATTTATACCACTAAGTTAGAAAAATACATCTCTATGCCATTCCAGATTAAAAAACCTTTCTTAGTTTTTGGTGTCTTGCTTCTTTTATGAAATAAATTAAAATAAAACCATCCCTCCTCTCTACTCCATTAGTATGTTCCGTCTTAGCACAAACTAATTAGAGCTGCACTTTCCCTACCTTCTTTTGTGTTATTCCTTTTCCTTCGAGGACTACCACACAGCAGTGTTGACCCAAGAGGTGTAATTTAACAAAGAACATCATTTGCAACTTGCCCTTGAGTTTTATCAAGCTCCCAACCTGTGATTATTTTGTGAGTGAATGTGGCTCTGAAAAGAGCCAGAATACTATTGCAATACTAAATCCAAATATCATCAGAGGGGTTTATATATTTTTGTATGTTATATATGATAGAATGTACATGCATTTACATGTATGCACATTAGGGAGAGAAAGAAGCACCCTTGACAGGGCCTAGTCACCCTGCAATCCTCTGTCCCCAGCCCTGCAGCCCTTCAGGAACCTTGGCTTGTGTGTCTAGGGTGTTTTCATCCAACCAGGGGATCCAAACCCACTGCCAGCCACATGGCTTCCAGCACTACAGTTTAGTTTGCCAAGGACATTGCTGCCAGTTTGGGCCATATAGTTTAAATGAAAAGCAAGTTCAGGCAGCAATCACCCGGTCCCACCAGTTTCCGGAGCCATGGCCAACCTCGAGCGCACCTTCATCGCCATCAAGCCAGACGGCGTGCAGCGTGGCCTGGTGGGCGAGATCATCAAGCGCTTTGAGCAGAAGGGATTCCGCCTCGTGGCCAAGAAGTTCCTGCGGGCCTCGGAGGAGCACCTGAAGCAGCACTACATTGACCTGAAGGACCGCCCATTCTTCCCAGGGCTGGTCAAGTACATGAACTCTGGGCCAGTAGTGGCCATGGTCTGGGAGGGCCTGAATGTGGTGAAGACAGGCCGAGTGATGCTTGGGGAGACCAATCCAGCAGATTTGAAGCCAGGCACCATCCGTGGGGACTTCTGCATTCAAGTGGGCAGGAACATCATTCATGGCAGTGATTCAGTAAAAAGTGCTGAGAAATTGCCTGAGGAATTGGTTGACTACAAGTCTTGTGCTCATGACTGGGTCTACGAATGAGGGGGCAAAACAGCAGCCCTTGTGGCTCTGCTTGATGGGTGCCTGGACACAGCTCGTCATTCCACTGACTCCACCATAGGATCAGTCATTCTTTTCTAAAGTGTATGTACCAATAAAGCCTTTGGGAACTGGAAAAAAAAAAAAAGCAAATTCAAAGCTCCCTGACATTTCATATTGAAATTATGCAATATGAATATTTTATTGCTTTTCAGTAGCACAAAAACAATCATCTTTGAGATGAATTAGCAACATTTTTATTTATATTATTTGGTTAAAAAACTTATAATATCTTCCTTTTTCTAAATAAAGTTCTGAAAGTGAAAGTGAGAAGGAGATTTCTATGCCTATTGTATCAGGAACCATACAAATGGTTGTCATCAGAAAAATGGGCAAGTTCCTCTTTCCAGAGTGCCTTCGGGTTACCAAACATACTGAGAACTGCAGTTCTGAACATAAACACACAGTTCACAAACTGCTACTTTTGTTTGTTCAAAATTTTTGAACAATTTTAGTTGTATATTTGTAAATTCAAAAAGAAAACTTAAAATCCTTAAGCTTTCTTTTTGAGTCAAAGAAAAAATGCAGAAAATATAGTATTTTTATTTCACATTTATATTTAAATATCTGGGCCAGGAAAACTTAGAAGCATCTCAACAATGAATCAGGAACTTGGTGAGGCAATGAATGTCTCGATACAAGGAAGATTCAGTAGCAGCTAGTTGATGGTTATTACTATCCAGCAAGGATATTTCATTTTGTGAAATGTATTACAATACTTCTCAAGTGTGGTTGAGTGTGAGATTCTGCCATGTTAAACATGTTTTTAGAATGCCATAAAACACTGCTACTGTGATTATAGTAGAAAATAGCTTCCTCATTCTGCTATTCTGGGCTCAAGAAAGGCAATCATCGAGACTTCGTGGTGTCCTTATGTACATATGCAGTTTGAACTTATGTTATATTGTGTTTTTGTGCAGGAATTTTCCAAAACAGGTATCTAATTTTCTTTAACCCACAAACTAAATCAGAGTTTCCTTGCCCTTATGTGACTTTCCACAGAACTTTATTTCTCTCCAGTGACATGTACTTAAATAAAACACACAACATTAGATTGTTGTCAATACCTCTGTGCCAGTCTCTGACTCCCACGGATCCTTTGTCTATCATGAGTGTCTAGGAAATGCTCATGTAGGAACAATGGAAATTTCTTGTATGATCTTATGAAGCAAATGAAAAGAGGTTTTTAAGAAAGGCTTTCTGGGACCAGCAGTTGGCATAATGGCTATGTCACTGGACTCTCAATGTAGTCAACCATGGTTCAATCCCCGATCCGGTGGCTTAAACTCATGGCAGGCATGTGTGCGTACGTGCCCAAGATCCCAAGAGGAGAATGGAGGAGAAGGAATTGCTGCATGGCCATCACCCCTGGTGGGGGGAGGGGGGGTGATTTCTCACTTTCTCACTCTCTTTTTCTTTCTGGCAAGTGCACGCTCCCAATAGCAAAAACCTTTCCAAAAAAAAAGATTTCTCAGAATCATCATATGCATTAATTTTCATGTAACTTTAGTAATGACTTTCGCATCATGAGATCATAGAGACACAATCATCGTTCCCATTAACTTCCAGAAATCAAAATCTGCTCTTTTTTAGAAATAATATAAAGTAACATTAGCAAGGAATACTCTATTGTATTTTGTAGGTTCATTTAGTTGTTTAATTTCATCCATTCTCATTGCGTTAGACTCAACCACTTATTTTTCCCAAGGATGCAAATCTTTTTTTTTTTTTTTAACCTTAGCAGGTTTGAAAATTTCTTCAGATTCTTGTAAAAACAAAAGTAGTATGTTCTAGTAAACTGTCAATAATTAGAGACCTAACAGTTGATTCACCCTATACCATGTGAGTTGACCTCTTAGACTGCAAAATAGGGCAAACCTGCATCACATTTACCTGTTGGACTTCATTTTGATTCTCCTTGTTGTTTGTATCACAGGCTTTTAAATATTTCAGCATCAAGGTTCAGGGCCTGTGCCTTCTTGTATTCAAGGCCTAGACTATGCTGATCCTTAAGATATTGCTGACAGTAAGTAATTCTTGTTATTTCATAGGAAGGACCTTTTCCATTGAGCAGGTATAACTACATTTTTTGTTGCCATAGAAAGAAAAGTTTATAAATTAAAAAAGACTATTTTACCTTGACTTGAATAAATATGTGTTTTATTATCAGCAGCAACTTTATGGTAGTTACTTCTTTTCCATGTTTAAAAACACTTTACTATTACAAATAATTTATTCTCATACCTAAGTTGATACTGCATTTTAAAAAAATAATTGGTTATAGGAATTGGTATGGTCATTCATACTTTAACAAGTAAATTTTGGGGACTCATTTACAAATATTGAATTATATTCAACTTGTTGCTCCATGGTCTACAGCTATAAAATGGTCATCTAACAAACATCCATGTAAGGGTCACCATGTTTCCTCGGGCAAGTGTCTCTGGGCTATCAGCCTGGGCCTTGCAGCCACAATAGATCCAAGTCCGAAATATGGCAGCTTTGAAAGATATTACCAGGTGACTAAAGTCCATCAAAAACATCCAGAAAATTACCAAATCCATGAAAATGGTAGCAGCAGCAAAATATGCCTGGGCTGAAAGGGAGCTGAAGCCTGCTCACGTGTATGGAATAGAATCTGTATGAGAAAGCTGATATTAAGGTGCCTGAAGATAAGAAATACCTCCTTATTGCTGTGTCCTCAGACCAAGGACTTTGTGGTGCTATTCATTCCTCAGTTGCTAAACAGATGAAAAGTGAGGTGGCTGCTCTCACTGCATCCGGAAAAGAAGTTATGCTCATTGGAATTGGTGATAAAATCAGGGGCATACTTTATAGGACTCATTTTGACCAGTTTCTGGGGACATTCAAAGAAGTGGGAAGATAGCCTCCTACTTTTGGAGATGTTTCTGCCATTGCCCTTGAATTACTGAATTTTGGATATGAGTTTGATGAAGGCTCTGTCTTTTTTTTAAAACATTCAGTTTAATTTTTTAAATTATTTTATTCAATTTCATTTATTCATTCATTCATTTATTATGATTTGACCAGAGAGACACATAGAGAGAGAGAAAGAGAGAGACAGAGAGGAAAGTGAAAAAGTAAGCCACCAGGTCCGGGACTCGAACCATGGTCGGCCATGCAAAAGTGTTCAGTGCCTTAACCACCATGCCACTTGCCGATCCCCAAGGCTCTGTCATTTTTAATCAGTTCAGGTTTGTTATCGCCTGTAAGACAGAGGAAAAACCCATCTTTTCCCATAATAGCATTGCAAGTGCTGAAAGCATGAGTACCTATGATGACGTCGATGCCAATGTGCTGCAGAATTACCAGTATAATCTGGCTACCATCATTTACTGTTCTCTGAAGGAGTCCACTACCAGTGAGCAGAGTGCCAGGATGACAACTATGGACAATGCCAGCAAGAATGCTTCTGAGATGATTGACAAATTTACTTTGACATTCAAATGCACTCGCCAAGCTCTCATCACAATAGAATTGGTTGAAATTATCTCTGGTGCTGCAGCTCTAGATTAATGGAAATCAAGTTTCACCCTCAGATAAGAGGTGAAGAAGCAAAATTGAGCCAACTGATTTTGGTTTTACCTACTGCTGTCTTTGTCAGAACAAATTGTTGATTCAGAACAAATTGTTGGTCCTTTGTTTGAATTATTATAGACAGCAAGATATTTGTAAATTATCTCACAATAAATAACTTACAATAAGAAAACAAAAAAACAAACAAAAAAATGGAAAACAAATATCCATGGAAGTGTGGCTTTATCATCTAACAAGGCTCCCCATGAGATACACATGCATATGCACAGATAGGTATGTGTGTATATATATATTTACATCTAAGTGATACACATACACACACACACACACACACACATTCATTGATAAATTATTACTAAGGTTTTCTTGAAGAGGAAAAATTTTCTCTTGCTAATTCTTACCTTCCCCCCCTCCCACCTAGCGGAACGGCAGTGAGTTTGCAGATCACCTCCTCCTGCACTCCTTTGAGCACTCAGATTGAACTTCGAGATATTAGGAAGAATCGTATAACCTATCGGATGATCAGAAATCATTGCAGAGGCACAAGAAATATGAGAAACCAAGAAAATTCCTCTCCCCCAAGGACAAAGAATAACTCCTCTTCATCCACAGACAGTACAATGGAACTTGCAGAAATGTCTAATAAAGAATTTAGAATATTCATAGTTAAAAAGCTAACAGAAATGCAAGAGAAGAGAGACAATGAGCTCCAGAAGATACAGGAGAAAAGAGCTGAAGAGTTCCAGGAGGTGAGGAAGTTCTTGCATGATCTGAAAGAGGAAATACATAAAAAAAAAAAAAAAGAATCAAATGGAACTGATAGAGATGAAGGCTTTAATACAGGAAATCAAAACCTCCCTTGAAAGTATTAAAAGCAGGTTAGATCATAGAGAAGATCAAATCTCAGATGTAGAAGACAGAATTGCTGAGCTAGAAAAATCCACCAAGAAGACTGAGAAAATAGCCAAAAGAAGAGAATAATATATGAGAAAGACTAGATACCATTAAATGTCCGAACATCTGGATAATCAGTATTCCAGATGATGAAGAGATCAATAAGGGCATTAATAATCTATTCAATGAAATCCTAAAAGAAAACTTTCCAAACCTAGAGAGGCATTCAAAGATCTAGACCCAAGATAAGCAAAGATCTTCAAATAGAATCAACCCAAGAAGATCTTCTCCAAGACACATTATAGCCAGACTGACCAAAACCACAGGTAAAGACAAGATACTAAGATTGGCAAGAGAGAAACAGCAAGTTATCTACAAAGGATATCACATGGGGCTAATAGCAGACCTCTCATCAAACTATTTGAGCAAGGAAAGAAGAGGAAAATATATTCAAAGTTTGGAGAGAAAAACTATTTCAATCAAGAATACTATACCTGGCAACATTATCCTTCATATGGGAAGAAAAGACAAGAACATTCTCAGATAAACAGAACCTGAAAGAATTTACCAACACCAGACCAGTTCTCCAAGAAGTTGTGAACAGAGTGCTGTACCAGGAAAACTAAATATAGACACACAGAATAAGAGTTCAAATACAACTAAGAAAATAGCCAACTTAATGGTATTTACAAATCCGGAGTTAAATATTATCTTCCAGAACTTAAACAGAAACATCAGACCACAACAGAAGATAGATTAAGTACATGAGACTGCACTGATGAAATAGAATTTTATGACTAAAACACCACTGATATTCTTCTGTTTTGTTTTCCAGATGTGGTGATTTTTGTCTTCTCTTCTGCTGCCAATAGTTTCATGTACCTACTGTTTGAATAGAATCCTAACTATTTCCTGGTTTTAAGTTTTAAGCAAAGCACTCTTAATGTTTTTCTTTTTTTATTTTGCCTTATTAAAAGTTAAAACTGCCTTTCTTGAAATTAAACATACATTAAAAAATACCTATTTAATGACTATGGAAAGCTATATAGCCTCAGCCACGTACTACTTTATACTATATCCATTCTACTCAGAGTTTCATGTCTAAAGTCAGACTTGGGTTCACAGACATCTATATATCAGCTGAACTTGCTATAGAAAGTTGTTAGTTTTGGGACCAGCAGTTAGCGTAATGGCTATGTCGCTGGACTCCCACGTAGTCGACCGCGGTTCGAGTCCCGGACCCGGCGGCTTAAACTCACGCCGGGCGCGTGTGCGTGCGTGCCCAAGATCCCGAGAGGAGAATGGAGGAGAAGGGATTGCGGCGTGGCCATCCCCCCTGGGGGGTGATTTCCTGCTTTCTATCTCTCTGTCTCTCTCTGTCTGTCTGGCGAGCGCACGCGCCCTATAGCAAAAAAACCTCTCCAAAAAAAAGAAGAAAAAAAATATATATTAAAAAAATATATATATATATTAAAAGAAAGTTGTTAGTTTAATTAAGATATTTTGTGAATCGACAAAATGCAGGAAAGAAAAAAGGAAGGGAAAGCACCTGCAGATACCAGAGACAGGGTGGGAGGAGAGTGGAAAACGGCAAAGGATGAGAAATAGGGGGAAAAAATTATATATATATATATGGAGCAAGAAATGGAAAATTATTTGTTGACAATAACATGTACGATTAAGTCACTATACAGTGTATTCTGGATGGGAAATCACATTTTGTATGCTGTAATGATGTTCAGTGAATGAAGGTAAAATAAATTTAAAATAAAAATAATAAATTGATTTTTTTAAAAAAGAAAGAAACGAAGAGAGAAAATTAAAGTCCCAATTGAAATCACACAAGTACCTTGCAGCCAGGGGTAAATCTGGGAGATACTGACCCAGTTACAGTTTGGGAGGTGGTGTTTTAGTCGCCTCTTAAGGAAATCAGCATGGCCTTTTTCTGCTCAGGTTTGAAAATATTAATTTGGGTCTATTGAATAAAGCCTGATGCTATGAATAGCTGCTTTCTATGGGATAAAAGGGTATTATAGCACCACCTGCATGCCCAAAAAAGAGGCTGGGAAGCAAACTGTCTGCCCATTCTATTTCATGAAAGGAAGAAAAAAAAAAAGAAAAAGAAAAACATAGGTATGTTGAAACCACGTCATTCACAAATGAGTTGCAAGTTTGCCCTGTTTCAGTGATGGTAATAAAACTGTCAAACTGACAGATTAATATAAAAAACAGACTTCAATTACTGAACGTGCTGCAGAGGAAATATGATGATCACATTTTCAGATGCTTCAATGGCCTCAAAAGTTTCAGATGTCCACAGATTTTTTTTTTTTTTTTTGAGAGGTTTTTGCTACTGGGCACATGCGCTCGCCAGACAGACAGAGAGAGACAGAGAGACAGAAAGCAAGAAATCACTCCCCAGGGGGGATGGCCACGCCGCAATCCCTTCTCCTCCATTCTCCTCTCAGGATCTTGGGCACGCACGCACACACGCCCAGTGTGAGTTTAAGCCATCAGGTCCGGGACGCAAACCACGGTCGACTACGTGGGAGTCCAGCGACATAGCCATTACGCTAACTGCTGGTCCTGCCACAGAATTTATTTTTTTTAATTAAAAGTAAAACATGAAGGAGTTTTACTTATGGACATGAAGATTTACATGTTGTAGAAGTTGCCCTTCCTTATAAAGAATTGAAACGTTCAACAAAACATATCGACAAAGTTTTACAACACTGGACAATAAGTAGATGGGACTATGGCACTACAAAGAAAAGCAAAATGCCAGGAGGAAGTTTCCATGCAGTAGTAGCTTAGAAAAACTGAAACAGAGTGTATGATCTCTCTGAATTAAGAACTAGGATTCACGGGACCAGCAGTTGGCATAATGGCTATGTCGCTGGACTCCCATGTAGTCTACTGCTATTCAAGTCTCAGACCCAGTGGTTTAAACTCACGCTGGGCGTGCGAGTGTGCATGCCCCAGGTCCCAAGAGGAGAATAGAGGAGAAGGGATTATGGTGTGGCCATCCCCCTTGGGGGGTGATTTCTTTCTTTCTGTCTCTCTCTGTCTTTCTGGCAAATGCACGTGCCCTGTAGCAAAAACCTTTCCAAAAAAATATAAATAAAATTAAAAATAATAATAATAATAATTAAAAATAAATAAATAACTACAATTCAAAGTTCAGGAAGACCAATGTGGCTTGCATGTATGGAGCAGAGAACCATAGAGGACAGAGCTGCACAGAGAATTTGGAAGGACACCAAATGTGTCTCCTCAATTCTTTGTCTAAATACTGGTCTGCATCCATAAAGATCATGGAGTTTAAACCCCTGAGATTTGGGGAAAAAGCTACCAGGGGAAAAAAAAAAAAAAAAAAGGAAAAAAAAAGGTCAACAATTTATGAAGCGTTAGTGGGGATCAGAGTCTGTGTTAGCAGGAAGTAGGAAAAAAAAAAAAAGGAAGGAAAAAAAAATCACAATACATGGGAAATCGGTAGAGTCCACAGGAAGGCTATGCCTTAGTAGGGAGAATAAATTATATCATCCAAATAAAAGTTAACTTTTTCCCAGATATTTTAGAAAAGCTTAAAATTAAACCTTTAATGGAAAAATATGAACTGCATTATGTAATGAAATTGAATACCCTTCAAAAAACTATAATAAAAACCAGCACTCAAAATGTACAAATTGGCCCAGCTCTGGTGGGAAAAGCAACAGGGTATGTCTGTGGGAGGCTAGGTCCACATAAAAAGCTCAGATTTGGTACTCAGGACAAGCTAAGTAGTCCAGGTATTGTGGTATGTGCCCAAAATTTTAAGTGCTATGTGGGGGCAGAAGAACTGAAGCATAGTGTGATCCTTCCAAAAATACCTTTCTCAGGAACCAGCAGGTGGTGTGGTGTTAAGGTGGTGGACTCCCACATGGTGGACCTTGGTTCAAGCCCTGGACCTGGCAGCTTGCCTTCTCTCTCTCTCTCTCTCTCTCTCTCTCTCTCCCCCCCCTCCCTGGTCAAATTGAAGAATAATAATAAATAAATAAAATGAAATAAAATAAAATAACTCTTTAGAAAAAAAGACACCTCTCTCTTTCTGTTTCTATGTCTCTCCTT
Organism: Tupaia tana; assembly: GCA_026018925.1. Taxonomy (NCBI): domain Eukaryota; kingdom Metazoa; phylum Chordata; class Mammalia; order Scandentia; family Tupaiidae; genus Tupaia; species Tupaia tana. Next base: position 18,006,673 of record JAKSZU010000007.1, read on the forward strand.
ACCCCTTATTAAAAAAAATACAAAAATAAAAAGTGTAAAAATTAAAATGACTGGCATATATATAAAAATTACTAAGCATATAAAGAAGCAAGAAGTATACCTAAAAACAGAATAAATTTCTAAAGAGGAACAGGTTCATAAATTTTAAATTTTATAATTTTTAAGGAAAAGTTCTTAAAGCCACCTATTATATATTGCACAGGTCTGTGAACTTTTGTAACGGGTCAAAGAGTAAATAGTTTGTATTTTTGTCGACCAAGAGACTAAATCAAAAATATTATGTAAGTTCTGCTCATATAACAAGGGAGAAAACAAATTTCCACCAACTTTTTTTGACAAAATTCAAAACATAATAATTACTAACTATATTTTTTGTAATATAGGCCTACTAATATGAGGAATGGAATTAATTTTAAGAAGCTTAACTGGGCTTCATAGTGTTTTATATTACCACAGTCAATGGCAAAAACGCTTACTTGATGATGACATATAATGAGATTTTGTGTATTTTATTGTTGAAAATGCCTTTTTTTTTCTTTTACAAATAGGGACTGCCAAATAGTGATATTATACCGCAAGCACATGATTTTAATTGGAGGAAATTTACTATTTAAAAGGCATTTATGAAAATTCTATTAGACTTTGCACTTCCTATTTTTCTTCTAGCATTTTACTAGATAGCAGCTTAATCACTTCCAACTGAAGTTGTTGAAGAAGCTTCTCTACTGTGTAGTCAAATGAATTTTGAAATATGGAAATTTCTTTTGTACTTAATTCAAAGGTTGAAAAATGCTGTTAGAACTGGGGTTGGAACACAGACAATACATCCACTAACAGTGTGTGTGGGATCTCACCTCTAGTGTTCGCTTTTGACAGTCCAGTAAATATATAAAAGCAGCTTGCTATCACTTGTGATTCAAACTTAGTTATCAAAATGACTTTACTGCACTGACAGTTTTGCATACAAGCATCATTTTACCTTGTTATTTTACATTGAATTTATAAAACATGTAGTCCATTATGCAACAAAAGCTGAAGTGTAAAGCCACTCAGTATTTGAAAATAGAGATTGAGGGAGTTCTCATTATGTATGAAAAACTTCAATATCAAACTTACAAAAAAAATTACAATAAAACTTTCTTACAGCTAAGCCAGGTAAATTTGCCCAACTAAGCATTTTTCTCCTCATAGTTATTTTTACTACCAACAGTTGTAACACTTCTTAGCAGAGTTCACTTCATGATATCCTAAAATAGCTTTTTTTACCTTCTTCGAAAATACTCTCACTGCAATTGTCCCATGTAGGCTTTCATGGAAGCTAATTCTCTAGCCACTTTACACTCAGCATTTCCTCCTCAAATTAACAACTGAACCATGTCAGCATTATCTGTTAAGTCACTAAGAGCCAAGGAAATCCACTCAAAATTATTTGCCATGTTTTTAAATTCATTATTCATATTGCTTACAATATTTTCAACTCTTTGAACAACTGTCCTTACCAAAGATTGCCTTCACTCAGTTTGATTTATCTGGACATATTTTTTCAGCTGATGCAATTAAAATAGATTCAATTCACTCACCATCAGTAATAGCTTTATGACCTCTCAGTAGACACATAAGGAAAAAAAGCCAACATTTTAAGCCAATTAGATTATTTAAGAAATAATCTAGAAATAGAGGACTTCCTTAGCATAACTAAAGTGGAAAAGATTGTGCCACACATGTATGCACTGTATTTGTGGTAAAACATTGAATGCTACATTTAAATTAAGGAAAAAAGAATAAACACAAGTACTCTCTAAATTTCTTAATAATCAGCAGTGATCTAGATGTTTGAGGCAATAATATAAAGATTAGAAAAGATTATTACTTTTTTTACTCATAGAAAACATGATTGTCTTCATAGAGAATCCAAGAGAAGTAAGGGAGGATCTATCAGAACTAATAAAATACAAAATATTGGGACCAGAAGTTAGCGTAATGGCTATGTCGCTGGACTCCCATGTAGTCGACTGCGGTTTACGTCCTGGACCCAGTGGCTTAAAACTCACGCCGGGCGCATGTTGTGCATGTGTGCCCAAGATCCTGAGAGGAGAATGGAGAAGGGATTGCAGCGTGGCCATCCCCCCTGGGGGGTGATTTCTCGCTTTCTGTCTCTCTGTCTCTCTCTGTCTGTCTGGTGAGCGCACGCACCCCATAGCAAAAACCTCTTAAAAAATACAAAATATTTTCTGGACATAAAAATAGTATGTATTTTTTATTATAAACAATGCTTATCAATAATAAAGTAGGAGAAAGATCTCTGGAGAAAGAATACATTTGATTTAAATAAAAATTAAATTTAAGCTATATCAATAATGATGTCAATATATATTCTAGGTTTCTGTTTCAGTTTTAAAATTAGGGTATCAATAAGACTTCACTTCCTATTAAATCACACATAAATATTACTGTTTCACAATCTACATACAATACAACATGATAAAGAGGTCCACATTTTAAAAATTGAGTATAGATAATTCATTTAAAAACTAAATATTATATTATTGTCGAGCTACAAAGACAACTCCCTAACAAAAAAAAAATACTGTTCCTTTAGGTAAATTTTCTTCTAATTTTTCTCTCACTCAGGTTTCCATATGGATTTGAATCAAATTTCTCGGGGGAGAATTTGAAAATTTGTTCCAGCCAGTTTGAGTTGTAAATTCTCCTTCAGAGACTGTACACCTTTTATACAGCATTAACAGATATTGGGTATTTTCCATATAGCATTAAAATTGTGCATGGTGGGCCCAGCATGTGGCATAGTGGTTAAGCCACTGGATTCCCACATTACTGACGGTGGTTCAAGTTCTGGACTGATGGCTTAAATTACGCTGGGTGCCAGTGCCAGCATGCCCAAAATCCAAAGGGGAGAATGGAGGAGAAGGGCTTGCAGCATGGCCATCATCTCTAGGAGGGTTATTTCTTGCTTTCTGTCTCTTCTCTCTCTCTTCCCCCAACCCCCAGTGAGATGCGTGTGCTTGCCAGAAAGACAGAGAGAGACAGAGAGACAGAAAGCGAGAAATCACCTCCTGAGGGGATGGCCACGCTGCAGTCTCTTCTCCTCCATTCTCCTCTCGGGATCTGGGGCATGCACACACACGCTTCCAGCGTGAGTTTAACCCACCAGGTCTGGGACTTGAACCATGGTTGACTACATGGGAGTTCAGTGACATAGCCATTACGCTAACTACTGGTCCCCCAATGAGAAGATTCTTCAGTTTATCATCATGTTTTATCATCATGTTTGCCTCTATTAACCAATCATCAGTTTACTGAAATTTTAAAATAATGCATTTCTTAAAGCCCAGTATGGTTAAAGGATCATTAAGAAATCACAAGGGGCTGAAAGGTGGCTTGGTGGTTAAGGGTGCTGGACTCCCACATGGTCAACTATGGTTTGAATCCCAGACCTGGCAGCTTGCTTTCTTGCTCTCCCTCCACACACTCTGTCCTCTGGTCAAATTAAAATAATAAAGTTAAAATAATTCTTAAAAAAAATCACAACAAAATCATGGGAAAGCAATTTGTAATGACAAGAATATAGTTATTATACCTAATGTTTTTGGTAATGTGATCAATAACTCAGTCACAGTCCTGCAAGGCTCAGATCTACCTTGGTTTCATATTTACCATATACAGCATCATTTGGCTATGGTTGCTACGTATCACAGGGGTTCTAAAATTTATATGATGGTAAGAACTATCTGGGACGCAAGCTAAATATGCAGATTAGCAGTCATGGGATGTTAAATTTTTTATGAAAATTCTGATTTATTATAACTGGTTGGTCTCCAAGAGTCTGTGGATTGAATAAGCATTTCTAATAAGGTTTTAAAGGAAGTTTGGAAACATTTAGTCTAAATACTTAACACATGACTTGTTTTGACTATATTAAATCATTTATAGGAAATGTTAGCTCTGAGTTCATTGAACATCACATGAAGTTTACTTTTTCATAATAATTTTAAGCACTAAAATTTTTGTTTTGAATTTTTTTTTTACTTTTCAAGTTCTTCTTTTTACTTTTCAAGTACTAATATTATTTATTAGTTCAAGCAGTGGAAAGAGCACCAGAATGGGAGCCAGGAGCTCATAGTTTATTCTTTTCTCTGCCACTAGTTCCAATATGGGCTTCTGCACACTAATACCAACTGCCTCTGCCTCGCTTTCCTGGTCTGCAAAATAAGAGTGTTTCTGAAAGCTTACTAGCTCTACTATTCATCTAAAATAAACTATAGTTTGGTTAGTTCTTTTTATTATAATTGAAACTACATCATACACTAGTAGAAAATTAACAAGAAAACAGACATTAATCTCAAAAGATTTTTGTCACTGAATGCTAATGAAAAAAACCATATCATATAATTGTGATCTTGTCACATTGTTTCTTAAAAGTAAATGTACAGGACCAGCTGTGGTGGTGCAGACAGTAGGATCCCTGTTGCAGAGTGCTGGAGATAGATGGGAAGGCCCCGGGTTTGCATCCTGGGTCTATATTTACACACACGGCACACCCACAGCTGTTCCCATGATCCTTACTCACTAGGAAGGCTACAGAGAGGGTCATGGCATGACAATCCTATTGAAGGCACGCTTCTCACTCTCATTCTTTCTCTGTCTAGAATAAATAATATTTTTAAAAAATAAATGTACTACTAGGGAATCTGCCAGATTGTTCAGTGTGAATCTACGGCAGGGGTCGAGAGAACCCAAAGCAGTCCTGCTACTAGTAACTTCCAGGTGGGGCAGGATGAGGTCATCATTTATTGCTAAAGATAAAATAATACAAAGAAAATCTGCCAAATGAGGTAATTACAAATCAAGGTGCTTTGTTTGTGTATGTTACACACTAAAATTACAAGGTCTTTTTTATTATGTGCATGTGTGCATGTGCACGGGTATAAAGTCTACGTATGTGATTTATGGTAATGTTAGAGCCATGAAATGCTATAATTCCTATGCAAAAATATGTCTACGTAAATCTTCATATTCATGTATGCGTGTATTGGTTAGCTAATATTTTCTTTGATGTATTGATAGTTAAAGCATGTATAACTTTGTGAATGTGTTTAGTAGAGTTCTTCACAATTTCAAATGTCACAACTGTTTTGTAAATTAAATAGAACTATAACTTGGGGCCAGCAAGTGGCATGGTGGTTAAGAGCACTGGACTCCCACATGGCTGACTGTGGTTCAAATCCCAGACCTGGCGACTTGCTTTCTCACTTTCTCTGTCTTTCTCACTCTGTTCCTCTCTGATCAAAATAAAATAAATAAATAAATGTTAAATAAAATAATTCTTTTTAAAAAGTAGAACTGTAACTTATATAATAAAATTTTGTAACTGTGTTTGTGTAGTTCCAAGCTTTTTTTTTCACATTTTACATTCTTCCAAAAATCCTAAGAGCTGGAGTAGAGACAGTACATGAACCTCTTATGGGATGTTCTTCTACTGTGAGAATCTTTAAGAAACACTTAGACATTCCTAGGCAGTCTACTGTCATTCATTTGAGTTAACTAAATGTGTAAGAGTCACTAATCAGAAATGTTTTTTTTTCCTTTGCATTGTCCTTCATTTCCTGACTTTGTCACAAAAATTTTGGCATCAAATGTACCTAACACTCAATGATTTCTTTTCATGGATGGGCTCACATTTTTAGCTCAGCACAACATTTTTCTAGTACTTATTTTATGTTTATCTTTTCTTATATATTTTTTTATCTTTCCTGGGATTCTTATTTTTCTTATGTGTTTTAGTTATCTCTTGCCATGTAGCATCACCACAAAGTTATCTGTAGAAAAGAATACAAAATTATTGTCCCACAGTTCTCCTGGGGAAGAAATAGAGCAGTTTAGCAGGGCCTCTGCTCCAGTATCTCACAATCCTGCCATCAAAACGCTGACCAGTTTGGGAACCAGCAGTTAGCGTAATGGCTATGTCGCTGGACTCCCACGTAGTCGACCGCGGTTCGCGTCCTGGACCCGGTGGCTTACAACTCACGCCGGGCGCGTGTGCGTGCGTGCCCAAGATCCCGAGAGGAGAATGGAGGAGAAGGGATTGCGGCGTGACCACCCCCCCTGGGGGGTGATTTCTCGCTTTCTGTCTCTATGTCTCTCTCTCTCTGTCTGGCGAGCGCACGCGCCCTATAGCGAAAAACCTCTCCAAAAAAAAAAAAAAAAAAAAAAAAAAAACAAAAAAAAACACTGACCAGTTTCATGGTTTCATCACACGTTTGGGTAAGAATCTGCTTTGAAGTTCGTGTTGCTGGCAGTGTTACCAGTGGGCTGTCAGATTGAAGTCTCTTTGACACAGAGTTCTCTTGATGTTAATTTGCTTATTCAAAGCCAACAAGAGAGAAGAGGGCATTCTATTAAGACAGGTTGCAGCCATAACGTTATCACATATATTCAATCATGTGTATTCTATCATCTTTGCTATGTTCTATTGCTTGAATGAACTTCACAGGTCTCACTGGCACTCAGGGGGAGAGGATGACACAGAGGCATGAACACCAACAAGGACAAGACCATAGCGTTAACCCTGGAGTCTGTACACCACAGTATGTTAGCTCTCCTGAATCTGTTCTCTAGGACTCGGATCGTTTCCAACTTACAGTTCTATTGCTTTGAAGCTTTATTTTGTACTTTGAGATATATCTGCTATTTGGACTCTGAGCATGTCGAGACATATCTTTTATCAATTTACATGTAATGACTTCATTGAATCCTCATATAATATTGTGTATTAGGAACTAATATTATATTGATTTTACAGATGAGTAAATTCAGATGCAGAGACACAGAACTTACATAATTAGACCTATTCACATAAAATCAAGAGCAAAACAATGATGAATTCTATTGCCGATGGTATTTAGCATCTTACTGACATTCTGACCAGGGCAAAAAGAAAATGAAATTAAATAGTTGGTATAAATATCAGTAAAAAAAAAAACAGAGAAATTATCAATTCATATATTGTTGACATAGAAAATATAAAATAGAATAATCCTCACTAGTATGGATAAGATAATTAATGGAAAGTGCACAATTAAGCAACAATGATATTTATATGCTAGGAAAAATGTTCAAAATATAATAGAAGAGTTATTAATTTCATAATAAAAGCAAAACATGTACAAAATGTCAATAAATTAATTTAAATGGAAATGTTCAGGACTCATATATTACCAAACTTCAGTAAAGGCATAAAACATCCAGTTAAATAGATGAAAAGTAAAATCTTTTTATCTGATGGGAAAATTTGGCAAGATAAAAATTCTCTACAGAGTTATTTATAAATTGTGATTCCAATTAGTATCCTCAATGGTGTTCTTAAACTTAGCAAAATCATTTTAAAGATCTTGGGAAGAATCAGCCTAGCCATAAACATTTTGAAGAGTAATGACAGAAAGTTATTTCCAGTATCTCATGAGGCTATAGATGCTAAGAGTATAATTCTAGCGCACAAAAGAGCAATCAATGACACAAACAGAAAATAAATACCCAGATGGTTGCACTTGTTCATAATTTAGCACGCATTCATGTGCAGAGACTAATGACTGCCTCTGAGGCAATAAGTACACCATCCCCAGGCCTAGTGAGATGGTTATTCAGAAGATTCCGGACCTGGACTACAGTAAAGAAAGAATAAAATTTAAGGATTCAAGAGTCAGTCTTGTGTATCCATGACCCTGAGGCTGAGAGCCTCCTTAAATATTGTACTGAAAGTGACTCTCTTACTTTACCTTAGTCCGGGACTGAAAGCTGTTTTAATTATTTATTTCATTTATTTATTTATATTATATTATTATTATTATTATTTTCTATAGGATATGTGCACTCACGTGAGAGAGAGAGAGAATTAAAAAACAAGCTGCCAGGTCCAGGATTCAAACCATGGTCGGCCAAGTGGGAATTCAGCACCTTAACCACCATGTCACCTGCTGGCTCTGAAAGCTAATCTTTTTAAAGGCATTGTGTAGACTACTCCACATGGCCTCACTGTGTTCATCAATTAACATCTATCTTATAAACCCCTGGCCATTAGATATTATTCATGTTTTTATCCCCAAAAGCACTACATATTCTTTATCCTGACTCAGCCATTGATTGAAAAGTTTTCCATGTACCTTGGTTAATACAGACTACCATCAGCAAACTCTCCAAACATCCTCATTTTGAGATCGCCTCCTATATTTGCTCTTCTTAATTGAATCTGAGAATACAATAACCCCTGTTGTTTAGTCAAGTCATACATTTGTGCCTCAAAGTTACAAGGTAAGATTTGTGTTTTATCTTTTCTTTGAATTGCTAGATAAATCATTATAATTGTCTTATAAAACAGATAATTCCCTAAAACTCTTTTATCAAAATAAAAAAGATCCTGCTGTTTTTCCTTACCACCTCCTGTTCTCTGTTGTCATCTTCCATCCTCTGGGTCATATTTCCTCACCCATTTTAGAAATGACTGGTGGCTTGAAGTTTTCTTCTTTCTTCCAAGCTCTGCCATTACCTTAAATGACTCAACATCATTGCAGATACCCACACAATATCCTATCTCCCAGTTCTTTATTTTTCTCTTGTTTATTCACTCTATAATCACAGCACAACCTGAGCAAGTTGTTTCTCTAAGTTGCTCCCCATTCAACATCACGAATCCAAAATACCCAGTCTCCAAGCACAATTTCCTCTCCTTCCAGGTTACTTCATCAGCTACATATTCTGACTTTTCTTAAATTCCAGGACTTCTATTCCACTGACTTTTTAACTTCCTCTGTATAGGAGGACTTTTCTTTCTCCTCTCCCTGAAATTCTGTGACTTGTCATTTATTAAAACTACTGAAACTAAATCTCTTATATCCTTCTGTTTTGATTATGTTCATATGCCAAAATTCCATCCATCAATGGCAGATTTTTCACATATAAAATTGAGAAGTTGAGCAATATTCAAAACAATTATACAGCAGTCATAATCGCCTACCCCAAATAGACTTCTACGCTCAATTTCTATTACAATACTTTTTTTCCAGTACAAATTCTAGTACAATCTTTTAACACCTATTGTAAATAAATATTCTTTTCTATTTCTACAGTTAAGAGAGAAGACAAAGAATGAAACCGTCCTTATCTTCCCAAATCCACTTCTAAACCTATGTAAACCCTAATTCATCTCATTCTTGACTTCCGTTGTATCAAAATAGGAGTGTTATCATTTAGATAATAATTTGTTCCCCAAAGTTTCTTGTTTGGGAATTTGGTCTTAGTGGGTGATGACTGAATGTCTCCCAGAAATTCATGTGCTATATTGATTGTGTTATAAAGATGTTAAGTAAAACTTAATTCTTTCATGGTACGCTAGGATGGGGCTTTGGAGTGTGATAATGTCATTAGGGTGGGGCCTCCTTGACTGAGTTCTTGTAAGCAGAGGGGGTAACATTAGAGTGGCAATGAGAATGACATGTGGATACAGGGCATGCTCTGCTCTGCTGAAACGTCTGTCCTCTGCCATTTTGTGTTGCCTTTGGACATTTCTGCCACCAGACCTGTCAGTCAAAAACAGCTTCTATGCTCTTAAATTCAACCATTCTCCAGTATTTCTGTTAGCAATGCAAAAGCAGACTAAGACAAGGTGCTTCTCTTCCAAATTAGATTTTATCCTTGTGCAAATTTTCTGGATCCTATGGCTTCTCATCCATTTTGGAACTATTTACTGAAAATAACCCTTTCACGTTCTCAGTTATTTAACTATTTTTTCCCAACTGAATAATTACCATAAAATTTTAAACATATGTAAATATCTCCATGTAAAATGTTTTTAAAGGTCATTTCTAGCAGCTATATTGAAGTATAATTTACATACTATGAAAGAAAAGTGGTATCTTTTAGTATCATGTCTGTATGCATTTTTAGTAAACAAAATTAAAATAATTTAAATAGCATCTTCTTTCTATATTATCATTTTAATGAGAAAATGAATATCAATCCAGATTTTTTAAAGACAGATGAGAGAAAAGCAAGAGTATTGAAAAATGGTATCTAGATATACAAAATAGTAGAAAGTCTTTTTTAAGGAATTATTTGTTTTATTTTATTTGTTTATTATTATTATTATTATTATTATTATTATTTAATTTCCTATAGGGCACATGAACTCACCAGAGAGAGAGAAAGAGCAAGTCCCCAGGTCTGGAACTCAATCCTCAGCCAGCCATGTAGGAGTCCAGCTCATTAACCACCACATCACCTGCTGGCCCCACACAGAAAGTCTTAAAAGGGCCTTACACTGCAACCTTTTATAAATTTGTTACTAAAGAACTAAAAACTACGCTCACTTCAATTATTAAAAGAAATAATTACGAACTCCACTTGTTGATACAGTCCAAGTTCATTTTTTTAGTCCTAGCATTATTTTTTTAATTCAAAATGATTTGTTACACACTGCTATTTATGTGCTTGACTGTGTGTATTCATATAGGCTTTGACACATAATTACAAATGATTATCTGCATTTCCAGTGTTTTCTGGAACATGTTAGTCTGTTTCAGGAGGTGTATCTGCAGGATGCCGTATCTGATTATACTCTTCTGTTTCTCACTATTAGCTCCTCAGTCTTCAGAACCAGCTTGATGAAATCTGCTCAGCCAGGGAATGTGAAACTTACTGGAATTAGAGGAACTGGGAACCAGTTTGGGTTATTGATGAAGATGGAACCAAAAGATCCATTTACTCTCTTGCCTCCATGACATATAATACATACTGTTGCATGTAAAAATGAAACCCCAGTTTATTCAAGAATTTGGGTTTAAAGTTATATAAGCACTTTTTTAATAAAAAAAACAATTATAGCTTTGGGGTCAGTTTTTGGTGCAGCACTATTATAACTGGGCCCACAGAGGAAGATCCCAGAATCATTTCCCTAATTACACACAGGGCACTCATGCAGGTCTGTGATCCAGGCTGACGGAGACTGGGGATAAGTTGTAGTGTAGGATCTGTTGGGAATGTTTCTCTCTCTCTCTTCATCTCTCTCAGTCTGTTTCTCTCTCATGGAAGAAATTGTAAACTTTTAAAAAGAAAATTATAGTTTAGCTTGATCTAAAATAATTTGTTAAGCCTAAAGAGTCTTCATATCTTTAATTAATTATTCTAATGCATTTAAGGAAATATATGCCTTATATCTAAATCAAACCTCTTTGATGGAATACAATTTTGAGACAAGCAGAAAATATGCATTTGTACTTACAGATACAACAGTCTCATATACACAAAAGAAAAATAAATCCTAAGTAAAATAATAATGTATTCACCTTTTATATCTTTAAAATAACAGTTATATTCATAATTCTTAACATAGATTGTAGGAGTTTTAGATTAATCTATACTCCTAAACAATAAAATAATTTTGGAAAATTCTCAAGTGCTATAAAGAGAGCTAAAGTTGAAGGTATTACATAAGTAACATTTTTCCTTGTCACAAACTACTATTTCTCTTTAATAATTTTTAAGCCAGTAAAATGTAAAAACAAGGTCCAGAAGAGGGCCCCAGAAGTGGATAAAAAGGGGATTGCAGCTTGACCACGTCCCATTAGAGGTGCTTTCTCACTCCTGAGTGCACATGTCCTCAGGCAATTAAAAGAAAAAATGTAAAAAAAAATCTTCCTTCCCTTTGAGCTCATTGGCTATACAAAAACAGGCAGCAGGCCCAATACGCTCACAAAAAAATAACTTGAGGACCTCTGACTTTATATATTCCTATATAGTAACCTTTATTACATCATTACACACATATTTACATGATTGTGTCTTCCACAGACTGGAAATTTGACAGCAAGGATTTTTGACTTAGCATTTTTACATACCCAAAACTTGATACAGTGATTAGTAATACTCATTCAGTAAATCCTTAGTGAATGTAGTTTCAATCATTATAGCTATCCTACAATAAGCATTCACATTTTCTGTAACATAGCATTCAAAGAAATCTATTCCACATATTCATCTTCTGAGCTCTAACAAACCTATTGGTAGACATACATTTATTGTTGAAAAAGTCATGACATATTTTACATAGAAAAACATATTTCATTTTTCTGACAGCCCAATACATGCCCATAACTGGATCCTAACTATATTTAAAAAACTGAAACACAAGTCAGTTATAACCTAAGATGTATTTCAATTAATTTGTTCTAGATGTGAATTCAAGGAGAAGCAATATAGAAATTAAGAAGATTGAGTAAAGATGATATCTAAAGCCTTGATTAGATTTCTAAGGGTTCTATCAAAAGCCTTTATCTACCCTGTTAGGAATCATCAACATGAATGCCCTATTGCTGTCTCAAATACAGTAAGGCTACTTACATTAGAAATGAAAGCATTGTGATAACGCCTCAACAGATCAAAGCAATATCCAAGAACCAGTGTGGCTATTTCTAGCTTGTCTGTTACATCTCTGAGCTTCTAGATTCAACATAATCTACTCAAAATACGGGAGACTAATGGGCAATAAGAGAAGACTTAGTGGTTTAAAGTAATAATTTCTAACTGAACAGGAAATTTAAAGGCAAGGTCTTTAAATTATAGGTTGAATTGTGTCTTCCCCCAAAAAAATATATGCTGAAGTCCTAATCTCCAGTTCCTATAAATGTGATCTTATTTGGAAGCAAGGTCTTTCTAGAAGTAATCCAGTTAAGCCACTCAGTGTATGGTAGTTTGCTCTGGGAGCTCAAGAAAACTAATACAGACTTTTAAGTAAATCTATGGATTGAAAACCTAACAGGGTGTACTCGATCATTTTTTAATTATCTCACTAATCAAGTATGTAATGCAACAGTTAAGAATAAAATCAGATATCTATAAAACCTGGGAAAATATGATGAATTTATTTAAATACTCTTTATCATGTGCAAGACACTTCTCTGAATCTTTTACAAAAATCAGTTCATCTAGTCTTCAAAACACTGATGTGACTTAGGTACTGTAGCGTTTCAAATTTTACATATAGTGAAATTAGTACACAGTGGCATTAATAACTAATTCAAGTTCACATAGCTGGTGTCAGAGCTGGAATTTGAAGTTAGTGTTCTGGTTCCAGAAACAGAGATCGAAACCAACCCAGTATGCTGCTTCTTCAATTGGGAGACTTAGAAGAAGGTAATTTTTAACTCATACACGCATACACACAAACAAACTGGTTTTATGATTTCACGTATGTGAAAAAAAAATGTTATTCCAGGCCCTATGCTAAGCTAATTATAAATAAAATATGCTTAGCTTTGTAATGAGGAATTTGAACCAAATACAATAGAGAAAACAACACAGAGGATGGCAGAATTTTAACCTTAGCTCCCCAAATAATGACCGTCTTTAATTTACTTACTACCAAAACCAAATCTTTTTCCATTTTTTAAATCAGATCTTTCGTGAGTTTATTTTAAATTGTTTGTTCTATTTCATTTCATCATTTCAAAATTACTTATGCTGTGTTTATACTTTTTTAGATAGAGAGAAGATTTCAAAGAATTATACTCTGCCAATGCTACCTGTCAAGTGAGGAGGAGTGAAGACTATACAGCCCACACACATCCACACACACATACTCTATATACAAACACACAGAAATACAGCATATATATCATAATGATATATTTGTAACAACATGTATGCATGACTGACCATTTTTACTAGAAAGTGATTTTTATTTGGGGATTGGAAAATTGAGTTTATTTATTTATTTATTTATTTTTAGAGGTTTATGCTTTAGGACAAATGCACATGCTAGAGAAAAGAGAAACAGAGACAGTGAGAGGGAAAGTGAGAAATCATACACCTCTTCCCAGGGAGGGATGGCCACACTGCAATCCCTTTTCCTCCGTTCTCCTCCCAGGATTGTCAGCATGCATGCACATGTGCTTGACATGATTTTGAAGCCACCAGGCCTGGGTCTCAAACCATGGTCAGTCATGTGGGAATCCTCTGACACAACTGCTACACAATCTGCTGGCCCCAAAATCGAGTTTAAATCGAGGCTCTGCTTCATGTTGACATCTTTAAGTTTAAATAATATTGCAAATAGCCAGTGTCTTGCAGAAAGTTATATAGGATACCATAAAATAGCTGAAGGTTAGCATCTAACACAATGTCTGGAACACAGTAAGCTTTCATTAAACTTTAAAGCCAGCCTAATTAAAGAAGACGTAATACAAGCAATGATACCTGAACTTGCACTTAAGTCTTTGGAAAAGATATAGAAAAGATAAGAGAAGTTCCAGAACCCAGTACAAAGATCAAGAGCAAATATCTTAAAGAAAGAAAATGTGAAAATGTCCTAAGAAGAAAGAAGTTTAATTCAACCAGAGTAATGACAGGAAATGAGTGAGAACTGAAATCAGAAATTAAAACTACTGTAAGCTGGGAATAGCACATCAGTAATCAGGAAGGAAATTTAAGTCTCTGAAAGGATCAAGGGACTTTATGGCACATAAACACATATACATGTAAACCATACATTTTTAAATAATTTTATGTAATAAATATTCATTTTATGTATACGATGTAATTTATTTTACAGAGAATGTATTGTTCACGTAAAATATAAAAAAAGAATTATTTAGATTTTTCAATGTGAAATTTAACAAAATTGTATACTTCCCAGAGAGTATATTGAAATAAAACCTAATTAGGAAAAAAGAAATAAAAATTTGTTCTTACTATTTCTCCCCCTTAAGCAGTGATTCTCAAACTTGGCTAGAATTTGAACTAGCTGGAGAGCTTTAAAAATTACTGTGGTCTAGGTCCTACTATCAACTATTTATTAATAAATGCATATTGTGATGCAAATTTTCAAGTCTTGCAGAACACTCATGGTGTGCACATCACCCAGATTTTCCAACCATCCCATACTAGTCGATTTGTTCCAGAACACTGAGAATAATACTGCAACAGATATTCCTGTACTCACATTTTTACCAATTTGTACTTTTAAAAATATCTGTAAAATGGACTTCTAGAAGCAGGTTTGTAGGTATATGGTTATACTAATAATAAAATATGTTGCTAGATTTTTCTGAAAGACCAAAGCAATTTACTTTTACATCAGCTACTGGAAAAAGATCCTTCCCCTATCTTCATACCAGCCACAAATATAATGGTTGAGCACCTGTTAAGAGCCTCACAAGAATCAAGTGCCACTGTCAGAAGTAATTTGAGGAAACTCTAATAAATTAGTATCTCCAAAGATGTTGGCAGAAGGAATGGGAGCCCACAAGTGGGCACCACCAGGGCTGGTTAGAACAGGGTAGACTTATCATTTCCAGGCCTAAATAAGCAAGGGGAAGGGCAAGGGAAGACTTCACAATAGAGTCAAGTCTTTGGTGGAGGGAGCTGGAAGAACAGGAAAAACCTGCCGTACTTTCCATCTCCCAGTATGTGGCTACTACTACTTCCATTGGACAAATCCTTGGAGGCCAGAAGACATTGGGGTCAAAGAAACTCCAATACAGATAAGTCTTCCAGGCCACAGATCATGCTGGAGGGGAGAAGGGATCTGGAAGGACAAGCAGAGACATTCCAGATGAGCTCCTTAAAATTGTCTCAGTGTAGATGATTAAATAACTTAATCCTTCTCACACAGCACTCCTTGCTGATCCCCCCACTCACCCTGGGACTTCTGTAGCTTCCCTCTATGAAGTGCCTTCTCATATTCTCACATTTTTAATTGGATACTTGAATTTGATTCTTCTCATTTTGAAATAGTATTTGTGCATTTGTTGTTATTTTGCTTTCCTAAATATCTTGTTTCTAAATTGATTTACTACACCAGAGATTAAAAAAACAGAGAGAGAGGAGCCAGCAGGTACATGGTGGTTAAGACATTGAATTCCCACATGACCTACTGTAGTTTGAGTCTTGGACCTGGTAGCTTGAAAATGAAGCTGGGCATGTGTGCTTGTGTGCCCAAAATCCCAGGAGGAGAATGGAGGAGAAGGGACTACAGCGTGGCCATCCCTCCTGGGAGGTGATTTCTCACTATCCCTCTGTCTCTCTCTGATGAACACACACATCCTATGGAAAAAAACTAAAAAGAAACACTTACAGAATTCACATGTATCTTTTAATTTTGTTTAATAACTGCCGGATTTTCAGTTTGGAGAAAGATGTTCATCACCCATATCTTTGATCTCTTGTATTTTCTCATTTTTTAACAGCTAATAGTTTAATTCATCTAGAATTTGTTTTTCTGTGATATAACCAGGTATGCATCTTTATTGTTCCAGAATACTAGCCAGTTGTATCAACATCATTTAAAAGAACTTTAAAAACTTTTTTATTAATAAATGAACTTTAATTTATATATATATATATATATATATATATAAAATATACATATATATTTTTTCTTCCTCTCTTGAAATAAATTTATAGATACTCTATTTTTTTCCTGCAATCAGAATGTCTACTCAAAAACCAGAACAATTTAGTCACACTGGTTTTATACTATGATCTCACATCTAAATAGAATTCACTGATTGATTTATTTTCCATACATTTCTTGGCTATTTTAAAGCATTTATTATTAATTATGAATATAAATCATGTTTCTTACAAAAAATGTATTAGGATTCTAATTGAAAATGCAATATTTCAAAAATTATTATTATTATTTTTTTGGAGAGGTTTTTTGCTATAGGGCGCGTGTGCTCGCCAGACAGACAGAGACATAGAGACAGAAAGTGAGAAATCACCCCCCAGGGGGGATGGTCACGTCGCAATCCCTTCTCCTCCATTCTCCTCTCGGGATCTTGGGCACGCACACACACACACACCCGGAGTGAGTTTTAAGGCACCGGGTCCGGGACGCGAACTGTGGTCAACTATGTGGGAGTCCAGCAACATAGCCATTACGCTAACTGCTGGTTCCCTCGAAAATTAATTTTGAAGTGTTGATTCTTTTTTCTTTATGAGAGAGGAAGAAAGAGAGAATGAAAAGGAACAGAGACGTCATTTTGGACAGGGTTTTGCCATTGTGTTCCTCCTGCCTGGCTCCCATCCAACCAGGATCAGAGGACTGACGATGTGCACAAGCATAGCCAGTGTTCCCAGGCTGGCCTCAGCCTCCCATGCAGCCTCCACCTTCCCATATGGGGATTCTACCTGGGTGCCACTAAAGCTGGCCCTGAACATTGATATTTTCATGAAAATAAACTTCTCATTGAAGAATTTGTAATGCCTTACACTTCTTCAGATATTTTATGTCCGTCTGTTTAATTTAATTTTATAGTTTTCATCATAAAGGCTTTGAGCTTTCCTGTTAAATCTTCTCAAACCTTTCTAGTTTTGTTGTTCCTGAGAATGGATTTTTTTCTTTTCCATTTCGCGTGATTTATTGCTAGTGTTGAATGAAGCTTATCTGATTCCCAGTCAGCTTTACCAAAATGTATAAGCATAATACCTTTATCTAGTCTCTTGAGTTTCTGTAGGTACACAAACCTAACTATCAGCAAGAGGAGGAATGTGAGACAAACTTCTCCAATTTGTGTTAGTGATAACTTCCCATGCAAAAATGTGTAGAGAATTGAAGAACACATTCTCCTCATCCGGCCTAGTTAACAAAGTAACCACAAAGTGCCTGCATGACAACACGTCAACCTCCCTGATGCCATTCTGCTCCATCCGCACACAGAACTGTGAACTGCTCTCCTGAGTGGGACCTGGCCATTCCCATGAATAATATGTACACTGCTAAAAAATACAGTGAATTGCTTCACATACCATAAATGATACCTAGCCTTCTGTGATTCTTTTTTATTCAACAATAGGCTTCTGAGATTTATTCATGACAGCACATATAGTCCTGACTTATTCCTGTTAATTAATATTTACTATTTTATTTGTCCATTTTCTTGTTCTTAGTATTTCAGAGCAATTTTAGTTTCTATTATAAAAGTCCACGACTTTCAGGTCTTTTTACACCCATGAGTCAGAATATGTATCGGAAAGTGGAACTCCCTATTCGAAGTGGCTTTTACCTTCAACTTGAAAGGATATTGATCAAGCGTTCTCCAAAGTATGAGGGCAATTAAAACATTCACAGAGAAATAAAATTAAAGAACAAGTTTATTTCAGTGCAAAACAATTTTTTGAATCCATGCATATTCTTTTTCTAATATGCATTTTTGATGAACTTTGTGAAGATCTCTTTTATTTTGTGACATTCTATCCACTTATACTTCTAACAGCATTCCTCATTCCTCCTCTTTCTAGCCAATGTTTATCAAATACATTTTTTTAATTTTAGCCAATGTGATGGGTGTGAAATATAATAATATCTCACTGTAGGTTTTTTATAATAGTTTTAATTTTAATTTATAATTTACATAGAATAGTTGTACATATTTGTGGGGTGCAATGTGTGATTTGGTTTTCACTTCTCCAATTTCTTGTGAGGATATTTATATATTTAGTGGACATTAAGGTTTCTTCTTCTTTGGCAAGAAACTAAAACTTCCTGACAACAGATTCCTGAAGACTCAGGCTGGCCTCACAAAGCAGTGCTTAGGCACTGTACAGAGGAAGCAGGTCCCACATGACTAACCAGGGTTGGAATCCTTACCTCGTCAGCTCCATGTTGAGCATGTGTATGTGTGTCCAGGATCCTGATGGAATGGAGAATTAGAATAAAAAGCATTTCCATGTGGCCAAGCCCTGTTGGAGAGTTCTCTTTCTCTCTCTCCTCTCACTCTTGCTCTTGCTTGCTCTCCTCTCTCTCTCTCTCTACTTTCTCTCCCCCCATCCACGTGGTCTCTATTATAAATAAAAATAAGCCCATAAATTTAAAAAAAAGGAGACTAGCCAACAGCTGTAATCGTATTTATGAGCAGATCTCACAAGGCCAGCCAAGACTTTAGATGAGTATAGCTCCAGTTAACATCTTCAATGACTATGGTGGCATAAAATTAAGTTTCCATGTTACGTGCTGTCTTGATATCTGGTTCAGAGTGACCTAACTGCATGTTCCCCTGCCAGTTCTGCTCCCGTGGATAAATATCCTAGCCAAAAAGCCTCTTTTTCAAGAGACAATAAGTACAGTTCCAGTCAGTCTCTCAGGGGTGGGATTTAGTTCCCTGTGCACCTATAGAATCATTCAATCAAGACGATCACATCCTTCTGTGGAAACCATGGGTCACCCCACTCACTTGATTCCACAAAGTCAGACTCCCAGAACCCTGGTAGTTCATTCTTTTTCTGAGTTCAATCACCCTAGGACTCAGTGTGGTATGTGGTATCCTCCTCTCCTGAGATGTATTTGTGACTAATAAGAAGTCACTGTTGATCTCATCTGACCACTGTGAGTACTGTTCCACTGTCTTCCAAAACCTGGGGTGGAAATTCTTCCCTCACCACTAGGGTGAACAGGAAGTGACTAAAACAATTACCTGAGCCTGAACTAACTAGCTAAGCTATTCCTAAATGCCCAAACGTCAAAAACTGTGTAAGATGAGAAAAGTGTTGTTTGTTTAAAAAAAGTATCAGTTGTTGTAAATTTTGGGGTAACTTTTACACATCAATAACCAATTCACATGTATTTCAATTTTAATATACTGCTGATTTCTATTTGATTTTACATTTTTAAGTAATTTTATATCTATTTTTATAAATTATTTTGGCTTATAATGTTTTTCTTTTTCCACACCACACTTATTTATATTATGGCTATACTCAAAAAATACACTTTATAGTCATTGGTTTTCTATGCTCTGAAAAAAAATTGTATTATACAGGAATCACTTATTCCTTTAAAATATTGTCAAATAACATGTAAAAACCACTTGTGCCTTCTTAAGCTACTGATTAATAATTTTAATGCTTATAGTGTTGTATGTCTTCTAGATTTATCTATTGATAGAACATTGTTATTATTATATCTTATCCTTGAGTACTGTTTCTCCCTTTCTAACATTGTCATGCTCTCTCCATTGACTTTCTCTTCTACCAAATTTTTATCAAACGTTTTAGTTTTTCTAAAGGTTTAAATTTCTGTTTCTCAATCCTCCTTATAGTATCTTTTTATAAGATAAAAACTAAAAATATGTATATAAAAGATATATATACCTTATGTATCCTTTTATCTACTTCCTTATACTTTGCCTGTGTTTCTTTCCTATTTTTCTTATATATAAAAATTATTAATTTGAAGGCATCTCTTTAACGTTTGGCCTTTCTAATGTACATATTTGAGGTTATAAATTTCCAAGTACCATTTTTATTCATGTTCCACAACTTTTAATATGTTTCTTTTATTATTATCTTTCAGGTAGAGACATTTTTTTCCCATTACTATTATACTTTCTTCTTTGACCTGATAGTTGTTTAAAATTTAGGACTTTCAGCTTTCTCTGTATATAAAAATCAAGTAACTGTAAAGTCATCTGCTGTTTACAGAATAAACAAAATCCAGCATGATCCTTTATCAGTTTTTGTGTCAATAATGCTGTTACAAATCATCCCCAATTCAGTTGTTCGAAGCAGAAACTGCTCTCACGGGATTGAAGATTACCTGAGGGTTGGCTGATCCAGGTTTAGCTCAACTGGCCTGAGAACTCTCATCTATTATAAACTTTCTTCCTACACCAGAAGGTCATCCCGAGGATATTCTCATGACGATGGCAGAGAGATAAGAGAGCAAGCTCCACTGCACAGCACGTTTTAAACATCTGTTTATGACATATTGGTTCACATCTCATTGGAAAAAAAGTGACATAATTAAGTCTAGAATCCCAGTGTAAGGAACATATTCCACTTACAGGAGGGAATATTAGTATTTTAAAACTATGTACAATACCCATAACATAAAGTTTACTGTTTTTTGAGAGAGAGATTTCTGTTGTAGGGTGCATGCACTTGTTGGAGAAGCAGACAGAGAGAGACAGAGAGACAGAAAGCACGAAATCACCCCCCACAGGGGGAAACGGCCATGCTGCAATCCCTTCTCCATTCTCCTTTCAGGATTGTGGGTAAGCATATACAGGCTCCTGGAGTGATTTTCAAGCCACTGGGTCTGGGACTCAAATCATGGTTGGCCATGTGGGAGTCCAGAACCTTAACCAGTACTCCACTTGCTGGCCCCTAAAGTTGACATTTCAACCATCTTTTTAAGCGTATAGTTCAGTGGAATTAAATAAATCTGCATAGTGGTGCCAGCATGAGCATCATCCTTCTCCAAAACAGCTTTACTATCACAAACAGGAACTCTGTACTTATTAAACAGTAATTCCCCATTTCCCCCTTTATTCAGTACTTCACAACCAGCATTGAACTTTCTGTCTCCATAAATTTACTACCCTAGATACTTCCTATAAATGCAATCATACAGTATTTGACTATCCACGGTTGGCTTCTTTCACTTTGCATTATGCTTTCAAGGTTTATCCATATTGCAGCATGTATCAGTGCTTTATTCCTTTTTATGGCTGAATAATATTCCATTATATGGATGACATTTTATTTATCCAGTTATTCACTAATGGATGCCAGGTTACTTCTGCCTTTTGTCTATTGTGAATAGTGATGGTACCCATATGAGTGTTCAAATATTGGTTTGGTCCCTGCTTCACATGTGTTACAGTATAGCTCACAAACGTGTTGTTGGTAGACTGCATGCAAATTTATTTCTAATATTTTAAGAAACCACCATATTATTTTAAACAGAGGCTACACCATTTTACAATCCAATCAACAGTGCACAAATGTTCCAGTTTTTCATTCTCAACAGCATTTACATTTTGTGATTTTTTTTTAATAGTGGCCATTCTAATGTGTATACAGTAGTAACTCACTGTGGTGAAAGTGAATATTTTTAGTCAATAATTTAATCTATCACAGACTCTCTCTGACTTTGATAGGTTTAATCATCTCTGTAATCACTTCTTTGGTGATTGCCCTAATTCAGAAAGCTCTACATGTTCTCATGCCAGTCTGAATAACTTGTATTTCTATTTTAAAAATCCATTTTTGCCTAATATTTTGACTATGTTGTCATAAAG
This sequence comes from Tupaia tana, assembly GCA_026018925.1. NCBI lineage: Eukaryota > Metazoa > Chordata > Mammalia > Scandentia > Tupaiidae > Tupaia > Tupaia tana. Next base: position 18,028,761 of record JAKSZU010000007.1, read on the forward strand.
TTGCATGAAGTGTTTGCTTATAATTCTCCAAATCTCTGTAGTTATAGCTCCTTAACATTTATTATATTGTACTTTTACTTTCTTTTAGTCATAATCAGGCTCACAAGGTGTTTGCATTTTAATTATTTTTTAAAAAAATCATTTGGATCTCAGATTTTCAACATTTTGAATTTCATTAATTTTTCTCCCATTTATTATTTTTGACTGCTTTTATCTTATTTGTTGTTCTTCCATTTTTTGTAATTGCCACAGGGCACATGCACTCACCACAGACAGACAGAGAAAGAGGGAAAAAGCACCCACTGAAATGGGACATGTTTATATCACAATCTCCTCTCCTCAGTTTTTCATCCCGCTGGGATGGGATTTTTGGACACACACACACACACACACACACACACACACACAGAGAGAGAGAGAGAAAGAGCTGGGATTTGAACCATGATCAGTCATGAAGACCCAGCTTCCTTAACCATTAAGCTATGGAGCCATTCCACCAAATTTATATATCATAAGCTCTTAGTTTATTTTCCCTCTTTCTCAAAAAATTAAATATAAACAACAAACTCTCTTCTGAACTTTTCCAATATAAAATAGTCTATGGTATGATGTATTCTTTATGTCATTGTTTTTTGGGTGGTTTATAATTTTTTTATCTTCTCTTTTATCCAAGATTCATATAAGTCTATTATTCTTAATATCCAAGTACTGTAGTTAAATGTTTGTGGTCAGCTCTTTATCATTTAATTTCAATGTTATTGGATCATGATCAGATGAAGTGGTTTGTTATTTCTCTAGTATTTTAATCTGTTAAGCTTTATTTTGGCACCAATTCTATAAATGTGGTTTTCATATTCATGGGGCACAAGTGCATGCATGCCCAAAATCCCAAGAGGAGAATGAAAGAGAAGAGATTGTGGTATGACCATTCCTCCTGGAGGATACTGTTTCATTTTCCCCGCATTTCTCTCTGGCTCTCTGGTGAGCACATATACCCTACAGCAAAAATTTTAAAAGTAAATAAATATATAGAAATTGAACATGAAATTTGCCTTATTGATACAACAAAAAATATATTTGGGTCCATCCAGTGGTGATACAGTGGTAATACTACTTGACTCACATAGAAAAGGTCCTGGGTTGTCATCCTAGGACCTCCCCTGTACATGCCAGGTCACACATGTCTGGAATCTTGGTCACTGGGTCAGGTGAGACTAGAGGTGCATTGTGGTGTAAAATCCTATTGGGGGTGTCTGTCTTTCTCTCTCTCTGAAGAAGAAATAAATTTAAAGAAAAAAATGAGGTTTTATTTCCCAAGGAGAATTTAGCATATTAAAAAAGTTGAGTTGTTATTTGTTTTTAAATCTAGGAAGTTATTTTTAAAGGCTGAGCATTTGTACTCATTCTAGAAAACCTGCTAAACAAACATTAATGATAATGTATATTGCCTAGACTGTCTTGAAAATGAAAAATGCGTGATTTGTTTATTTTTTCCCATACCGTTCCATTAAATAAGTCATAGGAGAGTACATTTGTATGCTTTGATAAGCTGTTACTACAGTATTAAAAGTTAAATGATGCTCAGCAGATTTACTTACATGAGCAAAGATGTTTTTTAAATGGAACATTTTGGCTAACCAATAACTTTATCCTCTGACAGCACTTCTGTCATTTAAATAGTACTTGAGAATTCAATGATTTCCTATTTCTCTTTAGAAATTTATTCCTGGAATTCATGCTGAAATTAACTTTTATTTTCTGGGTATACTGCTTAATGCAAGAGTAATACTTCAGTAAGAACAAATTTAATGATTCCACTTTCCTCTAAAAGTATAATGATTTATGATTCCAAATTTATGCAATCATTTTGTGATGTGAACTTTGTCTCTCAGTGAATAGCAAATGCTCAAATAATGAACAATGGTATTTTTCTATTTAAACCATTTCCTGAGGCATTTATAATAGAGTGTTAATAAACCACATTGTTTAGAATTACTTATTTTATTTATCATTTTTTTTTTAATTTGCTACACCTGTACTCACCAGAGAGCGACAGAAAGAGAGAGAGAGAAACTGAAAGAGCAAGTCACACCAGGTCCAAGACTCAAATCATAGTCAACCATATGGGAGTCCAGCACTTTAACTACCCTGTCACCTGCTGGCCCAAGAAACCAGTTTTGAAATCCACTGTATATGATTTACATTCTTTTGAATATAAATATTAATAGTAAGCTCTGTAGAGTTCTCATTTTGTAAGTATATTTCATGAGACAGAAAGAGACAAGCATCCCCAACAGGGACTTGCCATGCCACACTTCTTCCCACAGCTTCCCAGCCGGCAGAATTGTAGGCCCATCAGGGCTTAAATGGTACATAGTCTTTTTGGTCAATTCTGTATCCCAGTTTTTGTCCAGAATAGTCCCAGTTTTCACATGGTGTCACAACACTATTAGTAAAAGTATAGGGCCAGCTGGTGCTGGAGTGGTTAAGGCATCTGGATATCACATGGCCAACTGTGCAATTTGAGTCCAGATCTGGTGGCTTGAAAACACACTGGGTACATGCGTGTCTATGCCCAAAATCCTTAAGAGAAGGTGAAATGGAAAAGAAATTGTGGTGCAACCATGCCCACTGAGGTGGTGCTTTCTCTCCCTTCCTTTACCACCTCCCTACACAAGTACACATGCCCTCTGATGGGATAAAAAGAAAAAAAGAAATACCATTCATGAGTTCTCAATAAAAAGCAAAAGTTTAAAGAAAAAAAGAAGCATTTATCTATATTATTCAATGCTTACAAGAAAGCAAAAGATTTCCAGTTAACAAATGTAATGGCCTATCTACTGAGAATATAAAGCTTTACTTGTATTCTTCTAAAATACAACTGGAAAAAAAATTATGCAAGGGATTTAGCTGTTCAACAGTGTTTGTCTTTCGAAAACCTTATTTTGTGTCTTGTACATCCTCTGACCTGTGTTATACTCATGCAGTTTTACTCCCTTACAACTATAAAAAGTTAACAACCAAAAGAATATCAGAAATCGTTTCACAGTTGCTGGTCTACAAAATAAGAAAACAAGATGTAGAGGAATTATAGGTGTATGCATACATTTTTGTTTTACATAAAATGAACATTTTAAATTTTTATTTCAGTGCTCATAACATTATTATTTTTACTAGTTTAATTTTTGTTTGTTTTTAGTTCTTTGTTACAGAGTACATCCACCCACCAGAGAGAGACAGAGAAACAGAGAGAGAGGGAAAGGAGAAATGACCTCCCAGATGTGGAATGGTCATGCTGCAATCCCTTCTCCATTTTCCTCTCAGGATTTTGGGCTGCATGCACACAGTTTTTGAAGTTTCCAGGTCTGGGACTCAAACTACACAGTGCCTAAAGCACCATGTGATCTGCTGACCCTATCAGTTTATTTTGATAAAAATTTATCAACTTTTCTTTTTGGTTTCTAAAAAGTATAAAGTTCCTGATTTAAAGCAGCATAAAGAAATAATGAACTATGTTTTTTTTAGTTGACAGATAAAATTACATATATTTATATGTTTAACATGATTTTTGAAGTATAATACATTATGGAATGACTAAATCTTGATTATTAATACATGGATTATATCAATAATTATATTTGTGAGGCAAGAGCACTTTTGCATTTTTAAAGAATAGATTGTTAACTATAGTCAACTTGGACTATGTGTTGCTGATTTGGTCTTTTTGGGTTTTGAGCTTTTTAAGGTTTTTGACAGAGGGCACATGTGCTTGCCTGAGAGAGGCAGAGAGAGGGAATATGAGAAATCATTCCTCCAGTCTCCTTTCAGGATTTTAGGCCCACATGCCTGGTGTGATTCTCATGAAGCAGGGTCTGATCAGCCGTCAGCCGTGTGGGAGTCCAGGGCCTTCACCATCACACTGCCTGCAGGGGTGGTTAAGGAACTTATGCAATGTAGCGCAGCTAGGTTAGTGGTGGAGTTGAATGTGTTAGTTTTCTATAGTTACGATACTAACAAATTACCACAAACTTAGTGGTTTAGAAACTCAGAGAATTGTTTCACCACATCAGTGATTGAGGAGTTGGGGCAAGGCTTAGCTGCATTCTTTGCATCCTTTCCTCAGGGATTCACAAAGCTGTAGGTTTACCTTATTCTATTTACTATAAGCAAGTTACAGATTCTGCTAACATTCAGAGAGAAAAGACTCATTTGGGGTCACTTTTCGGTTAGTTGTCCACATATGAGCTCAAACAAAATAAAGCCTTCTGTGTCTAGCTTCTTTCACTTATCTTAATGCTCTCAAGATTTATCCATGTTGTAATATGTACCAGTATAGATGATCAACATTCCATTGTAAGCATATGCCAACCACATTTATCCCTTTATCAATTCATGGACACTTAGGTTGTTTCCATTTTTTGGCTATTGTGAATAGCACTGCTATAAATATTCACAAACAGATTTTTTTAAATATTGAACATATATTCATAATTTTCTTGAGTGTAAGGCTAGAAGATTTCTGGATCACATAGTAATTGACCATTTCTTTGCTAAATTGTTTTTCATAGCGACTACACCATTTTATACTCCCACTAGCAAGGATTTCTCAGTATACTTGGACAATATTTATTCTCTGTTTGTGTTTGTTATTTAAGCCTTTTTAGTGGGAGTAAATAATGTTTCGTTGACTTCTGTTTCCCTAATGACTAATGACTGTCTTATCATATTTTTATTGACTTATGTATAACTGCTTTGGAGAAATGTCTGTTCAATTCCTCTGCCCATTTTCTTATATGAGCTGTTGGTCTTTTTATTGTTGTGTGTTATGAATTCTTTACATACTTTTAATATTAGACCACTATCTCTAGAATTTCCTCAGCTTTTTTAGCTTACTATGCATGTAAACTCCTCAAATGTTCATGATTCCATTGGAGTTGTAAAACTTCTAACATAGAAAAAAAAGCGGCAGGAAGTTCGTACTGGGCAGGAGGCAAGCAGTCTGTGGCTTAGGTGAAAATGCCTTGTGTAAAAGCAGCTCAAGCTGGAAGACAGGGCCCTGCAAGGAGACGTCTTGCAGAACAGTTTGCAGCTGGGGAGATAATAACTGACATGGCAAAAAAAGAATGGAATCTTGGATTACCCATTGGCCAAGGTGGCTTTGGTTGTATTTATCTTGCTGATAAGAATTCTTCAAAATCAGTCGGCAGTGATGCACCCTGTGTTGTAAAAGTGGAACCCAGTGACAATGGACCCCTTTTTACTGAATTAAAGTTCTACCAACGAGCTGCTAAACCATAACAAATTCAAAAATGGATTCGTGCCCATAAATTGAAGTACCTGGATGTTCCTAAGTATTGGGGGTCTGGTCTGCATGATAAAAATGGAAAAAGTTACAGGTTTATGATAATAGGTCGCTTTGGGAGTGACCTTCAGAAAATATATGAAGCAAATGCCAAAAGGTTTTCTTGGAAAACTGTCTTGAAGCTAAGCCTAAGAATTCTCGATATTCTGGAATACATTCACGAACATGAGTATGTACACGGAGATATCAAAGCCTCAAATCTGCTCCTGAGCTACAAAAATCCTGACCAGGTTTACTTGACAGATTATGGCCTTGCTTATTGGTATTGCCCAGAAGGAGTTCATAAAGAGTACAAAGAGGATCCCAAAAGATGTCACGACGGCACTATTGAATTCACAAGCATTGATGTGCACAATGGTGTGGCCCCATCAAGACCTGGTGATTTGGAAATACTTGGTTACTGCATGATCCACTGGCTCAGTGGCCATCTTCCTTAGGAGGATAATTTGAAAGATCCTAACTACGTTAGAGACTCCAAAACTAGATACAGAGAAAATTACAAGTTTGATGGACAAATGCTTCCCTGAGAAAAACAAGCCAGGTGAAATTGCTAAATACATGGAAACAGTGAAGTTACTGGACTATACTGAAAAACCTCTTTATCAAAATTTACGAGATATTCTTTTGCAAGGACTTAAAGCTATAGGAAGTCGGGATGTTGACAAACTGGACCTCAGCATTGTGGAGAATGGAGGCTTGAAAGCAAAAACAGCAACAAGGAAGAGAAAGAAGGAAATTGAAGAAAGCACAGAATCTAGTGTTGAAGATATGGAATGTTCAAACTCACAGACAGAGGACACCACACAGACCCGTTCATGAACCAGAAAGAGACTCCAGAAGTAAATCAAATGCCATGAACCAATTTTCCTTTTTTTCCTTTCATTGGACTTTTGTACTGTGTTTTATTTTTGTGAGTCTTGTGCAGTGGAAGCAGTAATTAAATATCTGTGTCTTTGGGGGGAAAAAAAAAAAACTTCTAATATAGCTTCCTTATCAGTTATGGGTGAAGAATGTGATATAGTTGATCATTGTGCTTAGATTTTGGAGTAAATTCTCCAGCTAGTCCAGATCTTGGGCACGTCGGCTTGGGATCCAAACCTGTGGTCAGCCACCTGGCTTCCAGAACTTCATATGAGCACTTGAGAAGAAAGTTCTAGTGGTGATTATAATGCATTACAGGGTTGGGAGGAAAGAAGTGGCCAATGAGAATTTTTCATGTATTCTTCAATCCTATCATGTCATTTGACTCTATAAATAAAGCAGTCATTGCATATAAAATGGATAAAAGTATTCTAACATTATAATAGGTTATGATAATCTAAAATAAAATTATATTTATTGTATACAGCTTATAAGTTACTATACCGGATACAGTAGGGAGTGCAGAGATAAAGTCAGAATCAATATTTACAACCTAGGATTAGAGTGACTGGATCCTATTAATAGATTAAAATATACAGGCAGTAAAATGTCATAAAAGAGGTACAAACAGTATTGTTGGAATAAAATATAGATTATGTCTATTCTAGCTATACTGGGGAATGGTGGATGTGATAATAAGTGAGGAAAATTATAGAAGAAAATATATTAGAGGAAGAGATTAAAATAAAATGAAGCAAAGGAGCTGTAGAGTTACCCTTGAGAACTAGCCAAATGTAATCAGGCTGGACGGAAACTTGGTTATACCTTGAGAAACCAGTTGATGCTGTGACAAAGCCATTACTCTCTTATAAAGTCACCAGCCCGCACCTACAGTTTTAATCTGACACTTTCAGAAAATCTGGGACATATGCCTTCTATTTTCTGAAACTGCTCTTGCGCTTTCCAACTAGAAATAAATTATTGTTTCTCTGAACCCCAATAGCATTTTATTTCCCTCTCTCTCATGGCACTCGCTAATCCTGAGGGTAGAAAATGTTATGCTGAAATTGCCTTATGGACAGGAATACTCAAAATTCTAAGTACATAGGAGCTGCTTATTAACATGCAGTGTATTTATAAATTAAAATAAATGAAATAAAAATCTATGGAAGGCTTCATAAATTTCTAGTAAGTAAGACATAAATGGAGATGTTGAAAAGATAGTGACATGATAAAAATTTTATTATTCTTTACCTAATCTAAAAGCTAATACTTGATAAACTAACTTTTGTTACCAAGGGTTAAAACACTATATTAACAATAACACATTGAACTGAACTCCACATGCTTAAAACTTAAAGACCAGGAAGAAATCATTAAAAATAAAAGAATTACTAAAACAATTTTAACACAAAAATATCTAATAATTCAAATAAAAAGGATGCTTTTGACAAGGTACTTAGAAAATAATGGTCAAATTTTTCAAGAAAATTACTGATTCAAATGGAAATTGAAAAATACTTAATGCTGAGCATAGCAAGCCAGACGATGAAAGCCAGATTTTGTATGCACCCACTCAATATATACCAACTGTCTGTGCTCTAGAGCAGAAACTGAAAGTCTGGAAGGTATAGTAGCAGGGAGGGCAATGGTAGATACTAGAGAAAGTAAGGCTAGGGATGAATACAAGGGTTGGTAATGGAGGGAGGGAGGGGAACAGGGGAAGAAAAAAGTATGTTTAATTGACAAAACAAAATGAAAAGCTATTTGCTGATTTTAATGTACATAGTAATGTCTATCTTGACTGATATGCATGGTATTCATGCTAGAAAAAACAATGTTGTACACTATAAAGATAAATGTTGTTAAATGTAAATGAAATGAAAATGAAAAATGTACAGCTATGTCTTCACTCAAAATACATCTAAATCTTTTCAGAAAAAAAATTTTAAAAGGCAAGTTCATTGTCCTATTAGGTCTGAATTTTAAAGACCATTCTAGAATATTTTGGGTTAATGGAAGTGTTCTAAAGATTTTGTAATATCTTATTTACCAAGAATTTCAGTTCCTCACATATAAAACACAGGTAATTTTACTTATACACAATTCCTACTTTTTTTTTTCTTTTCATTTGCTCCAAGAATACTAGCCTGGGTAGGGGCCTGGATTCTTCATCTCTGTGGCAATATATTTTATATGGTATTAAGTAATGAAGACATTGCTTTAAAATAGTGTCCGTTTCAAACATACAGAGTCTTGAAACCATCCTTCCCAGTTCATACCATCCTGCTGTTTTGTGTAAATAAACAAACCTACTTTTTATAAAGTGATTCTTGACATATTGCTTTAGGGAATATAAATATAAGCAAAAGATCTTCTTTCTACCTTTACATTTTTTATTTTTTAAGGAATTATTTTATTTTAACTTTATTTATTTTATTTATTTTAATTTGACCAGAGAGAGACAGAAAGAGAGAGAGAGAAAGTGAGAAAGCAAGCCACCAGGTTCAGGACTGGAACCGTGGTCAGCCATGTGGGAGTCCAGCACCTTTAAACACCATGCCACTTGCCAGCCCCTATTTTTACACTTTAAATTAGAAGGGAAAAACATATTCCTGTATGCCAATGCCAATAGCAATCACCATAGTAAAATATAGAATGTGGTAAATTCCACAATAGAGGTACATATAAAGTTGTAATGAATTTTCCTCAGGTTATATCAGCCTGAAGAGTGCATGAGCATCACCATATCAGTCAGAAACAAGCCATTCTTTTCTGGATCTGCCCCCAATCAATTGCAAGTTGTTCAATCAGCCCTCAGTCATACGCAAACAACGCAGGAAGATATACATTTTTTCTTACTTTTGTATCTGTTGAACTAGCCTCAATCTGAGTCAGGATGAGAGTCATGTCTGACTACTTGATATTATGTCCTTGGCACTTTATACTATACTGCATTCATGAAGGCTTCTTGAACAAGCGAACTCATACTTGAACGAAGAGTCTTCCCTCTCTAAGAATCCTAGAGTTTGTACTCTCCACATTCTGTGGCGCTCATCCTTTTCGCCCTTGCCAATTTAGCTGTTGTGGTTATGTCTCCCATTTAAACTACTGGTGCTGTTGATCTTGATCCAGAACAACAGCCCTGTTCTTTTTAATATCTTCAGCCTCCTTCTGGATCAGACCCTGATATTTCATTGTTTTCTCATATTTTATTTTCTCCTTTCATATTTATGTTATTATGACAATAACATGCTCCAGCAATTAGCCAAGTAACGGGGTTATATACACTTACATAGAGTCCATCTATTTTCTATATTATAGACAGCAAAGCAACGCTTTTGACGTGTCATTAACTTTCAAACACTTGTCACTGCAACCCCTTAACTTCAGGAAACCGACATAGGTCTAAGTGGCTGAAACAAAGGAAAACCTTCAGTGACACACTTGATATTATAATCATTATCCCCATTTCCCTCCAACACATATTCATTTTCTTTGACCAAGTTTGCATACCTCAATATATTTGCTTTTAAAAAAGTCATTTTCTCAGAGATTCTACAAGTATCTTTGTAAGTAAATTCCCTATAAATTAAGTCACCTAGACTTCCATATATAACTAAATTGGGGGGGGGGACTTCAGAGGGACACACTGCAGAGATAATATTGTAATGTTTGAAATTATTTATAGTCTGAGTTATTGTAGACTGATTCAGAGTAGAGATTATAGAGAATAAATAAATAAATTGGCCAATTTGGCACTCTCATTATTTAACAGAACAATGTAAAGAATAAATATTGAAATCTAAAAATAGTAATGATTTGCTGAATATTTAAATGACCTTCACCTGAAATCCAGATAAGTCATTTCTGATCTATACTAATTTGATCAATGTACACCCTCAGAGTTTCCGTGTTCTCACTGATAGATAATGAATAACATTATTTATATACAGATTTCTTTTGAAGATCAGATTGTCGACGGAAAATAAATAACCAACTGTAAAATTAATAATTAATAATTAATGCAGTTTATTTCCAAGCCAAGTGTGAGTGACCTAGGCCGGAGAAGAGGCATACATGCCTTTTCTCGGGGTGATCAGGTACAGGGGTTCCTTTTATTTGCTTTTGAGATTGACAGACAACATTTAGTGAAGAGATTTTCCATTGGTCTGGCCCAAAAAGGTGGGACATGTAGAAGCGGGGGCTTGTAGGTTATAGGTGGGTTCCACAATTTTTAGGTCTGTGATTGGAAGGGAAGATCCGTGTCTTAGTTAAAGAAAGGCTTAATCTACATCTCCAGGAAAAGGGAAGTTCTGTGTCTTGGGAAGAAATAAGCAAAAGAATACACTGTAATCAGTTGAAATATACATCTCAAAGATACTATGCCAGGGACAGGAGGTAGGAAGAATCCTGTCAATAGAAAATAAATGGTCTGTTAATGTTTGTGGGCATGACTTCCCCAGTCCCTTTTGGAAAATAGAAAAGGTAGTCAGACTTCTGTCCACAAGATGATACAATGGACTTGAAAGCAACCTGCAGGCTGAGTAACACAACACAAATATTAATCTTTGCTTTCCTGTTTACTCTCATATGCTTTCTTATTTTTATTCTACTCTCTTCATGCTTTATAAGTCCTTGACGCTAAAGAGAAATTTACCACACTGAATGAAACATTAAGACACTAAATTTTCTTAAAAAGAAAGAAAAATAATACAACCTAGGTCTTCAGTTTGGCTCATAAAGAACTCTAATCTTTGTTCCCTCTTAACAGCAACTTTTTGAAAACTACCCCAAAATTAATGTTTTTTATTCATATTGCTGCTCGGACCATGCAGTTAACACAAGCTGAGTATGAAAGAACTGCCCCTTGTGCCTAGGGCTGAGGAGAACTGTTTGCAAGGTCAACAGTTTTACGAGTTCTGGACCTCACGTATTGTGTCGCTGTACTGTCCTGCGCTCAATTTCTCTGCCATGGGCCTTACTGCCGTACCCCGGTACCCCATAAAGGCACCCCCAGCCTTACTATAACTTTTACAATAATCCTGAAAGAATGTGGATCCACTAAGGCGGCAGCTGCATAGGGCTGCGAACAGGAGTTACTCCCATTAGACTCACCCCACCCTCCTGGAAAATGTCAATAGAGAATGCTACATTCACTTCTACTAGGGTTTAAACCTTTCTAATGCTTATTAAAGCTACTAATGGGCAAAAGGATCTCAGTAGCCGGGAGGGGCTCAGGGACTCATCCACGAGGTGCTGTTACCCCAAAGACCATAAGCCACCCTTACTCTCAGGACAAGGGAAGATTGCCATTCCCCAAGCCACAGTCATTGTATATAGCAGCATATAGAGGGTCTAAAATACACAGTAACCTTTAGGTCATTTAGCTACTCACAAGACCACATTCCTTTCCTATATAGACTCACCCTCTTAGCTGTAGACTACCCCAGAGATAACATAGGTATTTCACTTTAGTATATACTGACCTTGTCTTTACTAAACCAGACAGGATTTATTTCTAGGCTCCTGTAATTGCTACCACCCTAGCCTGAAGCTAAAGTTCTCAAAAGCTGACCTGAGGCTCAAATTCTCAAGCCAATCTGGGACTAAAGTGATCAAGCTGGTCTGACTGAAGTTATTAAGATTCCTGGGAGCCCTCTCATCCAAAGACCGTCCCTGGTAATCAAGTTCAAAGAAGAGAATGCACCCGAAAAATGGACTTCCTCGTTCTAAAAATTATGACTGTTTATACCTAAACAAAACAGATGTCATGTTTTATAATTATTGTTCCTATACTTTGAATGCCTTACCTTTTAGAGCAAAATGTTTCACTTATTTCCCCTCACCCATCCCACTACTGTAAAAACTCCTTCTATAATAAATACGCATGCCTTCTGGCCATCAGCGCTGCAGTCCTGAGTTTACTCTGGCTGTAGTCGGCTGAGAACATGCTAAAGGGCATGAGGTCATAGTCTGATTCTGTTCACCCGTGTCGCCTTCCTGTGCACCCACCCCGGCTGGAGCACGGCCCCCAGCATATTGCAGTGAGGCTACAAATTCCCCCTGTTGGGTTGAAAAAGGATGGCCTGAATAATACTGTAATGTGTTCTAGAATAAGGTTTTGTAAACTCATTTAAGCCCATATTGCAAGATACATCTTGCACTGAATTCAATACATACACCAATATATACACAGGTACAAACATATACAATCTCTCTCTCTCTCTCTCTCTCTCTCTCTCTCTCACACACACACACACACACACACACACCCTAAGTTCTCATGAAACAATACTTAATATTACTAAAGGTGATACATTATGATAAGCTTTTATCTATGGTTTCTAGTCCATCATTTTTTTTAAGTTTTGCTTTCTCCCTATTAAGTTGATTTCACAACAAACAGTTAATTGTGACCTGAGTTTGAAAAATAATGTTCTATTCCCATTGTCAGGGTTTGTTCTTGTCAGAGACCTTGTGGAAAATAACAGAAACCTACTGTACTAGTCTGCTTGGACTGTCATAATAAAATACCGCACACTGGGTGGCATAAACAACAGACATCTATTTTCTCAACAGTTATAGTGTCCGAAAGTTCAAGATCAATGTAGTACCAAAGTTGGTTTCTGGTGATCCTCCCTTCCTGGCTTGTGAACGGCTGCATTCTCTGTGTCTTCACATCTCCCTTCTTTTGTGCATATACAGAATGAGAGAGAGAGAAAGAGAGAGAGAGAGAGCTAATGTCCTCTTTAATAAAGACCTTAGTCCTGTCTAATTAAGGTCCCACCTTTATTATTTCATTTAACCTTACTACTTCCTTGTAAGTCCTACCTCCAAATACCATCACCTTGAGGGTTTGATGATGGTATTTCAATTCAACCCATACTATTTACTTTTGTTAATTCAAGTAAAATGTATTAATAGGATACCAGATGTCTCATAGAATCAACAAAGAAGTTACAGAAATTAAAGTAGTCTTCTGTTGTCAGAGACAAAAGCCAAAATCAGGCCATTGTATTTAATTCGGTAAGATATAGCTGTTTGCGCTACTCAGCACTAATCACTCCCTGAGGACGACACTAGAAGTGAACATACTTTCATATCTACAACTCCCATTGCAGGTCTCTTGACTCCACGCTGTAGTTTCACGAAGTCTAATGTGTCACCCCTCCCCTTTTTTTGTATATGTGTGTCCTTCTCCAGATGCGAAGTCTGAATAGAAGCTTATAATTGACTTATGAGAGATCATCTGTACAGTAAGAAAACATGAATCTGGATTGACCCCAAACAACAAATATTCAATACAAGGTTCTTTTTAATCTGATATCTTAATGTTACTTATAACTTGCTCTGTTTAATAGATTATCCAGGACCAAGTAATTCAGTTTCTATCTCCTCATCTACCAAGATCAGTACAATATGAACCCCAGAGAAACGGAGCGTAGAGACTCTCTGGAGCATCTCATAGCTCCTGATAGTCACTGGTACAAGATCTCAGATCTGAATGCAGTAGGAGAACCCACTTGAGAAAAAGAACCATGGTCCTATGGCAGATCCCCTGCCTCCCTACTCTGCTTGAACCTTCCTTGCTCCGCCTTACCCCAGGACTGATATATGAACCGTATCAAAGTGTCCCTTGACTCTGGCTGAGTTTGATGAAAGGTGAGGTTGGTAGATTAAATGAGGTACATGCACCTATACCCCATCTCCCTCCCCACCCAGTTGCCTTGAGCTGGCTCAGTCCCACCACTGAAGGCCACTGATTATTAAGGAAGCTGACTCTTCAGGAATCTGTCCCTCCATGTCTCAATAATTGTTCTCTCCCTGTGTGCCTTCAGGCATCCAAGAGGTAACTTACAGTTCATGTTTCTGTACTATCCACGCCCTTGTTATAGTAAATATCCTCTTGTGTAAATAACCTCTTTTTGATCTATCCTGTTTCAAGTATGCTACCTATTTCCTCTTGGGATTCTGGCCAATACAGATACATCTTGACTTTGACAAAATTGCATAGCCTTGGTTAAGTCTAAGTCTAAAATTATTAAGCCTTAGACCTTTATCTATGAAGCATGTAAAATAAGAATAACTGCTATTGAAGAATATGATTATACAGGTTATAGTAAGCCTGAAAGTGCTAAAAGCTATGATACCATCACTATTATTCTTATCATTAGGAATAGTATAATCTTAATATGACAATACAGTCCATTTTGATTATAAGATTCAAATATGATAAAGCATAATAAAGCATAGATATTAATTACTTGAAGAATAAAACTGACAAAATTTTTCATCTCACTCATTGAAAGGTCTCTCAGTAAATTGCTCTTTTTTTTAAACCATCATTTTAATTCCAAGGAGAATGATAACATCTTGGGCAAGTTCCAGCACGAGCAGCACTCCATAATAAGTTGAGCTGACTAGCGTGATTTAGCACAATTAATGGTTTGGCAAAATTAATTCCTCAATAAAAGAAACCCATTGTCTGTCTCAGAATACTGAAAAGAAAGATGCCATCCTTGAAACAGTAAGGAATATTTTTGTATTTTTTTTCATTTTTGTAGTGCTGAAATTGAGAGGATTGAAAAAGGAGGATTTACAGTTGAAAATAGAGCTTCCCATTGTTGGCTGAGACACTGATGCCAAGTTGAGACAAAAAGCCAATTTCTACCACTAATACAACTGAACATTTTATTGTTTTTACTCATCTCTATGGGATAAAAAGAAAAACATAATAAATTAACTTAAAAAATAAAAATTATCTTATTGAAAGTATTTCCACCTTTGGGGGAGTGGGGGAAGGTAGAACTTCTGTTTTGCTGAATCTGGTTCCTCAGAGGTGCCCCCAAGAGACATGGTAATACCTGGTAGCCATGGCAATGCACTGAGAAGGATCCCCAAAGTCCCCCAAAGGACCAAATTGCAGGATGGCATAGCTGAAGCCTCAGCTTAAATAGAGGACCTGTGTGAGGATAATGCCTGTAGACTCTAGAAAATACATGAGCAGCGTTTTACTTCCCATGAGCAAATAAAGAATGAAACCAGGAGACGTGTTATAGTTCTTAATGGTATCTGCCCTCCTGCAACCCTGGCATCTTAGGGGAATCTGCACTACCTACAAAGGCAGAACGTAAGTCACTATGACCCACTCAACAGATGCTGGAGCCCTTCCTGTAGCCCACCAGTCTTTCTCTCCTCCCTCTCTCTTTGCACATGCTGCATACTCTATCTAAGGATATGTCACTTGGGGTAACACCAGTGTCTGCTCTAACAGATCTACATCCCACACTTTAGAGTGATGGAAATATGATCTATGTTTATTTTTGCTCATCCTAAGCATCTGTGTGTGTGTGTGTGTGTGTGTGTGTGTGTGTGTGTGGAGGGGGAGCTGAGGAGGTACTCATTCAGGGACTAACTCTCCCCACTGTCAGCTCACTCTGTCTAAAGTCACCACTGTTGTCTCCATCTACTCAAGGGAAAGGTAACAGCCAAAAACCATCTTTAATGGGAGAGGCATTTAGGAATGACTACAAGCACATAAATGCTACCAGCATGTTATTAGGGCTCAGTCACAGAACATGCTTAACTAAACATGTGTTCTAGCTAACAGAGTTGTTGGAAAGAAGAAACTAGTTTGTTAGCACTTGGTAGATTTTACCATACTGGATACTCTGTGTTTTATTTTTCTGTGTAATTTTCATAAGTTTTAAAAGTATTTTTTTAAGAAATAAAATTCAATAGATCTACAATATCCTATAATAAGTTTGTACAATAATACATCTTTTCCTCAGGAGCTTACCAAGTTGAGGGATATTATAACTCACTGTCTTGAACAGTTTTACACATTAATTATGATTTATCACAAGTTAATTTCCTTAGGCAAAGTATATAAAAAAGAAAAAACATAAAGTGTAACAACATTTTTAAGTTTTTTGATTCTTGGTATCCTTGTAAATTGCTTTCCAGAAAAATTAGGTTGACTGTCATTTTCTTGGGTAAAACCTAAGAGTGGTCAGTTCATCGTGCCCTCACGGTACTGACTAAAAGTGCCTCATTTGCTTCGTTACTTTGACACACAAAACAATCAGCAAAAATCTGTCTTGAAACGGTTTTTCATTGATTATTAGCATGGTTAAATATGTATATAAATATGTTATATTTATAAAATGTCCCTTTTGTATATTTCTTTTCTTAACTTCTGTATACTATCTGTTTAGTATAATGATTAAGATAATTTTATATCTACATATTAAGGCTATAATTTCATCAATTATATACTGAATTGAAACCAAACTTTGAGGGACCAGGTGCTGGCATAGTGGTGGCATGAATGGATCCAATGAAAAAAGTTGTAAGTTCATGTCCTGGAGCCTCCGTGGGTACGCTGGGTATATACATGCCTGTGCCTGTGGTCTGGGCCAACTGAGACTGGGGGTGGATCACAGTGTGAAGAACCCTCTTGGGGGTAACACACACACACACACAGTATTTCGACCTTTTACTTTCATGAATTTTCAAAAAAAAAAGAAAAAGCAAGCCTATAAACATGAATGCAATAGAAGAAAACATACAGAAAATTACCTTCTAATATCATCCTATCTAGACGGTAGATACCAGGAGCTGCGTTGAGGGAGGAGAGTGTGTGAGAGGATTTTTAACAGACATAAAAATGCATGTAAATGGGGACTAAGGATGGAGTATCACAGCAGAGTAAAAATATGGACATTTTCATAGATACTTCCAAAAAAACCAAAACTACTAGAATGATCAAGAAATGTGCACAATGGGACCAGCAGTTACTATAATGGCTGTTTCGCTAGACTCCCATGTAGTCGACTGTGGTTTGAATCCTGGACCTGGTGGCTTAAACTCACGCCGGGTACATGTGCATCTGTGCCCAAGATCCTGAAAAGAGAATGGAGGAGAAGGGATTGTGGCATGGTCATCCCCCCTGGGGGGTGATTTCTCACTTTCTGTCTCTCTGTCTCTCTCTGTCTTTCTGGCAAGTGCACGTGCCCTACAGCGAAAACTTCTCCAAAAACAAACAAAAAAGAAATGTGCACTACATAATATAATGTTCTATATTGAAGAGGAATATGTGTACATCTTTGATTTGATTATTGTACATTATATGCATGCCTTAGAAAAACTATACTGTATCCCAAAAAAAACCTCGATTATATGTAAACCAAAAATCATAATTTAAAATAATAGGAGATAACTGAGTAGAAAATTTTATTAATAAAGGGAAGTACTGTAACTTACAAAATGGTTGTTTAATTATATTGATATTAATTTATATAAAACTAAATATAGCTTATGTATCATTAAAATTACCAGGTTGCTCTGGGTGTACAATATGATATATTTTCTTGCTATGAATTTTGCTAACTAAATAAGAACAATATACTATAATAGAAAAAGAAAGCATTAAGAAAATGTTCTTGACACTATTTTCCTGTCTCAAAATGGGGTAAAGATTCATATTTCAGTGCTTTTTCTTTCCTTTTCTTTTTGTTCTTCTATTTTTACAATTAACTACTTAATCTATCTTGAATTGATTTATAAATAGGGTGTGAGCAGACCAAAAAGAAAAATTAAACACTTTCCTCACAGCCAATTTTCTCAACACATTTTATTGAACTGTGAGTTTCTTCTCTATTAATTCATTATGCTTATTTTATCATCAATGGGGTTTATTTGAAGAGTTTGTGTGAATTATTGAGGGTACATCTATTACTAACATCATCACTTTATCATCAGCACTTAAAACTTCACAGGAGGAAGAAACAATCCAATGCAGATACAGTCACTCAATTTTTAGAGCTGTGCATTTTGTTTCAAAACTTTATATATAAATAATCATCCTAATTAAGAAAGTCCTCAAATACAAGGTGAGGACAAAGTGCCTGGACTAAGTTGTATTATGACAGCAGAAAAATAAAAGTGTCTCTGTGTTTTCTAAAAGACCACTCTCTCTTCTAAATGACCTCTAGTACAAGCAAGCAGAGAGTCCAGGCAAAGGGCCAAAGTAACACAGGAAAACATTTTCTGACAGATAGGAGGATTAGTTGGATTATCAACCCCATCTCCGTCCTTCACTGAGAACCAATCTAGTATATGGATTTAGGCAAGGTTAAAAATCTTCTATAAAAACTATGCTTTAAAGGAAAAAAATAAATGCAATTGAGAAACTGTCGCAGCACCTCGAGGCACTATTACTTACTACTTTTATCTGTATATCAAAGAAACCTAAACTTTGCATCTTATCAATACTAAAATAATTCAAGATACTAGAATGCACAGAAAATAGTCTAGTGATCTTTAATGCAACAGGAAGATTGATTGTGTCTAGGAGTATAAATAATACATTTTAAAATTTCAAAATAAACCAGGTGTGGTGGCAGAGGCCTCTAGCTCCAGTGACAAAAGAGGCTGAGGAAAGAAGATGGGGAATTGGAGAACTACCAGGGCCACATAGCAAGACATTGTCTCTAAAACAGTAATAATAATAATAATCCTCACACTAGCTATAAATTGAAATAGCCTGTCTGGAGAACTCTATCATTATTTATCAAAGCCCATACACATAACCAATGATCCAGTAACACCACATCTAGGTAATACACAACAGAAATGTACATCACAGTTAAAAACAAAAATGTTGATAGAGACAATAAAAGCCCCTCCCCCCAAAAAAAAGATAAATAAATTGTGGTGTATTTGTTGAAATATTACAGAACAATGAAAATGAAGTGACTGTTCTTTTTTTTTGAAAGAATGACTTGGGACCAGCAGTTGGCGTAATGGCTATGTAACTGGACTCCCATGAGGTCGACTACTGTTCAAATCCCGGACCTACTGGCTTAAACTTATGCCAAGCACGTGTGTATGTGTGCCCAAGATCCCGAGAGGAAAATGGAGGAGAAGGGATTGTGACGTGGCCATCCTCCGTGGTGAGTGAGTTCTTGCTTTCTGTCTCTCTGTTTTCCTCTTTCTGGCGAGTGCATGCTCCCTATAGCAAAAACCTCTCCAAAAAAAAAGAATGATTTATTTCATTTTATTTATTTATTTATTCATTTTTAGATTTTCTATAGAGGACACACAGAGAAAAGAGAGAGAGAGAAAGTGATAAAGCAATCTGCCAAGTCTGGAACTTGAACTGTAGTTGACCATGTGGGAGTCCAATACCTTCACCACACCACCAGCTGGCCCCAGTGAAGTAACTGTTTTAAACACAATATTTATGAAGCTCACAATCAAAATGTTGCACAAAATACGCAAGAATGCAAGCTGTAAAAAAAATCTACATATATAATTTTCAAGTAGCTGGAATTAATCTGTGGTGTTATAAGTCAAGGTAATCAGTACTTTTTGTGGCGTTGCTGATAGACAGAACAAGGAGCATATGATCTCTGCTTTATTTGTTGCCTAGCACCTCCTGTTGGAAACTGGGCAGCACTCCCCTTACCCAGACACACAAAAAATGACACACAGGCACCAATACATGTAATACAAAATTAATTATTTACATAGCAAATACCAAAATGATTTTGCAGGGACTTGTGTTCTGTGTAAAATGAGAGTGAAGAAGGTGGTGGCTTGAATTTTTGTTGTGGCTGGGGGTGGCACCTAGTTAGGAACACTCATTCAGGTGAATCTTGCTCGAATTGAAATTTCACCAGTCAAAGGGACGAAGGGTGCTAGGCCTTCTCATCATGTTGTCCAGATGTCTGACAAAGGGTAAAAGGAAGGAGTGAAGACTTGAGAGTTGTTGGGGACAAACATCAAAAATGGGTGTGTTCATTACAATTAAAGATGTATATTTCTGTAAAAGTATGCCTGTATGAAATTACTACTCATAAAAAATAAAGAATATAGAAACATAGTAAATGGTTGTGAATACCAGATATGAGGTGGGCAGGAGGTGGGTGAAGGAATAGAGTATGAAGAAAGACATTAAGGAGAAAAACAGAGAGGCATAGAATCAATGGGACAAAGAAATGGGGTATTATCTGTTGATGATAACTTTACGGTATTATCTACTGGACTGGGGAGAAATGCACACATGTTGAAATAGTCACTTTGCAAGCTAAATAATGTGATTGAATGTATAAAAGAACTTGAATTAAAATAAAAATAATAATTAAATTAAAACATTTTAGATAAAAGGAACATTTGTGCTTTTATAAGAAATATAGCCTCTCTACTCTAGATCTAAATTGTGCCTGGTTCACTTATGGGTAAGTCATTGGACTTTACAATATAAATCATGACATGCATATCGAATGTTTGTACCAGGCAAGGAGAAATTACAGCAACTTCTATGTACGTGTTTAGTCCTAACAGCTGATTTTGGAGTTGTACAGTTATAGTCCCTCTTTCATTAGCTATTCAGTCATCATAAATATTTTAGGTAACTGAAATACTGTATTCTTGTTTAATTTATACACATATGATTTATGGCTTGAGCAAGACTGCAATGTTTGATCAAGACAAAGGACAAGGGATTTTAGTAAAAAGCAGTATTTCTCAAAATTAAATTACTGACCTGTCTCGGACCATATTCTCTCCAAGTATAATTTCTTCTGCAAAAGAAAAAAAACTACAGAAGCATTTTTGTCTCAAAAACCTTGAAAAATCCATTTCTTCTAAAACATGACAAAGGATCATTGTAAATCCCCCCTTATTTCAAAATGGCCTTTTAGACCATGATTGTCTCAATACTCTTATAACTCTGTTCTTTATCTCTCTGTACAGAACTTTTAGGAATGTATAAGTGAGAGTCCTCCAATCCAGTACATTATGAATTGCAGGGTAATTTTACAATTATAGATGTTGTGTTCCTTCTTCTTTCTTTATACTTTTTATCTGGTGCTGTCAAATATTATACAGGACATTCTTGCACTAGGACATTATTCATTGTTTACCTTCTATTCAAATTTAACAAGGCATCCTCTGTTTTTATTTGGTAAATCTGACAGCCCTATCTCTACCTCAAGATGTTCTCTACCTGTGGATGCATTTTTTTCTTTTTTTTGGAGAGGTTTTATCTATAGGGTTTGTGCACTCACCAGAAAGACAGAGAGAGACAGAAAGTGAGAAATAACCCCCCAGGAGATATGGCCACACTGCAATCCCTTCTCCTCTCCAGATCTTGGGCACACATGCACATGTGCCTGGTCTACTTGTGGATACACCTCCCTTTCAGTGCTGAGGACTGTCCATCTCTACCCAGTAATACCTTCTTACCTAAGATCCAGTCATAGTTTTTCAACTGCCCACAGAATATTTTCAACGGGCTATGAAAGACTGATCTCAAGTTCAGCATTTCTGAAGCTAAAAGTTTCATCACCACAGTCCTAATAAAATAAAATTACTGATCACACTATATACCCAAATACCAGTTCCCACATTCATTCATTCACACATATTTGTTGAGTGTCTATTGTTGAGGGAAAAAGCTGGCAAATATCCTGCTCCTAACATGTTTTTCCTCTTTCTCAAGATCCATTATGATCTGGATATAACCCATGTCTCCAAGCATTCCATACAGATTTCTGTAAATTCTCCTCCTTGCCCCATAAAATGCCAATCTTATTCTTGTCTCTGCTTTGGTTCCCCTTTATCTCTACACGTTCTTAATCTTCTCACTGAATACTACTTATGGACAACTTATTAAGATCTGAAGAGGAAATTATTTCCCAACATCATTTATTGAAAAGACTGGTTTTTTGACATGGCAGAGGGTGAGGGATAGGGAATCAAGGGTGGCAAAAAAAAAAAAGTATACAAGACATAAGAAATGGAAAATTATTTGCTGATAACATATATGTTGATGTGTTTGATTGAGCCAATATACAGTGTATTTTGGATGGAAAATTCATTTGTATACTGTAATGATGTATAGTGAATTAATATAAAAAATAAATAAATTTAAAGAAAAAAAGAAAAAAATAGAAAAGAAAAAAATAATAAATCATAATCAAGAATTAAAAAAAAATAAATCAAACCTATCTCCAGAATTATTATACAGAATTAGTCTCCATTCAGCACATCCCTATGTCCATGCACAAATAGGAAAAATTTCACAATCTCCCAATACTCTACTAAACCATCACCTCTTCTTGGCAAATTCCCTTTATCCAATCTCATACTGTCTCATACTGTGATGAGAGTAGGTTGCAATAGGCCAGGGGCAGATGTAATAAGTGTTGTTCATGGTTTCATAGAAAATTATTGGAAGTCATTTAAAATTCTGACACAAAAATGTTATTTTTGAGGTAATACGCTAGGCACAATATAATCAAATGCGTGCATACTCCCATTTCATGACACTACAAATATTATAGCTTGAATTGCACCCCTCCCCGCCAACTCACAACAAATGTGCATGTTGAAGCCCCAACTCCAATATGATTGAATTTGGGGATAGAACTCAGGAGGTCATTATGAGTTGATGAGTTCATAAGGGTTTGTTAATTTGATAATATTGGTAGCCTCAGAAGGAAAGGTAGAAAGATATTTTTCTCTTTCTCTCTTTTTCTATAAATAAGCATCAAAGAAAGGCCACAGGAACACCTACAGAGATGGTGACCCTCTGCAAGCCAGGAAGAGAGCCTTCAACCCAACCCTGCCATGCTGGTACCTGGTCTTGGCATTTCACCCTCCAGAAGTATGAGAAAATTAATTTCTGGTTCTGTTTTGTTTTGTTTTTAAGGTTTTTGCCATAGGGTACATGCACTCTCCAGAGAGACAGAGAAAGACAGTGAGAGGGAAAATGAGAAATCACTGCCCAGGGAAAAAAGCTATGCCACAATCCTTTCTCCTCCATTCTCCTTCTGGGATCTTGGGCACATATTTATGTGTGCTCTATGTGTTTCAAGACACCAGATCCAGGACTCAAACCATGGTAAGTCAAGTGGAAATTCAGCATCTTTAACCACCATGCCATCTGCTGGCCTTAATTTTTGTTTTTTGAGCCACCCAGTTTGTTGTAATATGGTATGACATTCTGTAATGAATAAGATACATGCATTATAAAATATTTAACAAATTTCCAATTGCTTTATTTGGTGATTAAAGGAGTAAAATACAAATCATTGATGATGATTTAAATAACAAGAAAGAAGATCTAAAATACAAGAACACAAAGAAATAAAGCATCGATTATTGTTTTCTGGTCCAATAACATAATAATTGGTTTTTTAAATGTGTTCAAAGTCAAGAAGCATAAATAAACTTAGATTATATTATGTTAAAGGTCAGCAAAGTACCACATATTTTTTCTAATTAACTTTTGTTTTGCATTAGAGAAGAGGTATAAAAATGGCCTGCACAGGGGTCGTACTACGCACCACATCACAGAAATATGCTATAGGTTGTTAATCCTCACAAAGAGTAGCAAAGTTGGGTTCATAGCCAGCAAGATCTTATTCAAGTCAACATTTCTATACACCTCAAGTTAGATTATCTTAATGGCAGCCCGCAAAGGATAAAACCAAGTAAAAGAAATTCAGAAGATTCCAGTATTTAAATGCCAAGTCATATGAGTAATTTCTGAGCTGGTTGGTTCAAATAAATTGATGGATAAAGAGTTAATTCAATCCCTTGTTTTATTTAACTAGTTCTTGAAATGTCAATATTCTCAGGAAATGTAATAGAGAAGGAAATAATTATTCTTCTTCATTTTATTCTAGTCCAAAATTGCAGACCTCTATCCCATACATGGTGCCTCAAAAAATATATTACACTGAAGCTCATACTAATGAAATCTAGTCTACATGAAATTGGGAGGAAAGTCACAGTCATTTTTGTCATTCAAAGAACAGACTAAGATCATTACTCTGCTCACATGGCAACCATTTGCTGTTTGAGCATTTCAGTCTGAATTCTAATCATTCATTTGAATATCTCCCTCTCTCATTACACTTCAAAAAAAGAATAACTTCACTAACAAATTTTTCTTTGTTATTGCTATAGCTTAGATAACACCACACAAAACGAACATTTAAAAATGTTAGAAAGGGGGCCATGTTGCAGAGGTAAAACGAAACAGTCTGTGAGGCAGACCCACATGAGAAGGTCTCCAGCTAGTAATCAGAGACCTCCATGAGTATTCTAGTACTCTGTGGGTACACTAGGCACACGTGTGCCATGATCCAGGCTAGCTGAAGGTAGAGTTGGGTCACCCTGTAAGGGCTGATGAATCTGGCTCACTCTCTTCCCCTCTCTCTCTCTCACTCATGGAATAAATAAGCTTTAAAAAGACATATTGGAATAATAAATAAACAAAATAAAATTTTTAAAAACATAAGAGTAATAATCTAAAATATTCTTAAGAGATTAAAATAATGGGCTAAATTTAACAGGATGACCTTCAATAGTAGTTAATATGGACCCTTAGAACAGGTTGTTAACATGCAGTGTACAGGAGACAGGGATGAGCAACAACAACACATGATTTTATCTCTGCATGATTAAACATAATAATGTTCTTGCCAAACTTGCTAAGTCAATTTTCAATGTATAGTCATAGAATTATATGTTCTGTCATGAAGTATTATCATATTAGGGTGCATAAGATAATTAAGAGATTCTAATCCATCAAAAATGAGGACTGGCTTAAAAACACAAGAGTTTTCTTCTGAAAGGAGAAAAAAAGGCTAACAATGAATATAAGATTTTTGAAATTCTACAGTGTAGCAATGAGGATTATATTTGCTCTGTATGGCCAGAAGAAATACTGAGTCCTCTAAAAAGTCATGACCCACTTTTGCACATAAAATACGTCATTACTTTTCTGATGACCCAATAGTGTTAAAGGCCCAGCTTTGTAGTTCAGTCAATAGCAACTTGAACTTCAGTGCCGGAAACCATATGGTCAACTGCAGCTTCAATTCCTGGGTTAGTCTGAAAACTAACGAAACACGTGCATGTAGATCTTTATTATTTATTTATTTATTTATTTATTTATTTATTTATTTATTTATTTATTTGTAGAGGTTTTTGCTATAAGGCGCGTGCGCTTGCCAGACAGCCAGATAGAGACAGAAAGATAGAAAGCGAGAAATCACCCCCCGGGGGGATGGCCACGCCGCAATCCCTTCTCCTCCATTCTCCTCTCGGGATCTTGGGCACGCACGCACATGAGCCCAGCATGAGTTTAAGCGTTTTGTCTAAATATACAAAATTATTTCCTAATATCCAAAGCTGTCTTGAAAAATGTCCACATTCTCTATTTGTTTGTTATCCACATGATCACCAATGAAACCAAATAAAAGCCTAGTTCAATTTTCTGTCTATAAAAGAAATTCCAGAAAAAGATATGAAATATAGACTCATGGAATGTTTTTTTATATCCCCTGCATTGAATCATTTTTGTATTTTGTGTAAAAGGGAAATTTTCAAATGAAGGTAAAATCCTGACTTTCATGCTAGTATAAAATGAAGCCATGTTCAAGATTCTATTAACTCATTGTTAATGAAGGAGCCAAGTAGATGCTACTCCTGGTACAAAGAAGAATTCCCCCAAAACAGGTAAATGTACACATCAGGAATATTGAAGTAATTTTGTCAATGAACTCAAAACAGGCTTCTTCCCTAATTGGAAGGAAAGTCAATTGAGCCTCCCTGTGACAAAATAGAATTGCATGCTTACAATGAGAATTAGTTGCATTACTATAATTCACATCCAATTATATAGATACAAAGTAGTGCAAAACAATGAAAGTTTAGATTCTCTATAGAATTTGAATCAGATAACCCATAAGTGTGTCCTAAATAACACAAGTTTCTATTGGAAACACACATTATTTTTTTGTTTTCTGATTCCACATATCCTTGCATTTGTAAGTCCTGAAGTTTTGCTCATAGAGTCCAAAGTAAGGAAACTTTTAGATTATGTGTCCTGTAAGTACCTATTGCACTCTTATATGAAACAAATTCTTAATATCTATTTTGGTGCTTGGTGATGACAAACTCCTTAGACTATGGAGTTTTAAATAAAGAAATATTTTTAAAATAAATAAATAAAAATAAAAGAAACTGCAAAAGAGAGAGAGAGAGAGAGAGAGAGAGAGAGAGAAAGTCCTTGAAATTTTCCCCTTGGGGCCATTGTGGTCAATGAACAAGAAATTTAAAACTTTTATGTCTTTTGTTTATGTATAAGATAATTTAATGCATTTATTGCTGTGTGCCTTTGGGCTTTGAGTCAAAAAAGACAACAAAGCATCTAGACACAGTCTTAAGTTCTGATCTTAATCATTGAAAGTGAGCACTCTTTACAAGGGTGATTCAATAGCTAATCAATAGAGTTCTGTAGCAAAATAAAGCAAATATCAAACAACAATATTTTCCTATTGTCAACACTATTGATTATAACAATAAACTTCTCTGAAGAAAAAGAAAAAAATAAAAAGATTTGAAATCTAAGGTTTGGGGTTATAAGTATTAAGATTGACTACCTCCATTAGTGGGATTCGGTATATAATTAAGAAGTTAACAACTTCATGTTTGCATTGTAGGCAGTAAAAATGTACATTGGTTTAACTATGAGAAAAAAACAGTCTATAGATCAAATCCAACACAAAGTGCCCCCCAAAATGGCAAAGTCTGGTTTAGAAAAGCCTTCTGGTTTGTCCTGGCTTTAAGGCAGACCTTCTAAAGATAGATGAGAGCTTATGCTCCTTGAAGATACTGTATTTATATTAAGAAAAGTAATTACTTACAGAATGCTTTGTGGCTGAAAATCGGTGGAAATATGCATTATATTTGAACCTCACAGCGATCAAATTAAGTATTATTACTCTTCTCAATTTACTGATAAGGAAACTATGGCTCAGATAAACAACACCTAGCAACATCATAGAATCTTAATGATGGAGCCATGAATAAAATAATTCTGAAATGAATTTCACCATAGTCTAGTGAGAGTACATTGCTCAAAACAGATTTATTTATTCATTTAGAGATACTATTGCTATAGGGTTCTTGCACTTTCCAGAGAGACAGAAAGCAAGACATCACCCCCTGGGGAAAAGACCTTGCCACAGTCTCTTCTCCTATATTCTCTCCTCGAGATCTTGGGCATGCATGCACATGCATTTTTTATATACAGTCGATCACATTGTTTAGCTTACAATGTGAGCATTTCAATATGTGAACATTTCTCCCCAGTCCCGGTGATCAAAATATCTTCAACCGATAAGAGTTTTAAGACTCCGGGTCCAGGGCTCAAACCGCGGTCAACTACATTGGAGTCCAGTGATGTAACCATTATGCCATCTCCTGGTCCCAAAACAAATTAATTAACAAAAAAGAGATTCACTGGAGGAGAGCTTCAAAATTATCTTAACTAATTAGATCCAAAAAGGTATATGAATAGGTCAGAGTTAAAAAAAAAAAAAAATGATTGCCAAGACATGGAACCAACCCAAATGTCCACAAACAGATGAAACAAGACCCTGGCATTTGATAGAAAGTGGTTGGATATGGAGGACCTATATTGCTGAGAGAAGTATGCCAGGATATGAAAGAAAGATATTGTAGGTATCCACTTAATATATACTGACTATCCTCACTCTATGGTAGAGATGGAAATATTGGAGGACATAAAAGCAGTGAAAATAGTTAACGAGGATAAGACAGTGTGGAATGGGGACCAGCAGTTAGCGTAATGGCTATGTTGCTGGACTCCCATGTAGTCGACCGCGGTTCTCGTTCCAGACCCGGTGGCTTAAAACTCACGCTGGGTGCATGTGCGTGCGTGCCCAAGATCCCGAGAGGAGAATGGAGGAGAAGAGATTGTGGCGTGGCCATCCTCCCTGGGGGGTGATTTCTCGCTTTCTGTCTCTCTGTCTCTTTCTGGCTTTCTGGCAAGCGCACGCCCCCTATAGCAAAAACCTCTCAAAAAAAAAAAAAAAAAAAAAAAAAAAAAAGACAGTGTGGAATGGGGCAGGAGAAAGGAAGAGTATAGAGAAAGATAGCAAGAGAACAAATAGAGAGGCATGAGATTAGTAGGACACAGATATAGTTTATTACCTGTTGATGATAACATGTATAGTATTCTCAGCTGGATTGGTCTGAGAAGTATTTCATGTTGGGTAAAGTTTTTTACAAACAAAGTGAGAAATAGTGATTGACTGCTTAAAAAATAATTGGAATAATAATAATGATAATGATGATTGGGAAAAATAATGAAAAGCTATTGGATGATGAAACGGGGACTTTAATGTCTCTGTATTGGCTGATATGCATGGTATTCCTTCTGGAAAAAGAAATGTAATACACTGTAAAGTTATATGTGATTCAATGTAATATAAACAAGATTATGATGATAATAAATAAATACGAAAAAAAGAAAAAAAAACGATAATCCTGCTTTCAAGTCTTATGCTGTAATTAAATACTTTCCTCTAAAAAATGAGTTTTAAAATAAACTAAATTATGTGTATTTAATTATGCAATT
This sequence comes from Tupaia tana, assembly GCA_026018925.1. Classification (NCBI taxonomy): domain Eukaryota; kingdom Metazoa; phylum Chordata; class Mammalia; order Scandentia; family Tupaiidae; genus Tupaia; species Tupaia tana. Next base: position 18,057,455 of record JAKSZU010000007.1, read on the forward strand.
CTATTTTTTTTTTCTTTTTTTGGAGAGGTTTTTGCCATAGGGCGCGTGCGCTCGCCAGACAGACAGAGAGAGACAGAGAGATAGAAAGCAGGAAATCACCCCCCAGGGGGGATGGCCACGCCGCAATCCCTTCTCCTCCATTCTCCTCTCGGGATCTTGGGCACGCACGCACACGCGCCCGGCGTGAGTTTAAGCCGCCGGGTCCGGGACTCGAACCGCGGTCGACTACGTGGGAGTCCAGCGACATAGCCATTACGCTAACTGCTGGTCCCATTATGCAATTCTATTAAGCAGTCAATAATTCAAGCACTTCTTTATGAACAAGTATTGTAATTGCCTTATTCACTTATATTTATAGGGCATATTGGAAGTAGGATAATACTTACTTTTTTTTTTTTTTTTTTTGGAGAATTTTTTGCTATAGGGTGTGTGCACTTGCCAGAAAGAGAGAGAAAGAGAGATAGAAAGCAAGAAATCACCCCCCAAGGAGGATGGACATGCCACAATCTCTTCTCCTCCATTCTCCTCTAGGGATCTTGGGCACGCACGCACATGCGCCCAGCATGAGTTTAAGCCACTGAGTCCAGGACTCGAACCGCGGTCAGCTACATGGGAGTTCAGCAACATAGCCATTACATTGACTGCTGGTCCTCCTGGATAATACTTACTTTTAGCCCTTTTTCAAAAATACAAATAAGATTTTAAAAAGAGGCTCAGTTTTCTTATCTATGTATTTTTAGTTTTATTGTAAACCAGTGCCTCTATCAGATATCTAAGCAAGTAACATTCCTAGTTATCCCTATAGCGGTTAGAAAGTACATTTGTTTTCAATTTGCAGTAAATTCTTAGATTATGCTCTTCCACTAAATCATTTTTGCCATCCTCATAGCACACTGAGGATACAAATTTCTTTAAACAATAAAGATCTGTGAGATTTCTCAGGACAAGTTTTATTAGGTTTTAAGTATCTGGGAAATAAGCCCTGGAGAACTTCTATGTCATTTTTCTGGCCAAAGGCAGCCTAATATACAGACCAAAATAAGATAAATACAGAATTTCATCAGTTAAACAAACTTTATTAAAACCTACTTGGTAATAAATTTTTTAATTTTTAAAATTTAACATAGGTGCTCCTTTTCCAGTCATTTTACAATCAATTTCTGATCTCCACCCCAACTCTTAATCTTTCTGTAAACAGTGAAGCATTACAAGATTGTGGACCAGTGAATTGACTTATTTCTTTAAGTCATAGGCACATATGGGACATGATTGAGGATTTAAACCTCCAAACTGATCAAAAAAACTTGAACCTTTTATGCTGATCAGGAGATTACCATGTGTTTATTGAGAGAACCATTATTCCAGTGTTGATATAACAAATTCTAATACATTTTAATGTATTAAATTATACATCTGACAGGAAATTTAATAATGTAGAAACATGCACAAGTAACAGAAAATCAAATAGAATATTTCCTGTTTCTCTAGAGCTTGAACTAACAGAAAAGGGTCACCTATTGCACTTTTTTTTTCCCTTTTCTGAGAGATTTTTACTATAGGGTGTGTGCACTCACTGGAGAGACAGAGAAACAGAAAGTGAGAAATCACCCCCAGGAGGAATGGCCACACCACAATCCCTTCTTCTCCATTCTCCTCTCAGGATCTTGGGCACATACACACATGGGCCTGATGTGAGTTTTAAGCCACCAGGTCTGGGACTTGAACCACAGTCAACTACATGGAAATCCAGTGATGTAATTACTATGCCATCTGTTGGTCCCACTATTGCACTTTTTAAAGAAAACTTCTGAGAAGAGAGAATCACATAACCTTTCCAGAACTAACTAGTAGGCCAGTTACCCCTATCATTTGCCATGTCTGAGCTACATGAACAAAAGACTGGTAGAGTAGAAGAAAAAATTAATCATTGGATAAGAAAAAAAACTTTTTTTTTTTTGGAGAGGTTTTTGCTTTTTTTAGGGCGCGTGTGCTCTCCAGACAGACAGAGACAGAGAGACAGAAAGCGAGAAATCACCCCCCAGGGGGGATGGCCACGCAATTCCTTTTCCTCCATTCTCCTCTCGGGATCTTGGGCATGCACGCACACGCACCCGGCGTGAGTTTTAAGCCACCGGGTCCAAGACTTGAACCACGGTCGACTACGTGGGAGTCCAGCGACATAGCCATCACGCTAACTGCTGGTCCCAAGAAAAAAAACTTTTTAAAAAATAAAAATATATTCCCACCTAGGCAAAAGAGTTAGCTTTAACTGAGAATGTACTTATCTATCAGAGGATTGTTCAGCTAAAGGGAGATAGGGCAACATCAAAAGGTGTTGCCCTGATCTGCCAACTGGGCACTACAAGGTCAGATGGCTATTTTCTAATATATTATAATAGATGCCTACAGCCTACCCAGTCACTGCTGGTTTGTGTATCAAGTATCATTCCTGATAAAAAATAAATAAGTAAAAATAATTTTAAAAAAAGATAAAACAAGGATACCAGGAGCAGGTGTCAATGTAGGTTTTAGGCCAATGAAAAATGAAAAAAAAAAAAAAAAAGGCTGCTTCTGCCCTGGTAACACAGCATGAAAACTGAATGACTGTAGAGAATGTGTGACCAGGACTAAAATAAGTAGTTAGTTCCGTAAGGGTAGAGAAAATCCATCTACAACGCTAAACTTTTAAATGAAAATTACTAATAAACCCTGGTTTGCTCTCATTTTATACAAAAACTTGTCAATTTAATCAATTATTAATCATTATTAACCACCAACATGAGAACTCATGATAGAAAGTTTGTATTATTTAAGCTACCTACTCTGCAGTACTTTGCTATGGAAGACCTAGCAAACTAATGTAGCATTTAACTTTTGATTGATGGAATGAATAAGTAAATGTACAGAATTTCAGAAAACAATGCAATTTTTCATAAATTTTTTATTTCATCATGCAGCAATAATCAAGTTAGGATCATGAAATATGATGTTGAAGCAATCCAGCTTAAGGTTTAGCAGGACTGCAGCCTTTTTTTTTTTTTTTTTTTTGGAGAGATTTTCACTATAGGGCGCGTGCGCTCGCCAGACAGACAGAGAGAGACAGAGAGACGGAAAGCGAGAAATCACCCCCCAGGGGGGATGGTCATGCCACAATCCCTTCTCCTCCATTCTCCTCTCGGGATCTTGGGCACACACGCACACGCGCCCGGCGTGAGTTTTAAGCCACCGGGTCCGGGACGCGAACCGCGGTCGACTACGTGGGAGTCCAGCGACATAGCCATTACGCTAACTGCTGGTTCCCAAGCCTTTTTGAAATTAGGAAAGGCCTCTAAGAGAGAGAGAAGAAAGAAACCAACGAAAAAAATAGAGAGCAAGACATTTAAGGGATACAGAAATGGAGGATTGTCTGTCAAAAACAACATGTGTGATATCTTTAACTGGAGTGGTGTACTACAACAGTCACCATGTAGACTGGTGTACTACATGGTGTATTCATGTTGAGTACATTCATTTGTCAAGCTATTGTGATATACAGTGATTGAATGTAAAAAAAAAATAGGTTAAAATAATAATAAATAAAACACTGACAAAGTGCTGAGTCATAGGGAGGTCTGTTGGAGGAAAGGTCAGATGAGAAACCAGGAATGGCTATTTGTAGTAAAACAGTAATCAAGATAATTACTCAAGAGATAGTGACTGACTTTGTTGTAGTGAGGAATGATTTGCACATGCTTGTATCTTGTACCTCTAAACACTGAGAACATGTTAAGCTTTTTGAGACAGTGTTGCTGGGAATCAGAAGATAGAATAAAGATGCAACCAAAAGAATAAAGAGATTGAATGAGGAAACACACTGCACAGCAACCTGTTGGGACAATCTTAGGAGCATGAATTCCAGAACACTGGACTGAGATCAGCATGGAAAATTACATGGGCCATTAGTGTCAAGACAGACCCAACAGGAAAGAGTCTATGCAATGTCCCTGCCAAGAACTATTAGGATTGTTTGTCCCAGATAACAGCAATGACCTGCAAGAGTTAATCTTTATTTAAGAGTCTACTGGTCCTCACATAGCATATAGAGAACATTCACCCTCTCCCTGCGTAAGAAGGTATGAATTGTCTGTAAAATAAAACATCTGGGCTCTCAACCCTTGAGATTCTGAGTCCCCTCTTCCCATAGTTTTGTGTCTGTCTCTTTCTTTATCTTCAGTGCCAATCCCTCATTTGCCCTGTTCACCAGACTGAATCCAGCAGTTTGGTGGTGCTTGCTGCCTGTCTCTTTGTACCTGGTTGCAGAAATAAACTCTCTTCTTCTCCATTCTCTGCCTCTTGTTTCACTGATCATGAAAAGCAGCAGCCAAATTTGGTATGCCAGTAAAAATATGTTCTCTGGGGATCAGCAGGTGGTATAGTGATTAAAATGCTGGATTCTCATGTGGCCGACCACGGTTCGACCTGAACCTAATGGCTTAAAACTCATGCAGGGCACTATGCATGAGTGCCAAAATCCCAAGAGGAGAATGGAAAAAAAGATTTCAGCATGACCATCCCCCTGGGGGGGGGGGGGGGGGGAGGGGGTGTGATTTCTCACTTTCTGTCTCTCTGTTTCTCTGGTGAGCACATGTGCCCTAAAACAAAAATCTCTCTCAAAAACAAAACAACAGCTATATATATATTTTTTCTCAGTAATGGTAGATTAAAAACATTGGTTTTGTCCTTCTCATGGTATCATAATGTCATTTGTGAAACTGTCCTAAGTCGTGTAATTCTAATACAAAAATCAATAATCACATAAACTATATTAGCTACATTAAAATTGCCTGATACAGAAAGTTGTTACATTTAAAATTATTAATACTAGGTCCCAAACAGAGGCAAACAAGGGAATGACATATTAGACCAGGAATGTAAGGGAGCTAGCATACTTAGACTTCTGAGAAACAATCAAGTGTGTTGTGACTAAGTTTAATTTTCATAGGAAATTTGGTCCCTCCAATTACACATATAAAATATCTTATGACTTGTTAAAAGAATGGAAGTTTAGGACTATTGAACTACAATAAAAAGTAGTTTTAGGGTATTGTTTGTTAAATTTGGTTAAAAATCCACTCATGGTTTTTATATTCAATGAGTGTGCAGAGGTTAAAATATTAATGAGGATTACATAAACATTCAATATACCTTTAATTTTGTGAGAGACAGAACATAATGTTCTAATCTTGCATATGGATACTCCCCCAAAATAAAAGCTATAAAGAGCTATAACTATATAAATTTTAAAAGTTACAAAGTAATGTGTTTTCCAAGTTGTAAACTTTAAAGGCAAATGAAAGTCATATCCTAGAGTCACAATACTCACATTAAATGGCATTGTTTACTGGAAAAGCATGAGGCACAACCAAAGCAAAAGATATTATTACATTGCCAGAGACCTAAAATCTGTTATTAATCTTGTTAAAGGGATTTGATTGCAGTTTTAGAATCATCCCACAGTTAGATTGTATCTTACTGATTGAATCAGGCAGAAAATCTATAAATAGAGTGATGTGCTTGCTTTGGAAGATTGTGAGTTTACCACAGTTGAAAAGGATAATTACATTTTAGGCACTAATCTAAAAAAATTAAGTTAGTATGTCTTTTTTTCAATAACAAATGGAGCTGTTAGTAAACCAAAACAGAGTATGGCAAATAATGAGAAATTTCTTTTTCTCATGTGCACTTTTTAATACAAAGAAAAGTCATTTGCAATTAGATTCCAAAAGGCTCAACACCTATTAAAATATAATTGTACATAATGGTCAAAGCTGAAATGATGCAATGAGATTCTTTTGCATATGTAACTTCAGTTGACTATTACTGACTTTTTCAGAAATAATTACTTAGCTTTTTCTCAATTTGTTAAATCATATCAACATGCAAAATGGTGTTACATATCATGACAAAACGTCAATGTGTCATGTAATGCATATGTAATATGAAATAGATACTTTTGACTAACAGATATTTAAGAAATAAAAATCTGGCTAAAATTTTTAAAAATTATTTTATTAACTTTATTTATTCATTTTAATTTGATCAGAAAGGGATAGTGTGTGTGTGTGTGTGTGTGTGTGTGTGTGTGTTTGTGTGTGTGTGAGAGAGAGAGAGAGAGAAAGTGAGAAAACAAGTCACCAAGTCTGGAACTTGAACCATGGTCGACCATGTGGGAGTCCAGTGCCACCAATCACCATGCAATCTGCTGGATCCATGGCTAAAATTTTTTTAAAACAACTTTGATTAAGAACACCTCTAAGTTTTCAAGTTGGAGTGCAACCTTGACATCTTTTTTAATTCGAAATATGTAAGATGAGATATACTCTAGGCACTTTGTTGTGTTTCAAACTTCAGGAGTTGTGGATCATAAATCATCATGGTATTGACTTATTATACAGTGATATGGAAAGCTCTTTGGTTGCCCTGAAGTTTCCAAAATGAGCTGCAACCATCTGTTCAGACATCAGGATATTCCTGATCTAAATAACATAATGGCAGCAAAATAAATATGTGATCACCTGCTTTTATTATCTGTATGGTAGTTTTCTCAGATCATATGATTTACAGAATTAAGCCAGCAATCCATTGGCTATTGAATCTGTATTTTTTCTTTAAATATACATATAATTAACTGACTCTGGCCTTCTTTTTCTCTAAGGAATGATCCACAGGTAGAGCAAACTTACACCTTCCAAAATGGAATTAATCTTCTTTTCTCAAATGAACTTTTTGATGACACATCTATTGGGCTGTTGGAAAAGTCATGACATATTTTTTGTATGTTTTTCAAAGGTCATTTATTTATATAAAGAACAAAGGCCAATCAATGATATATTGCCCATTTTGTTTGATAACCTTTTGTCATCTTTTGGTGAGCATCATAATTCCTCATTCATAGAAGGACCTGTCTTTATCGGTGTTAAACTGAACAAGGTGCTGATTTACAGCCTCATCTGAATCAATTGTTATGCCATGTAAGGAGTTTTGAAGAAAGAAAAATCTGAAGAGAAATATGAACAGAACTTGGCATTTAGCAGTGAGAACAGAATGTACAGTTTCTATAAGGTAGTATTGGGGCTGCTCAGAATCCAAGATAGGCTGATGTTAGGTTTTACAGAAAGTAGAGGTGCAGGATTAGAAACCTACATAGAAAAAAAAAAGATAAAAATGGAGAATGTAGAAAATAAAACTACTGCAACACTTAGAACAGGTTGAAGAGGTACAGACAGGTTGGTTCCTATTACAGCAGTTCAAACTTTAGAGAGCCTCACAGCTAAACTTTCTACCTTTGGGTAACTTGGGTGAATTTCTTTCCTCCTCACTACCAAAGAAACTACTGCCTCATACACATAATCACAGATGGAATCTTTGCCAGACTTTCATATCCACAAAACCAAACCCTGCCACAAGGTTCTGTCTTTTTCCGTTTTCTTTTTCTCTTTTTCTTTCTCTTTCTTTCTTTCTCTTTCCTTCTTTCTTCTAAGTTTCTTTCACCTAAGTGCAAAGAACTTTGTTATTTAGTAATCTCTTATTTTCCAAGTAATAGGAAAAGTCAAGAGCCTGATATATGCTATTATACAAAACTATCAACTCTATTTCTTAAGATGGAATCAAAAGCAGTAAAATAGCATAAATACTCTCAGAGGCAGGCAATAGAGACAATCAAAATTTAATAAATCATAAATTGAGGAAGGCCAAATTTTATTACAAATGTGCTTGTTATGGTTTTAGCTAAGTTGAGGTGTACCTGTAGGACCTAAGATAGACTGTTTATTTTTTTAAAAATGTTGCAACAACAAATGACAGGAAACTCTTACAATTAAACACTTATTAAAATTCTGAGGACCAGGACCGGGATAAACAAGTGACATGGTGGTTGAAGTGCTGGACTCCCACGTGGCAGATCATGGTTCGAGCCCAGACTCAGAGGCTTGAAAATCATGCCAGGCATATGTGTGTGTGTGCTTAAGTGCCCCAAATCCCAGGAGAAGAATGGGGGAAAAGGGGGGGTGGCAACACAGTCATCTCTTCTGGGGAGTAATTTCTCACTTTTCCTCTCACTGTCTCTCTGTCTCTCTCCAGCAAGAGCCTATGCCTTATGGCAAAAATATTTGAAAAAAAAAAAAAAAATCTAGTGACCAGCAGGTGGCATAGTAGCTAAGGTGCTGAACTCCCACATGGTTGAATTTTTTGAGTCTGGATCTGGTATCTTGAAAACCATGCCAAATACGTGTGTGGACCCAAAATCCCAAGAGAAGAATGAAGAAGTGTTTACAGTATAGCCATCATCCCTGGGGATTGATTTCTGTCTTTCTCTGTCTTACTGTCTCTCTTGCAAATGTATGTACTTTATGACAACAGACCCCCCAAAAAATTCTGAATATTGGATTGATAAGAAACCTTTTAGAATATACCACTTCACAACGACATATATGAAAATTTTTTACACAAACGCATCTAATATTTATTGATAGAGGATTAACAAAACAAGACGTCCAATCATAATCAGTTTCATCAAGGCAATAAATTATTTTAAATGTACTACTATGTTTTTCCACATCCTGAGTTTAAGAGAAATTTATTCAAAAAAAGAACTAGGTTTGCCCCAAGTGATTCATTTATACAAAGGCCATAAGTTTCCTTAAAACAGAAAATTCATTTCCAGATTTTAGTTTATCTCCATTTAAATATAACCAATAAGTCCACTTGGGTGTCTCATTGCAACCTACATGGTATTGAGCATGATGTAATTGAACAGTGCTATCCTGAGCTATTGCTATGCTGAGAATACAAGTTTAATGAGACATAAAATATCACAGAGTTTCTGTGTACAAAAAGGAATTGTTTTCGAAGCCTTCCTCAATAAAAAGTTGAATTTTATAATCAAATTTTCTTAATAAACTAATCCCCTGATCACAGTATCCAAAAAAGTGGATTCTGCAGATAATGTATAATTTCCAGATAGACTACATAGATATAGAAATATTATGTTAGAAAAATGTAAATAAGAATAGCTAATGTTTATTAGCATTTACTATGTATAATGTACAAATCAAAATGCTTAGTGTAAATCAGCTCATTTAATCCTCACAGTAACTCTTTGAAGTAATGATAATGATAATACAGACTTTATAGAGAGAAACTTATGATATACACTTAAAATTTTTACACAAACACAAACTTATTATGATAGATCTATCAGAACATTATTTTATTTTTAAGTATGATCAGGATTACTAAGAATCCTAATAAATTGGAATTATGTCTATTTTTATGTCAAATTGTTGATCATTAAAAGACACTATGAAGGGAGAGACAGAAGAGAAGACATAATAGGAGAGCCCAACCACTCAGCTTGAGGTCATCAGGGACCTGCCCAGCCTACCATGGGAGAGAAGGGGCTGCTCTGGACTTTCTCTGGCCTTCAAGAATTAACATGTGGTTCCTGCAATCCCAGAGACAGAAGAAATAGAAGGTAGGAGTTCCTGGCCCACAGGTGCTGACATAGTCTACTATCTACCTTCTACCTACCCAATTCAAACATTTATATATAGGGCAAAAAGGATTGTGTATATAGGAGTCAAACACCCAAAAACAGGAAACTCTGGAGGAAATCTCTTCCCACTACCCCTCTCAGCTTTAAAAAGACAGAAATTCTCCTCTGAACACCTGAACCCAAAACATCTACTGTGTATTCCACACTCCCACCCACAGTAGAAAAGGGAAATTGGCACAGAGCTAAGACACATGAGAAGGAAGACACAAGCACAAAGCTAGAGAAAAATACTCCATAGAAGTAGGAAGAATTGAGTATATTGCTAGATGAATAAAAATCAAAGTAGAGACTAAATGAATAGGAGAAAACTAAGAAATACCTCCCTACAAGGGAACATAATAAGTCCTCACCAATGATTAATAAAACACAAGAGATCTCATGTAGGTCAGAAAAAGAATTGAGACTGTTCATTGTAACAAAGCTCAGTTAGATACAAGAGAAAACAAACAATCACTTCCAGGAGATGAGAAAATCCTTCCATTAATTGAATAAAGAACTCCATAAAGAGATAGTAACACTGAAAAAAAAAGCCTCAAACAGAACTTCTGGAGATAAAGTATATGATGCAGGAAAACAAAACCTCCCTCAGAAGTATCAACACCAAATTAGACCATACAGAAGAAAGAATCTCTGACTTTGAAGACAAAACCTCCAATTTAGTCCAAACAACCAAAAAGAATGGAAGACTAACTATTAAAAATGAGAACAACATATGGGAAACTACTAGACACCATTAAATGATCGAATAGTCTCATAGGTATCCCAGAAGGTGAAGAAACAGGCAAAGGTATTAAAAAAAGAAAAAAAAAAAAAAAAAGGAAAAAAAAAAAAAAACCTTTTGTACTATATTAGCTAAAAACTTCTCAAATTCAGAGAGGCATGGACATACAAATTCAGGAAATACAAAGGGCACCAAATATAAAACATAAGATCATCTCCAAGACACATCATAGCCAAATGCAGATTCAACTATTCTACACACACAAGCTGATGTAAATTCAACCTCACCAATTATTCGATAGATGGTTATTTTCACAGGTTTCAATTTATATATTTATTATAACAATCACTCATTGTATAAAACTAGATAACAGAAGAAAAGCCCAAAACGTTACAAGTAGCTGAGTCTTTAGAATAAAATTAAATAAAACTAAAACCAATACATTGTAAAGTCTATAAATCACCAAATCACTGACTTTATTATATCTTTTCTTTTAAACATCTCTTTCAAATTTTGTGGGTTTTTTCTGCCTTTTTAAGGACTTTTTGCTTTATGCACAGTATAATGGTCTTATAAGAACTCACAGTAAGTAAAAGTTTTCCTTTTCTATTTGTTCTTGACGACTTATTGTTATGCACAATTTTACATATATCTAACTGGACCAAGGATACCACCTATCTTTTCTGATTATAAACTCCCATTTCCCACAGTCTCCTAAATGGAAATTACAAATTCTTTCATTGGCTATGTTAAGATTATCTTTCTTTCAAAAATCCATCCTCATTAATTTATAAGACTTTTTGTTGTCTGATTTTAAATCATTTTCTTCTTTAAAACTGTATTTCACAGTAAAGAACATCATAGACAATTCAGTACATACTTTCAGAATAACCAGTGGGGTGGGTTCCAAATGTTCACAACATAATATAATGTTAAATGTTGAAGGTGATTAATATGGTAATTTGTTTATTATGCACTGTATACATGCTTTTAATGTCCATTCTGTATCCTACAAAGATGATTACATGTAAGTCATAAATTATAATAAACATTTTTTTTAAAAAAGGTATCTGTGAAAAGCCAGTGTCATAGCACAGTGGTTCAGTTCAGTGCATCAGAAGCAGTATTATATATGACTGACCATGGTTCAGATTCTGGCTCCAGTGGCTTGAAAAATATGCCAAACATTTGTGTATGCATTCCCTAAATCCTGACAAGATGAATAAATGGAGGAAAAATGTTTCAGTATGGCCATGCCCCATTGGAGGGGCTCTCTCTAACTCTTTCTCTGGTGAGTGCTAGTGCCCTCTGGTAAACAAAGAACAAACAAGTAAACAAAAAACGTACTGAAAAAAAAAAAAAGACACCTAAAAAAATCAGTAATTTGAGAAGCGGATTCCTCATGGCTCCTGCAAAGTAGTCATTTCAGGGGACAGGAAAAATGAAGATTTTCTACTGATAATTCAGCCTCCAGCAAACAAAGCTAGCATGGTAGGGAGCCCCTGTGACCTTCTATCTGCCTCTGGGTCTCTGGCTTTGTCTCTCTCTACTTCTGTCCTCTCATATTTTTGTAATTTTTCCTTTTTACAATTTTTTTAAAGGTAAAGTTTTTCCCTTGCTCTCAGCTCCACCTTTTGTTTTGTTAATAATCAATCCCCTCTGCTCCCTCCGCCCAGGCAGGAGATTTGAGGCCTTCCTTCAGAAGTGGATTCCTCATGGCTCCTGCAAAGTAGTCATTTCTATTTTCTATTTTTTGGGTTTTTAAAATTTTTTTTTTTTTTTTTTTTTTTTTTTTTTAGTTTTTCTTAATAAAAACAATAATTACATTTTTCTTGTGTTTTTTATGTCTTCTTTTCTCTTTCTTTGTCATTGTTTCTCTCTCTTTCATTTTCTTTTTTCTTGTCTCTCCACTCTTCAATATCCCTTCAACGTGTTTCTAGATGGATCTAAGGGCACTGTAGCTAAACATCAAAATACTATTAGGGTTAACATATTCCTCAATATCTACTGAAGCTGCTGCACCAGTGATCACAACAGAATGGCAAAGAGATTCCAGGTCACCTCTTTCTGCTTGCTCCTGAACACTCAGATTGAACTTCAAGAATTCAAAAGAAACACACAATCCATCAGATGACAAGAAATCACTGCAGGACCACAAGAAATATGGGAAAGCAAGAAAATACCTCTCCTCCAAGGGAAAAGAATAACTCCTCTTCATCCACCAGCAGTTCAATGGAAATCATGGAAATGTCTGATAAAGAATTTAGAACATTCATAATGGCAAAGCTAACTGAGATAGAAGAGAAGAGAGACAATGAACTGCTAAAGAGAAAGGAGAAAGAAGTTGATGAGCTCCAGGAGGTGAGGGAATTCTTTCAAGATCTAAAAGAGGAATTACACGCTTTACAAAAGAGTCAAACAGAACGATTAGAAATGAAGTCTATAATACAGGAAGTAAAAATCTCCCTTGAAAGTATTAAAAGCAGACTAGATCATACAGAAAATAGAATCTCAGATGTAGAAGAGAAAATGGCTGGCCTAGAAAAATCCACCATGAAGACTGAGAAAAGGGCACAAAAATTTGAGAATAATATACGAGAAGTACTAGATACCATCAAACGTCCAAACATCCGGATAATTGGCATTCCAGAAGGTGAAGAGATCCATAAGGGCATTGATAATCTATTCCATGAAATCCTACAAGAAAACTTTCTAAACCTAGAGAGGCATTCAAAGATCCAGTCCCAAGAAATACAAAAGACCCCAAATAGAATCAACCCAAGAAGATCTTCTCCAAGACACATTATAGCCAGGTTGACCAAAACCACAGACAAAGACAAGAGACTAAGATTGGCAAGAGAAAAACATCAAGTTACCTACAAAGGACATCCCATCAGGCTAACAGCAGATCTATCATCGGAAACAATGCGGGCGAGGAAGGAATGGGAAAATATATTCAAAGTGTTAAGAGAAAAGCAATTCCAGCCGAGAATACTGTACCCGGCAAGATTATCTTTCAGGTGGGAAGAAAAGACAAGAACATTCTCAGATAAACAAAACCTGAAAGAATTTACCAGCACCAGACCAGATCTCCAAGAAGTTCTCAAGGGTGTGCTATATCAGGAAAATTAAATACAGACACACGGAGAGAAGAGTTCAAAAACTAAGAAAGCGGCCAGCTTAATGATAGGGACAAGTCTGGAGTTGAATATTATATCCCAGAATGTAATAGGAAAAATGGAACCAGAACAAAAGATAAAGTACATGAGACTGATAGGTTCATGCACCTACCATTTGAACAGAATCCTAACTTGTTTCCTGGCTTTAAGAAAAGTACCTTAGCATTTCTATAATTTAAGTTAAAATTGGTTTTCTTAATAGTACCATATAAACTTACCATTGAAATTAGTTAGATTATTTAAGAAATCGTGTGATCAATACAATGTGGGTGGAAAAGGAATAGAAGACAATTGTAAACACCAGAGACAGTGGGAGAAGAGGGTGGGAAAGGACAAAGGGTCAGAAAGAGGGGTAAAAAATTCTAGGAAGTATAAATGGAAAATTTTGGATAATAATATGTATGATTAAGTCACTATGCAGTATATTCTGGATGGGAAATCATATTTTGTATGCTGTGATGATGCTTAGGGTAAGAATGTAAATTAAGTTACAAAAAAAAGAAAAGTTTCAGGAAAAAAAAAAATCCATTTGATGACCGCAGTTAAGGTATATAGCCCCAGCTAGGTGCTACTTTATAGGATGCCTAAAGTTAGACTTGTGTTCATGGGAATGTATATATCACCTGTGTTTGCTATGAAAATGTTTAGATTAATTAAGATCTTTAGTAATTCAACAAAAAATGGGGGGAAAACACTATAGAGAGTAAACATGGATACCAGAGACAGTGTGGGAAGAAAGTGGGAGATGGCTGAGGGTAAGAGATAGGGAACCAAGGATGGGGGGGGGGGGGGTTGAAGCAAAACATGCAGGAAATAAGAAATGGAAAATTATTTGTTGACAATAACATGTATGTGGATGTGCTTGATTGAGACAATGTACAGTGTACTCTGGATGGAAAATCTCATTTTGTATGCTGTAATGATGTACAGTGAATGAACATAAACAAATAAATTTAAATTAAAAAAAAATCAGTAATCTCACTTGTTTCAGGAAAAATAAATAAATAAATAAATAATAATAAAAACAAGAATTTATGTAGAAAGGTTGATCTCTCCAATGGTTTTTCTGCCTTTAATTTTCTTTTCTTAAATATTTTCTCCATCTTATCCCATTGTCTAAAAGGTTTTCATTTGTAATGTTAAGAAATATATTTGCACTCTGGCTTAAGAATTTGAAGAATTGTGCTGTTTCAAAATGATTTATTATATCATTAGTGTGGATCTATGCACTACATAGCTGTGGTATAGTTAGAGGAAAGGAAATATAGTTGGGATCATAAGAACTGAATTCTACAATAATTCTAGTTTTCATTCTTGTTCGACTAAATAACATGATTTCTTTGGCCACTGAAAATTTACTTGTAAATACTGAAATTAGGAAATAAAATCTTTAAACACCTTTGTAAATTAAAATTCTGCAAGTAAGTTACTTGAGAATGAAAACAGTTTTCATTTGACATGAAAATTATCTTTGTAAAATTGTAGATGAAATAGACCAACTCCTTGAAAGATAGAAACTACCAAAAGTCAACCAAAAGGAAATAAGGTAATCAAATAATATTATATATACATCTAAATACATTAAATTAATATTTAGCTTCTTTCCAATAAAGAGAATTACAGACCCAGAAGCTTTCACAGGTAAATTCTACCAACATTTAAAGAAGAAATCATTTCAAATCTACAATACCAGTGTTACTAGACAACTAAGTCCAACTGCTTCTTCTCATGGTCAGTGAAATGAGAGACAGAGGCACAGAAGTGATATTATTTCTGTAACCAGTTACAGGAAGACAGTCGTTAAATACCATCAAACTGCCTCAAAAAGCTCAACATGTTCTCAGTATTTACAGATAAAAGCACATGCAAATCATTCCTCACTACATTCGAGTTAGTTGCCTTTCCCTTTGTAATTTTCCAGATTCCTTCAAATACTCATTCCTGGTTTCGCATCTGACCATTCCTCAAGCAGATTTCCCAGTAACTCAGCATTTAGTCAGATTGTTCTTGTTAGAGGTGTTTCTTAATTCAGAATGGCTCCAATCCTGCTGGCCTTCTTTAATCCCCATGATAACGCCCACAGATATCATGATTGCATTTTATTACAAAAAAGCTGAAAATCCTCTCCCTTATCACTTCTAGAGTTGTGGAATGGTCAGGTAATGAGTTTTAATGTATTCACAATAGAGTATGAGCATCCTTGTGAATATCAGGTACCCAAACAATTACAGTAATTATCAATGTTCTTATTCCTATAAGTATATTTCTTAGCCCATTCTGGAGTCAGGAAAAATGTTAGAAAACCTATCGGCAATCTCCTTTACCAATGGGTATGTTGATCTAAAGTGATCTGAAATCAAGTTGCCTTTGTCTAATTTTTCTACTGCTTGTCTCTACTTGTAAGGATGTATTTATAAACAAACAGAAGTATTGTCATACAAACACTACCTTGCCATTCTAGTATCTAGTATTGCTTTTGCTAGACTCTAAACACAACCACAAATTACTTACAGTCTCACTAGCTATGATCAACAGAGTCTGGGATAAATCTCATAACACACGTCGATGGGCTACAATTCCCACCAAGTAACATTATAGCCAAAGAAATATTCACCCCATCTAGTATGTCCCAGGTAAGTAAGTCCCTTCGAGACTGGTCCAGTGTTTAGTCTCAGTAGAATTGTGAATGGTAGCCAATCAAAATCAATAGTCATGAAAATGTTTCAAGATGGGATGCAAAAACTTACGTTACATCCAGACGTGGCCCTTCCCTATTCATCTGTTAGCTTTTCATATCTTTATCATATCCTTTGTTTGGCTATTTGGCATTCATCTGGCTCAGAACAGGAATGGTATTTGGTGAAGCCCCACCTGTGGAAGAAATGGGGCTTGGATATTGGCATTTACCTTTTTTTTTTTTTTTTTTTTTTTTTGCTATTTATCAGGCTGTCTAGTCTACCAGTCCATTCCCTTCAGCCTCATTGGCCTTAGGTAATTGGACAGTCTCTAAGAGTTCCATTATCTGGGTGCCATTTTTACTCTTCTTGGCATCAGCTCAGAGCAGCCTTGTTTCTTCTAGATAGTCCCACAAGCATGTACAACCACGAAGGCATACTTAGAGTCTTTGTATATGTTAGCCCATTTTCTGTGGATATAGTCATCCCTCAAGTTAGAGAGATCAATTCTGTCTTCTGTGCTGTAATCCTAACAGGTAAAGGTTGCATCTCAGAGTTTATAAAAATCATTCCTTGACTGTGCTGGAAATGCCCAAGTTGAGATGCCTGAAAACTTCTCAATTATTTTTAATTGCAGAGTATGTAGCTCCAGAACCTACAAGAAAGCCTAGTTTTTATTTTCCCACTGTCTGTTGTACCTAGTGCTTCTTATCATTCAATAATTCTCAAAAAAAACTAAAGCAAAGACTGCACCAGAGTACAACTCAAATGAGCATAATTTTCAAACATGCTTAACGAAGGTCTTCATTAGCAAAAATCTCCAAATAACAGTTCTTGTTATTGAGCATGCTAATAAACTCCATGGCCTTCTTGGCTTGGTTTAGTCAAGGCTGACATAAAAGACTCCATTCTGAATCTGAAAACGTTCACATTTTCCCCTGTTGATCCAGAACTCTCTTTATAAAAATTTTTTATCATTATCCTATGGTCATGCTTTAACCTATCCCTTAGTACTTCGATGGACCTGTCCTACTTTTAAATCTAGTTGTCCCACACCAGTGGGGAGTGAATGGAGACTAGAGACTAAGAGTCAGTGTCAACTCCCAGCATTACCACCCTTTTTTTTTTTTTGGTCACATTTAAGTGATAGGGGAGGAGGCTTTAAAGGAATGACTTTCAAACCAAGATTATCTGAAGTCCATTGATCTTAAACTTTTCAGAAGCCTGCATTTATGAGTACTTATTAGAGTCTTTTTGTTTTCCATAGGAATCAATTTTGAAACTACAGATAACAAAAACTTAAAGTAGCTGTAATTAATATAGCCAAGTTGATCCAATCAATAATGATGCAATTGACAAAAATCTAGCTATTCCTATTGCACACAGCCTTCAAAGATAACCAGAACTTGATGGATAGAGTCATCAGTACTATTAGAACTTCAAAATATTTATATGATATTAAGAACATTTATAGCAATAGCATTTATATAAATATTAATTACTTCATCAATTGACTACTTCTCATATAAATTGATATACATGTAAGCCTAAGTGAAAAATAATTAATTTGTAATTTGATCTTGAGGAAGCCTGTCAAAGATGTCAGAAAACGTCTGATCAAAGCAGGATCAAAGGGGACCAGCAGTTAGCATAATGGCTATGTCGCTGGACTCCCATGTAGTCGACCGCGGTTTGAGTCCCGGACCCGGTGGCTTAAACTCACGCCGGGCGAGTGTGCGTGTGTGCCCAAGATCCCGAGAGGAGAACGGAGGAGAAGGGATTGTGGCATGGCTATCCCCTCTGGAGGGTAATTTCTCGCTTTCTGTCTCTCTGTCTCTCTCTGGCAAGCACACGTGCCCTATAGCAAAAACCTCTCCAAAAAAAGAAAGGAAAAAAAAAAGCAGGATCAAAGGTCACTGGAAAACAATAGTTATTTATTTAACCAAAATAATAACCAAAATATTTGAATATCAAATACATTAAATTATATAGCTAAAAGGTTTAACCTTTTTTTTTGAATTATTTTATTTAACTTTATTTGTTTATTTCAGTTTGACCAGAGAGAGATAGAGAAAGAAAGTGAGAAAGCAAGCCACCAGGTCCAGGACTCGAACCACGGTTGGCCATGTGGGAATCCAACACCTTTAACCACCACACCACCTGCCGGCCCCAGGTTTAACCTTTTAAAGCCTAGTTTTCCTAAGCATTCAAAACAACTAAGCATAATCACTGTTGCTTATGCAAGTTATCAAGATGTAAACAATATCCTCTTGTGGTATGATCGCTTTTGCTATGAGTAGATTAATACTTCAAGAAAAAAATGTTGTAATATAGGAGGGAAAATGTATAAATAATTAGGCCATTTTACCTTAGCACAAAAAATTTATGAAACAGAAATGTATCTTTACCATTACATCTTTCCCGCTCACTGTCTCTCCTTTCTCTCTCTCTCTCACTTTAGTGAGCACACATACCCTAGGGAACAACAAATGCTATGGGGTAAGAGGAGAGGCAACATTTGGTTAATTGTGCTGGGATATAGCAGCAAAATGGAGGGAACATTAGATGCTAAAGGCTAGAGAAGAGTTGCCATTTGAAATGACATTAACCCAGGAAAAAGGAAGACGAGAGGGAATTATAAGCATAAACTATTTATCTTTACTTTTCTCATGATGAAGATTCTGGAAAAAAGTATTCTATGCTGGAATATTTACTCTTTCTTCTCTTTTATTCTCAACTGAGTGAGAACATGTAATGCCTCCCCCATTGCATTTTCCTGGTACTAATCTTTTCATAAGGGCCAATGACTTCCCAACTCCCCAGTCTAACAAAATTTTATAAGAAAATTCTGATCTAATAGACAACTCTGCTGAGTTTGCACCTCCGGACTACCCATCTTCTTTAAACCCTTAATGTTTGGTTGTCTAGTGACTCTGTCTTGGTTCTCTTTCTACCTCTTGGATCATTTGTTAGGCTGTCTGACACCCTTGAAAATGTATCTGCAGCTCCCATTATAGGGAGCTTAAGGGACCAAGAGCCCCAACTGTAGTTCTCTGAAGTGTGTTGCTGTGTGTGCTCCAAGATCACACATTTCACAGGATGCTTCCAGCCAAAAACTATGTAGCAGGAACACCCCATCAGGCCCTTCACAGGGAGACATGAAACACCTCTGAAGGCCAGCTTTATCTGATGATTCCCCATTAGTCTTGTCAACTTTCCTTAGACTTCATGGCCAGACTAGGACACTTTCATCCAACCTTGCTTCCCTCTCCTCAATCAGGGTCAAATCACATCATAATGTGACAGATTTTTTCAGCTTTTCTTAGATTCCTCCCTATTTTATCTTTACAGTCATTTCATTAGGAAACTTTGCACATTTAATCCTATGATGGTATCCTCGCCTCAGAATACATGAATGCAATTATATATATATATATACGTATATATATATATATATATATATATATACACACATACATACACACACACACACATATATATATATCACATATATCTCATATATATATATATATGTACATATCTATTTGTTTCTTACATTTGCCTCATCAATATGTGCTCAATATGCGTTCCTCATGGTTCTGTTCAGAGTTCTCCATTTTTTCCCATCCTAGTGGAAGCCAGTAGTTTCCACTATAGCCTATACCTATTGCAACCAAAATATATCTTTACACTGGATCTTTTGGGATCTATAATTATCTTTACTAAATAGATATGTCCATTTAGATGTTGCAAAAGCCCTACAGGTTTTAAGTTTAAACTAACTTTATCTCACCTCTGTAAAGTGTTTTATTGTCTATATTCTTTGATCAGGTAAAACAATCAAAATTCACTACAAGAAAGACATATTTTTAGTTTATCAAACAGAAACTGACTAAATACAGAAAATAAACATACTTATAAAACTTTTGGAATGGTTGTAGACATTATGTCATTCAAATTTTATACCACCTGAGCAGTGATCAATAAATCAGAAGGCTGCTGCTGCTGCTGCTATTATTCCTGATAAACAAGAAGTGACAAGACACCCAAAGGTCAAGTTGCCTAACACCAAGGTTCACACCTGTCAGAACTATCAGCCAGCTGCATGGCTGCAGGAAGCTGAATTCCACCTCACTTATTTCCAAATCTCTGAAGATCTCATCCAGTTAGGAAAAACTGATTCACATGCAGCACCCAGGCAGCAGGGGAGTCTGAATAATGTATTTTAGTTTTCTAAACTTTTAACTGAAGGAGATTAAATTAGAAATTGAGAGAGCTAACCTGTCCAGCACCTTAGTGGCACCAATATTTACTCATTCACTGACCTCAAAATAAATAAATAAATAATGGCATTAAAGATTTCTTTCTCTTTCTCAATCCATTTTTAGTATTCGCAGTCTTGTCTGCAGCATAACTGCTACTAACTTCTCTCAGATCTTCGCTATTATTGGGGCCTCTATAATGATATCTTAGTATCCAAGGTTATTGTAACTTCCCACCTTTATTCTTCATAATTTCACACAGTTGCTTTCCGAAAACATACATCTTATCATGTTATGCCATCAGTCTTAAAGTTCTTTATCGAAGGCAATATAGGACTCATCTAAGATTTTTAGATCTTTCACAAGGCTAAGGAAATGAAGTTTTGCCCACTGTCAAGACATGCAAAACCCAAGATGACCTGTTTCCTGCTAATATCTTCAAACACATGTACGTCTTTTTCATGTATTCCAGCCATGCCAAATAATTTTTAATTCCCCAAGTTTGCAATATCCTCACAACACTTTAATTTGTGGAAATTTTTCCATGTGCCTTAAATTTTCTCTCTACCTATTTCCCCCAGGTAAATGTGACCTTTCTCCAGTTCTCATATAAATAAAGCATCCTGGGCCAGCCCCACAGCACAGTGCTTAAGGAAACTATATCCCACATGGCTTTCTCTCATGCAAATCATGGTCCTGGAAGCTTGAAAAACACATTGGGTGCATGTATGCACATGCCCAAAAGCCTGATGAGTAGGAGGAATGAAATAAAGGGGGTTGCAACATGGCCTTACCCCATTGGGAGGTGCTTTCTCTTTCTCCTTCTCTTTCCTCTCTCTCTCTCTCTCTCTCTCTCTCTCTCTCTCTCTGGCAAGTGCAGGCAATAAATAAATGTTTAAAAATAATATAAAAATTAAATAAACACCCTCATTCAATAAAGTTGAGACCTAATATGGCATAGATTATTTGTACTGATTGTCATTATATCACTGACACCAACAATGATATAGGAATTATTAGTTTAGAGTTAGGTCCCCCCATTTAGACGACATATACTCTGAAATTACTCAATAGCAGAGAACATATATTATTTACCTCTGTATCTGTAACATAAATGTTAGACTTACATATAAAGATTTTAATTAGTTATTATAAACATATTCAAATAATTAGTGGAAATCATATCTAAATAATTACAGAGAAGTCTGAGAACAATGTTTCACCAAATAGAAAACATCAATAAAGAAGGGTAAATTTTCATGATTGAGGCTTAGGTGGTTTTATATGTATATGTATGTATGTGTATATATATATATATATATGTGTGTGTGTGTGTGTGTGTGTGTGTGTGTGTAATCATGCCAATAGTACAAGCAACCCCCCCTCAAATTGATAAATTGGACATCCTCAAAATGAAAAAGTCTGTGCTTTGAAGGACCCTGTCAAGAAATTGAAAAGGCAATAATATCCAAAATCCAGATGGAAAGAAACATCACAACTCTACAAAAAAAAAGACAAACCAATTAAAACATGGCCAAAGAACCTGAATGGACATATTTCTAAAGATTGTATGCAAGTGTCCAATAAGTACATGAAAAGACACTCAATATAATTAAGCATTATGAAAATGGAAATAAAAAGCACATTGAGTTTACACTATTAGGATGACTAAAATAAAAAAGATGGACAATAGCAAGTGCTGACAAGAATGTGGAGAAATTGGAACCCCGTACTTGGTGGATGGGAATGTAAAATGGTGCAATCACTGTGGAAATAGTTTGATAGTTTTTTAAAAAGATAAAGGTATAGTTATTATCTGACCCATAGGCTTTCATTCCTGACTATGTGCCCAAGAAAACTGAAATCATAAGTCCACACAAGAAAGTTGTACATAAATGTTTATAGTAGTATAATGCATGAGAGTCAAAACTAAGGAACAACCCAAAGGTTTCAAAATGGATAAACAAAATTTCAGAATGTGTTATGTCCATAGAGTGACATTATTCAGTCAGAAAAAAATAAACCAAATCCTGGTTCATGCTACAGTATGGTGGAACCTTGAAAACATTATACGGCATAGAATAAAAAAGCCACATAATCCATTCTTCCAGTTATGTGAAATGTCCAAAATAGGCACATGTATAGAGACAAAAAGTAAGTTCCAGTTGTAAGGGGTGAGGAGAGGGGAGAAATGGAAAGTAACTGCTAGTGGGTGATAAAAATGCTTTGGAAATAGAAAGCAGTGATGGCTACACAATTCTGAATATACCCAAAAAAGCCACTTAATTGTACATTTTGAAGAGATGATTTTTTTTTCTGGTATGTGAATTACATCTCGATTTTAAGAGAGAAAAAATAAGGCAAAGGAGAGGAAATTATTTCCAGCACTTGATGTTCCAGCACATCTCAATTTTAAGAGAAGAAAAAATAAGGCAAAGGAGAGGAGATTATTTTCAGCACATGTATTCAAACAGTGCCTTACAAGATAAGGGTGATTGTGGTAGCCCAAGTAAATGGATAGAATCAACTCATGGGAGAATCTCTAATGTAGGTGGTATCAAATCCAATTGCGATAAAGTTTTCTTGAAGGAAAATCGCGAAAAGTGAGTTTGGTAAGGAGGAAGAGAGAAGTCAGAAATACCGGTAAAACCAAGAGTAGTTTACAAATGATTATGTGCAGGGATTTCTGAGAAAGATGAAGAAATCAAATATGCTCTGAATTGGGACAAGCAGATGACATAATAGTTATGTTGCTGAACTCCCACATAGCTGACCGTGGTTTGAATGCCAGACCTAGCAGCTTAAAACATATCAGACTTGTGTGCGTGTATGTGCAAAATCCTGAGAGGAGAATGGAGGAGAAGGAATTGCAGTGTGACCATCCCCCAGGGGATGATATCTTGGTTTCTGTTTCTCTGTCTCTCTGGTGAGTGCATGCACACTATACCAAAAATCTCTCTCTCAAAAAAAAAAAAAAAAAAACAAAAAAAAAAAAAAAAAACAAAGTATATATACACACACACACACACACACACACACACTGACTTTTAAGCAAATGGGACATGTTTGCCACCAAGAGAAATAGCAAGTACAAAGGCAAGAGTTAATTTAAGAAGAAGATTATTCAGAACTCACTATCTGATGCTTAACAATTCAGTAGATTTCTTTCCTATTACTTACTAGATAACTCACTACTAAGGCACATCCAAAATAAGGGGAATAAATGACTCTCATGTAATTTATGTTTGCTGCTTATAAGTAGCTTCAAAAAATATTTGGAAGTCAGGATAATTAATTGCTCGCTGCTATCGTAGATAAACCTCATTATCTCAGCAGCTTAGCACTGTGAAACGCATTGCTCACCCACATCACAGTTCCATGCAGTTGGTAGGCTGGAGTGTGGACGGCATGGAGATGTGAGTTCAGTGTTACGCAATCATTGAAGGAGAGAGGCTCCTTCCATGTGATTCTGCCATCTCTAGCGTGAGGCTTAAAGACAATCTCCAGCCATTTACTTATAGACAGGACAGAAAGCATGGAGAATCATGAGGGAGGTGACGTGACCTGCAGCACTTCTGCCCATGTTTCATTAACTACGATTTGGTCATAACCCATCTCATGCCACCCAATTCCATCAACAGGAGATGTTAATTTAATTCAATTAATAGGAACCATTCTTAGCATCATTTCTGTCCAAAAAGAGAAAGAGGATACAGCTCCCACTTAAATCATTGAAAATTCAGAATTAATCCTGAAATAATTCTTATTTTCCCTATTTTCAGTAGCCACAACTTTTAGAGAACTAAATCCAAAAATAATCACAGCAAGAAAATCTCAATATAGAAAATTTCACAACCAGGAGTTTAATTAACTCAAAAAGTAACTTTATTGCAACCTTTCTAAAACTTAAGCAAATAGTCAGAAACTCCAATAAATAACTAGCATTCACTAGTCCTGGTTAGATAAGCAAAGTAGCCATAGTATTTGCAGGTTTAATTCACAAAACTTTAAACTGTAGAAGTTAAAAAAGCATTGCCTTGGAGACCAGCAGTTAGCGTAATGGTTATGTCGCTGGACTCCCACGTAGTCGACCGCGGTTTGGGTCCCGGACCCGGTGGCTTAAACTCACGCTGGGCGCATGTGCGTGTGTGCCCAAGATCCCAAGAGGAGAATGGAGAAGGGATTGCGGCGTGGCCATCCCCCCTGGGGGGTGATTTCCTGCTTTCTGTCTCTCTGTCTCTCTCTGTCTGTCTGGTGAGCTCACACGCCCTATAGCAAAAACCTCTTCAAAAAAAAAAAAAAAAGCATTGCCTTTAAAAATATAAATTAAAAAGGAAATATTGCCTAATTATTGAATTTTATGAGTTCAGAGTAAATACAGTTACATTAATGCTCTGTAGGTTTTACATATTGTGAATAAAAGAAAAAATTTCCTAGCTATGGTAGCAGAAATCCTGCAATGAAGAAATTTCAGATATTAGAAAATGAACCCCTTCTAAAATTCTTTGATAAATTGTAGGTACTTTCACAGTTGGTCCAGTTGTGGCAAGTCTACCTTTGTTACAAAACATCATCCCTGTGCTTCAGGCATTTAAAATTGATGTAATACAGCCTAGGTCCTTAATTCAAAAAATTTAAAACGGTAAATAAATTCAATGTCCTGATCAAAAAGTGTATCTAGTTCAGGAACATAGGGCAATGTACTTTCCGTTCCATTTTTACACACACACACACACACACACACACACACATCTCTTATTTAAAAAATCATAATAATAATTTTTTAAAAATCCTGGCTGCCTCAAGATGGTTTATTGTGATATCACAGAATCTCCTCTAGGAATCAGTTGTTTTCCTTGAAAACTCGAAGAAGGAAATTTAGTCTCTCACGTCCCGCTTGCTTTCCAATTCCACAAGCCTGTGATTCTGAATCAGTGCTGCCCTGCAATTTGTGTCTGAAACATAAGCAGTGCTCAGACTCCCTCTGCCCCAGGATTGGTCAGGAGGAGGCAGAGGAGGAGCCACTCTGAACATTTCCCCCCTCTAGACATCATTAACATCAGCAGCTGGCACCCAGAGCGCCTAACCCTCAAAACAATGCTCAGGCTGGGAACTGACACTGCTGAAAAGCAGCTGAAGCCAGCATGTGTGCAAAGATATGTCTCCCCGTGGCACAGCTGCTGCTCAGAAAATTATTCTTAAAAGACCTGCATGCATAAGCCTAAAGTTAAAGCGGGAGTGAGAACAAAACAGCCAACAGCAGATTCTTTCAACTGAGAACGAGCATTGGGAAGCCTTGAGATTTTAAAGTGATGGTGTTGAGAGCCGTACTTCAAAGACACTAAAAACTCCACTTGGAGCGCTGGAACTGGTGACACTTCCTCCCAGCAGGCATGCAATTATAGCCTCGTAACCTCCAGACAGAAAAAGGCTTGGAGAAAATAATTCGATCAGTCCAGGGGGCATTGGAATCCACTTGCTGCATGATGAATGCCACCCACCACCGTGGGATGCACACTTCTCTCCACTTCTGGAACCGCAGCAGCTACGGGCTGCACAGCAATACCAGTGAGTCCCTCGGAAAAGGCTACTCTGACGGAGGGTGCTACGAGCAACTTTTTGTCTCTCCTGAGGTGTTTGTGACCCTGGGCGTCATAAGCCTATTGGAGAATATTCTAGTGATTGTGGCAATAGCCAAGAACAAGAATCTGCATTCGCCCATGTACTTTTTCATCTGTAGCCTAGCTGTGGCTGATATGTTGGTGAGCGTTTCAAACGGATCAGAAACCATTGTCATCACTCTGTTAAACAGTACAGATACGGACGCACAGAGTTTCACGGTGAATATTGATAATGTCATTGACTCAGTGATCTGTAGCTCCTTGCTTGCATCGATTTGCAGCCTGCTTTCCATTGCTGTGGACAGGTATTTTACTATCTTTTATGCTCTCCAGTACCATAACATTATGACGGTTAAGCGGGTTGGGATCATCATCAGTTGCATCTGGGCGGCTTGCACCGTGTCGGGCATTTTGTTCATCATTTACTCAGATAGTAGCGCTGTGATCATCTGCCTCATCACCATGTTCTTCACCATGCTGGCTCTCATGGCTTCTCTCTATGTTCACATGTTCCTGATGGCCAGACTTCACATTAAGCGGATCGCTGTGCTCCCGGGCACCGGCACCATCCGCCAAGGCGCCAACATGAAGGGGGCGATTACTCTGACCATACTGATTGGGGTCTTTGTGGTTTGCTGGGCTCCATTCTTCCTCCACTTAATATTCTACATCTCTTGCCCCCAGAATCCATACTGTGTGTGCTTCATGTCTCACTTTAACTTGTACCTCATACTGATCATGTGCAATTCAGTCATTGATCCTCTGATTTATGCACTCCGAAGCCCAGAACTGAGGAAAACCTTCAAAGAGATCATCTGTCGCTATCCCCTAGGAGGCCTCTGTGACTTGCCTAGCAGATACTAAGTGGGGACAGAAGAGACCTCATTTTTACACAGCCTTGACTGTGTACTTTTGCAACAGCTTTCTCTTCTGTGCAGGGCATTAACTGAGAAAATCCACTGTGTAAATTTAAGTTTATGATTTTTGACATGAAAATATGGCTAGTCTTTGGATTATTTCTAACATCACACTGCTGTTTGGCTGTCAAATGTTAATCTACACTGCGTATTGTGAGCGCTATAAATTTACCCAAAGAAAGTCTTTATTAAAAGCTGAACAATGTCTCTTTCTTGTTATTCACAAAAATTTGACACATTGCTTGATTTACTAATGTACATTAGAAAACAGAGTCTCATTAAAATAGATTCAAATACTTTCTTACACTACATTATACAACACTGAAACATAGGATATAATTCTATCATTTAAGGGGAAATTCTTAGAGAATCAGAAAATCTGAAATTTCCTGTGTATGAATTAAAAACAGTATTTCTTAGTTAGAACCAACACTGAAAAATTCAAGGGATTTTATAAAAGCTTGTTCCTTTTTCCTATGCAGAAGTAAAAATGAAGAAGCTCCTCCTAAGAGAAAAAGAAAGCTACTGGAAAATAAAAAAGAAAAGTGAGATCTTGAGTCAGAAAACTATGTGTGTTTTTGTAGCCAGAAAGACTTATCTACCCAAGCAGTGCATATTCTACCCCGACAATTTAATTTGGGGGTTGGGGTGGGGGGACCAGCTATGAAGGGTAAAGTGTTCTGGAAAACCTGCTAACACCTCTGGCTAGACTTTCTGATAACTAATTGTCTCACCGTCGTAAATAAAACAAAGAATGAGGTCTGTATGCTTCCTTAACAAGGGAATTAGTGTCTGCTGAAATGTCCGAAAAGTAGTACACTGAGATATCTGACTTCCACTCTCCGAAGAACTTTATGATTTATATTTAATTCTTTCAAGCATCACATGAAATTTACTTGCTGTTTGTTTGTTGCTTATTATTTGAAGTGAAGTGAAGGTGCCAATTATCAAGGATTTTAACTTTCAAAACCAAATCCATAGCACAAGTGTTTCCAGGTAATATTTCCAAGTCTCTGACATACGGCACCTGTGACACTGGTACATTACCAGAAGGAAGGGGGGTGCCTACTAAACCCCAGAAAGTATCATGAAATAAACTAGCTTCCTCAGCCACAACTTAGAGAGTAAATACTTCTTTTTATTTATAATAATCTCACAGATACAGTATTGATAAGTACAACCTATACTTTCTAACCTGTGTGTACTTTAAAGACTCTATTAAGCTGAGAATTACCAGTAAATTATCCTGTGATTCAATTTATAATGTCTTCAGATGCTCGTGGAAAGAGATAATATATGAAAGATGGAAATTATTTCAAGTCTAAAAGTTTTGTACACTGATTGTAAGACCTAAGGGACACTTGCAACCTTCCTATGAAAACATTATCTTAAAATATAAGAAGTTAAAGTTAGCAAAGGAAAAGTAACAGTGACACTGATTCTTAATTCCACTGAAATGCCTCTATTTTAAAGCAAAAATAAGTGTAAGGATTTAAAAGTAGACCAATTTCACAGTCAGAGCCCACAAGTATCAAGGAACATAGATGAGGATTTTGTCATTGCCACCATTCCTACCATCCTTTCACATAGTGATTCTCAGAAAACCCAGTGACTGGATATATGGAAAAGAGAGCTATAGACAAGCTACATCTTCCAGGGAAACTATTTTCTAGTCTAGTCTTTCTCTTTTAAGGGTGATTTCAGATGCATAAAGGGAAATTGTGGCTCTTTCTTCATCATGTTCATATTTGTCCCTGGAGCAGTTGCACTGTTAGGGGGTACATCGGTCATGAACCAGCTACGTACCACCAGTCTCCCCTCTGTGCCCACAGCACAGTGCCATGCTCATGTTTCCTATCCCCTATCCGACAAACCTTCTTCTATTATATTACCTCCTTTTACTCTAATAAAATCAGAATTCTCCCCCAAGTGACTGTGACTGCTAGAGCAAGTTCAGGAGAGGTGATTACTTCAGTCAGGGAACTTCAAATACAGGAAGAGCAAAGAACTGAGTTTCATAGAACTGCCCGAGTACATTCATGGGGGTGGTGGCTCCCTTGTGCCCTGCATTAGCAACATGTTATTGGAACACAACTTTAAAAAGATCAAACTCTGGCATTCAGATCCCAGGTTGGCTCCCCAGGCCCTGGCTAGTTCCATGGGCAGTTTTACTTTCCCTGCTGTTATATTTGTGTGCAGCCTGCTCCCCTGTTTGCATGTAAGCTCCTTGAAAATATAAGTTTTATACTCTTATTTTTATTTCCTGGCATATTTCACATATAAAATACATCCAAAAAATCCAATAAAAATGGTAAGTATAGTATTTTTGATTTCTGAAAGTGGTTTCCCAGATAGTCTCATTTTGGGTGTTCGTTTCTTTCTAACTGACACATAGTATTTGTACATACTTAAGGGTACAATATGATTTTTCAATACATGATTGCAAGGTGTAATGATTGAATGTGGGTAATTAGTATTATCAAGGATTTTAACTTTCAAAACCAAATCCATAGCACAAGTGTTTCCAGGTAATATTTGCAAATACCTGACATAGGGGGACCCATTGCCTCAGACATTTATCATTACTTTGTGATGGAAACGTTCAAACCCTCTTTTCTAGCTACGTTGAAATACACAATAAATTGTATCAGTCAGCAGCATGGTAGTTAAGGTGCTGGATCCCACATGGCTGACTGTGTGGTTTCAGTCCCAGACCCAATGGCTTGAAAAACACATGTGGTGCATGTGCATTTATGGCCAAAATCTCAAAAAGAGAAATGGACAACAAGGACTCTGCTGTGACCACATCTCTTTCTCACTCTCCTCCTCTGTGTCTCTCTGTGGCAAGCACGCAAGCCCTTTGGCATAATTAAAAAAAAATACACACACACACACACACATATAATAAGTTATTGTTAACTATGGTTATCCTCCTGGGCTCTCAAATCCTAGAACTGTCATTTCTTCTTAGCAAACTATAATTTTGTATCTGTTATCCAACATCATCTCTCTCCCTCCTCCCTACTACCCTGCCCAACCTATAGTGACCACACTTCTGCTCACTACTTCTATGATTATCTTAGGCATTCCTGAAACTGTCTAATTCTCTGAGGGTAATGATGGCAAATTAGACTGAGAAGCTGCCTAGCAATCATGTCCTTGCCCCACCTTGACAGTCTTCAGGGTAGGACAGTAGGAGTCACAGAGGTTCACTAGGGAAGGAACTTAGGCTTACTTGGATCTCACACCAAAATGTAGTAAAGACAAACTCTAGTCGCCCTTCTGAAAACCCCTGATCAATAAATACAAATATATGGAATCAGAGCGTGAATAAAGGAACACATAAAGTCTGTGCCACTGGAAGATCTTGGTTTTGCTGGGGACAGTAGAAGTAATTACAAATTGTTTTCACTGTCCCAAGTATTGACTAGTCCAGTTACGGTGTCAAGAGTTAGAGCTGTTGTGACTAAAGATAATAACTTCTCTAAAATTACACAAAGGACAACCACTCCTGCCCATTAAGTGTCTATTAAGGATAAATGGGCTATGACAAGTAGAAAACAGTGCTGCTTTATGCTTGTGACACTCCCATCTCCACCTCAGTGAAGTATCCCCTAAAAACTTGAGCTGTAGTAGCAGATGGCATTATGGTTATATTGTTGGACTCCCACATAGTCAATTGTGGTTTGAGTCCCAGATCCAGCAGCTTAAAACTCAAACTGGGCATATGTGCTTGCATGCTCAAAATCCCAAGGGAAGAATGGAGAAGAAAGGATTGTAGTGTGGTTATCCCCCCCTAGGGAGTGATTTCTCACTTTCTGTCTCTCCAGTAAGCTTTGTACTTTATAGAAAAAAAATCTCTATGAAAAAGGAAAGAAAAAGAAAAAAAAAAAAAGGTAAAGAAAAGAAACTGAGCTATAGGGGCCAGCAGATGGTGTGGTGGTAAAGGTGCTGGATACGGACATGGATGACCATGATTCAAGTTCTGGACTTGGTGACTTGAAAATCACTCCAGGTACATGTGCATGCATGCCCAAGATCCCAGGAGGAGAATGGAGGAGAAGGGATTGTGGCATGGCCATAACCACCCCCCCTCACGGGGGTAGCAATTTCTCTTTCCCTCCCACTGTCTCTCTCTGTCTCTCTCTGGTGAGTGCACATATTCTATGGTGAAAAAGAAAAAAAAAAGAAAGAAAGAAAAAGAAAATTGAGCTGTAACACATGGCCTAGCTTACACACCCCAAAGCCCAAAACTATTTCTCTCTCTTACTAAAATTCATGAGCTGACATCTTGTCACCTTTCAGCCAACAAGAGTGCCCAGACATTACGGTTTAAAAGAAAAAGACAGAGACAAGAAATGGAGAAAAAAGAGACCATGCTTACTAGGCTTGAGATCAGCTTTCCACTTCAACCTAATTGATGAGTTAGATAGGTAAAAAAATAAAAAAAAGATGTCATAAAACGTGTGCCCATGAGCAGGAAACTCAAACTCAACTTTCTGGTGACTGAAGAATTTCTACATGAGACTTAGAAAGAAATATGATTCAAGAAAATTGCAAGGGACTATCTTAGAGACTTTTGCATTGCAGTCACCATCTTTTATGTGGGTTCCATGTCTTCTTAAAGTGTGTTTGGAGGGACATTTGAAGACTGTATCTTGTAATTAATGATCTTGGGCATCACAGATATCCTAGAATCTATTCCATCAGACAATTTTTTCTCTTTGTGTGTGTAAGACAGCATAGGCAGAAAGGAGATTGGTGAAGAATATTGTTTTATCCATCATTTTTGTGTGTGCTATTCCATTAATTGGATGTTATTCTTACAGGTTTTTTTAAATTGTAGATTGTTTTGCCCTTTAATATTTCTCTTACTGATCTGGAAAGTAACATCATTATATATGATATGTGTTCTCAGTTAATGCCTCTTAGCTGATTTCTCCTAATTCTTTTTTTTATCCGCTCAGTATATCTTTTTATTTGTTTATTTGGTTTGGTTTGGTTTTTCTTTTTGTTTTTGCCATAGTGCAAGTGTGCTCATCAGACAGAGACAGAGAGACGCAGAGAGAAGAAACATGAGAAATCACTGCCTGGGGGGGAAGCCACGCTTCAGTGTCTTCTCTCCCATTCTCTTGGGATTTTGGGCATGTACACACAGGTATCTGGCATGATTTTCAAGCCACCAGGTCTATTATGCAAACTGTGGTCAGCCATGTGGGAGTCCATCGCCTTAACCACCATGCCACCTGCAAGCATCCACTCAATATATCTTAAGTTGCCACCTTCTGCTGTAATACAGTAATAGAATAATTTCAAAATTAAAAATTCAGATGTTTTATTAATGTGTTCAATAAAACAATAATTTATTTCAAATGGGTAGAACTGTGTCCATATCCCACTGCCTTGCCCTAGGCTACCTAGCTTCACAGAATCTTACTAGAAAGAATATACTTACAGAGGAAATAAAAGGAGTGGAAGAGAACTCTGCATATACTGCCAGGGTACTGCAGCATAGTTATCAAGTTTCAAGCAATGCACTTCCATCACGTCCACATCATGACTTCCAAAAGAAATAAAGAAAAATAGCCTGAATAAGTCATTTTAAAGTACAAACAGACGTGACCTTGAACTATTCCTAAAGAAGGAAAATGAGTATTCCCTGAAAAAAAGTTAAAGATTGCAAAAATTTAATTATAGCATTAGAATTGGCTTTGACAAATAGCTGCTGATTTAGTCTATAACATTGACATTTTAAAAAGTTAAATTAAAAATATTCTAAGTTGTTGAGTAGGCCTTAAAGTAGATGCTTTTGTATCCTTTTAGGTTGAAATGCAAACTGATATCATCATTTTTGAGGATAGTATGTAGTATGTATCATAAGCCCTAAAAACATCTGTCCTTTGATTATTTCATTACTATTCATTTTGGAGGTGTGATTGTTAGAGCTTATTGGAGGTGTACCTGATCAGAATCATTGACGCCACATCCGACGTACTCACCCTCAGAAACCCCAGTGTTTATTCGTGACACATCATCCCCTCATTATTCTGTGGGTAAAATATTGGTATGTAAGAAATAAGATGATAATTTATTATAACTTTCTAATAATATCTAGCAGATACCCTACGTTCCACTGCCTGTGCAGCAACTAACTTTTAAAATGTAGGCTATATTTTCAAGCATTTTTAGATTCACAGCAAGATTGATCAGAAAGTGCAGAGATTTCCACATATCTCCTCTCCTCACACTCGCACAGCCTCCCCTGCTATCAAGAACATGCAATAGAGTTTAACTGTTTTTTAACATTGACGAGCCTTCATTGACACATAGTCAGCAACTTAATTCATAGTTTATGTTCTGATTCATTCTGGTTTTGTACATTCTATGGGTTTGGACAAATATATAATGGCACGTATCTCCCATTATAACATGATATAAGGTACTTTCACTGTCCTAAAAATCTTCTGTGCTTTGTCTATTCAACCTAATCATCTCAACCCCAACAATTATTTCCTTGTGTGGATGTACTGCAGTTTATTCATCCATTTACCTGCTAAAGAACATCTTGGTTGCTTCCAAATTTTTGGCAATTACAAATAAACCTGCTATAGACACCAGTATACAGGTTTTTATGTGGACATAAGCTTGCAACTCCTTTGAATAAAAAAAAAAAAAGAAAAAGGAGAAATAATCAACTTTTTTTAAATTGCCAGAGAGAGACAGAACAAGAGAAAGAGAGAACGAGAAAAAGAGAGAGGGAGAAAGTACTCCCTAGTGAGTGAGGCATGGTCACACTACAAACCCTTCTTCTCCACTTTTCTATCATTTGGGATTTCAGGAATGCACACACATGCTCCCAGTGTGTTTGTCAATCTACCAGGGCTGGGTCTCAAACTGCTGTCTATATGTGATGGGCTCTCTTAACTAATAAGCTATAGGCTGGTCCAAGGAGTAATTCACTTTTAAAACCTTCAGTACAGGGAACCAGCAGTTAGCGTAATGGCTATGTCGCTGGACTCCCACGTAGTCGACCGCGGTTCGCGTCCTGGACACGGTGGCTTAAAACTCACGCTGGGCGCGTGTGCGTGCGTGCCCAAGATCCCGAGAAGAGAATGGAGGAGAAGTGATTGCGGCGTGGCCATCCCCCCTGGGGGGTGATTTCTCGCTTTCTGTCTCTATGTCTCTCTCTGACTGTCTGGCGAGCGCACGCGCCCTATAGTGAAAATCTCTCAAAAAAAAAAAAAAACCTTCAGTACAAAGACTGTGATGTATGCATCTACCCTTTAATCTTTTGTTAAAGGCAGATAGTTAATATTTGAATTATGCTGGTCAGAAGTGAGCCCCTCAGAAAGGGCTGCTAAGCATCATCAGAGGCTTCTATTAGCATTTCACCAAGAAGTTGAATAAAAAAATATATAAGGTATATTAAAAATGATTTTTCAATGGTGAAATGAGTGATTTTAAGACTCACTGACTTAAAATTATATAGCAATTTCCATAACTTGCATGAACAAAATATGAAATTTCTGCCCACTTAGCAGTCAACATAACATAGCCATGACCTAAGTCCCAAATAGCCCCATGTATCCCACCCACCACCTGCTTTAATTTTCTTGTCCAGCTTAAATATTTTGAAGTTACTGTGGCTAGTAGATGGAATAACAGTATGTCACTGGGCTCCAACATGGCCAGCTGTGGTTGGAGTCCCAGACCTGGTGGCTTAACCTTCATACCAAGGGCATGTTTGTTTGTGCCCAAGATCCTGGGTGAAGAATGGAGAAAAAGAGATTCCGGCAAGGCCATCCCCCTGGGAGCTGATTTCTCACTTTCCCTTTCACTATCTCTCTCTCTCTTTCACAAGCTCATGCACCCTAAGGCAAAAACTAATAACAAAAAAAAAAAAAAAAAAGAAGAAGGAAAAAAATATCTTGAAGATACCAAAAACAATTGTTAGAGAATTGCTTACCAGTATGAAAATGATTGTCTTGTGGTGTATGTTACAATGAACATAAGGAATATTTAGTATGGTGCCAATTATCTTAAGGAAAGTACCATCAGTTAGGAAGGTAATATCGATTATTTCATCAAGGGGCATGCTTCCTACAGATTGCTTCCCATTAGTCATAAATAATCAGTAGTAATTAATATTAAGGGACATGTTTACTTTTTTGTTTAATGTATTGATATTAGTATTGGGTAAGCTTATACCATAAATATATTTGTAATGTTTTAATTTTTAACAAAAAGGAAATATTACAACAGAAAAACAGCTGATAGAAATGCAATTGACAAATTATCAATGGTCTATAAATAACAGTAAACATAAAAGGAGTTATTTTTGAATGAGATAAGATTTTAAATATTATCTCTCTACACTTTTAAGTAGACTCAGAGAGACTGCCCGATTTTGTACATACAGTCAGCAGCAGCACCAAAACCTGAGACCTGGTTCCTGACTCGCCTTCCAGGTTTCTCTGGACTAAATTTCAGAACCTCCTTCTGTGGACAAATATTGCTTTCCTGGGACCAGCAGGTGGCATGGTGGTTAAGGCACTGGACTTCCACGTGACCAACAGCAGTTCAAGTCCCTGATCTGGTGGCTTATTTTTTAAATTTCCTTCTCTCTGTCTCTCTCTGGTGAATTTGTGTGTGTATAGCAAATTTTTAAATAATAATAATAAATTAAATTACTAATTCTAATAAATTAAAGATTAAAGAAAAATACAGCTTTCATAACCATACACACCTAGGACTGAATTCTAGTTACACCATTTTTTAAGATGTCAGATTTTGTTAAAGTTAGTTTTCTCATCATTAAATGTGCATAATAATACCTGCCTGATGGGATCTTTAAAACAAATGAAGAAAAAAGGTAATTAAATAATACCAACAATGTTAAGCTCTACATAACAGTCCTCAATACATAAAAGCACTAAAAAATGACAATTATTATTATCACTAGTTAAAATTCAAAATAAATGGATTAACCATGTATGAAGACTTCCTGGTTTTGCTATTTTTTTCAACCACTGAATGTTACCAATAAATACACGTAGGCTTATACATTTTTAAAATCAAATTTAATAATTGTCTTGAATTTGACTAGATTTTCTTGTATAAACATATCCGAACATAATCAATACATAGCCATACCTCTATTCTAAAAGGACTATTTACCACCAATAACACAAATTAAGATAATGTGCCAAACATGTAAAAACCAATGAGCTCATTTTGTTTTAGAGATTAATTGGCACTCATTAAACCTTATGCCATTAAATTAAATGTTAGTACAAAATAATCATTATCTAAGTTGAGGTTGCTGGTGTTCAATATAAACACTTGAATAAAGACCAAAAATAAACTTATAACCACATCTTCATGCTCAGTTAACTATTTATCCATTACATACAGATCAAAGCTGTGTGCATGAGACTAGAAAGAACACAGGGTTTGGACTAAACAAGCATCAAGTTCAAATACCAGATTTACTCTTTACCAACTTTAGAACCTTGGCCAAGTTACTTAAATTTCCTAAGCGTCTTTAGTCTAACCTTTGAAAGAAAAGTAATATCCATTATTTCACTATATGTTGTGATAAATATTAGATAATATAAAATTAGATGACAGTTTAAAAGGTCTAATACAGGGGCCAGTGGGTGATGGGGTGGTTAAGATGCTGGATTCACACATGGCTGACCATGGTTTGAGTCCCATATCCAAGTGCCTAAAAAGCACTCTGGGCACATGTGTGTGCATACCCAAAATCCTAAGAGGAAAATGGAGAAGATATTGTGGTGTGGCCATCCCCCCTCCCGATGTCAGAAATTTCTCACTCTCTCTGTCTCTCTCTTTCTGTCCAGTGAGCACACATACTCTATAGCAAAAAAAAAAAAAAAAAAAAAAAAAAAAAAAAAAAAAAAAAAAAAAAAAAGAGAGAAAGAAAAAAAAGTCTAGTATAGTGCTTGTCACCGTAGGTAGTTATTATTACAATGACCAATCAAATTACACTCAATGAAGCAAGGCAGGCTATAAAAAAGAGACATTGTATGTCTCCACTTAATACATACCAACTGTCCACACTCTATGGTAGAGATTGAAAGACTGGAGGACATAAAAGCAGCGAAAATAGTTATGGACACTGGAGATATAGTGGAAGGAGGGTGGTAGAAGGGAAGGAAAACAGGGAGAAAAAATAGAGAGGCAAGACATTTGTGAGAAGTAGAAATGATTTATTACCTGTTGAAGATAATGTGTATAATATTCTTAACTGGACTGGTCTGAGGTGTATTTCATGTTGGGTAAATTCTCCTTTCTCCTCTTGGGATCTTGGGCACACATGGGTAAATTCTCCTTGCAAGCCAAAATATGTATAGCAATTGAATGTTTAAAAAATAATAATAATAAAAAAGAATTTTTAAAAATTACACTTAAAAGTTTATCACAGCTGCAATTCTGAAAGAAGTTAAACAGTCATAGAGACATAACTATCCTCGGTCCCTTAGCATGGAGACAAATTGGTTTGAATCTGTTTTTAATATTGCGTTTATTTCTACCAAGTAGAAAAGGTGATAACAAATCCTTTTATTTATTTATTTATTTATTTATTTGGTTTGGTTTGATTTGTTTCTGCTATAGGGCTTGTGTTTTGTCAAAGATAGACAAAGAAAGAGAGAGAGGGGGAAAAGTGAGAAATCACACCCTGGAGGGATGGCTATGTCACAATCCCTTCTGCTCCACTCTCCTGTCAGGATTGTGGACACACACAGGTAAGTACCTAGCATGATTTTTCAAGGTTCAAGGTCTGGGACTCAAACCACACTGAAGATATGTGGTATCCAGCCACCTTAGCCACTACGCCACAAACTAATGCTAAATTAATTATTTTAAGTATGAAAAATTTTAAACAATCCTAAAATCATCAGTAGAGTTAGTAGGCAGAATAGGAAAATAAGAATTATTTCATTGGCTTTAATCATGGTTTAATTCTAACACTGAATGATGAGCTTAGAGTATTTTAATTATGTTCCACACCTTCTAAATATATGACTTCTACTTTCTTTTTTTTTGGAGAGGTTTTCGCTATAGGGCACGTGTGCTCGCCAAACAGAGAGAGACATAGAGACAGAAAGTGAGAAATCACCCACCCCAGGGGGGATGGCCTCGCCGCAATTCCTTCTCCTCCATTCTCCTCTCGGGATCTTGGGCACACACGCACACGCACCCGGTGTGAGTTTTAAGCCACTGGGTCCGGGACGCGAACCACGGTCAACTACGTGGGAGTCCAGCAACATAGCCATTATGCTAACTGCTGGTTCCCGACTTCTACTTTCTTATATGCACTCAATATTGAATGAAAATTAAATGAACATGATGCGTATATTTTGTAATATGCTTACTGAGCAAGAACATGAAAAGCTATATTTTCTTATAACAAATAAAGGATTCCTAGCATGATTCCTAACCACATGGGGAAAAGTGAAAAAATAGGGACCAGGAGATGATGTAGTGGTTATGTTGGTGTACTCCCACATGACCGACCACAGTTCAAGTCCCGGACCTGATAGCTTGAAACTCATGACAGGTACATGTACATGCATGCCCCAAATTGTTTTGTTTTGTTTTGTTTATTTTTTTATTATCATCATAATCTTGTTTATATTACATTGGATTGCATATAACTTTACGGTGCATTACATCGCTTTTTCAAAAGGGAATGCCATGCATGTCAGTCAATACAAAGATATTAATCTCCCCACTTCACCATTCAATACCTTTTCAATGTTTTTCCCAATCAGTATTATTATTCTAATTATTTTTTTAAACAGTCAATCACTATTTCTCATTTTGCTTGTAAAAGGACTTTACCCATCATGAAATACTTCTCAGACCAATCCAGTTGAGAATACTATACATGTCATCATCAACAGGTAATAAGCCATATCTGTTTCAGTGAAATATTGGAGGACGTAAATGCATGCCCAAAATTTTGAGGAGAATGGAGAAGAAGGGATTGCACCATGGCCATCCACCCTGGGGTGATTTCTCACTTTCCGTCTGTCTCTCTGGCGAGCACACTCACCCTATAGCAAAAATCTCTCTTACAAAAAAAGAAAAAAACAAAAACAAATAGCTTTGATCTATGAAGTAAATAAATGAATTTAGTCCTGTGTTAGTAAAGTTAATAATCACAGTTTACAATTATAATCAGTGTTTCATTGTCAAGAGATAATTTAAAGTCCCCCAAATACAGAATCAAGTAGAAATTTCAGAAACTCAATCAGCAAACTATTCAGTAAGATTTTGTATGGGTTCGGCTTCAAATGAAGTGATTATGGTTTATCTAAAGCTTACATTCTAAACAGTGTGAGACATTTCACTGTTACAGTCAAGTCGCTACTAAATATAATTCAAAAGTGAATATATAACAAAATGTTTGATTATATTTCTAAAAATAAAATACACTTATTTTAAAATTCTGTTTGCAATAAACCTGACTGCTTAATTTAAGTGTGCTTCATTTGTAGTAGAAAGCTTCATAATGGCCCCATTAAAAATAACATATTCAGGGACCAGCAATTAGTGTAATGACTGTGTCGCTGGACTCCCATGTAGTCTACCACAGTTTGAGTCCAGGACCTGGTGGCTTAAACTCACGCTGGGCGCATGTGAGTGTGTGCCCAAGATCCTGAGAGAAGAATAGAGGAGAAGAGATTGAGTCGTGGCCATCCCCCCTGGGGAATGATTTCTCGCGTTCTGTCTCTCTGTCTCTCTCTGTCTTTCTGGAGAGCACATACTCCCTATAGCAAAAACCTCTCCAAAATAAATAAATAACATAATCAGGCACCAGCAGGTGGCATGGTGGTTAAGGCAACTTGATCCCACATGGCTAACTGCAGTTTGTGGCTCGGACCCAGTGGCTTGACAAACACACCAGCGCATGTATGTGGATGTCCAAAATTTTGAGAAGCGAAATAGAGGAGAAGAAATTGTGGTGTAGCCATCTCCTCTGGGGAGGCAATTTCTCTCTCTCTCTCTCTCTCTCTTTGGCAAGCACACACTCTTTATAGAAAAACACTAGAATAAATTAAATTTTTAAAATAACATGCAATATGTATATTTTATTTACTTTTTACACTCACAAATGAAGCTAGAAAACTTTAGAGTTTTTTTGTTTGCTTACATAGGATGCTTTATATAATGTTGAAAGTTATGCTCTGGATATAGTTTGTGCCCATTAATTTTATAGCTATTGGCTATTTACTAACACTATTAGAAAATCTGTACACTTGCACCTCTAGCTTACCTCTCTAAGACACCACACCACATTTCTACCCTTTACACATCAATGTCTTATTTTCATAAAAAACTCGTTGTGTCTCAAACTGCATGTATTGGCACAAAATATGACCCTTCCTATTTTCTTTAAACTCTCCCTATGTTTTCATCATTGCATTATCCTGACTGGAATAGAACTTCAACATCTCAGTCAGGTTTTACTTTCACTTCAAATTAAATTAAATTGGTGAGATTTTGAACAAAGATCAGGTGCATAAAACCTGACACACATGTCTGAGCCCCTTTAAATGTACAACAGAAAATTAGGGAAAGAAAATTAGCTCCTACAGATAGAATTCTTCTCAGGAAAAATAGGCACACAAAGACATGATTGATTTGTTTTGGTTTTTTAGATTTTTGAGAAGCTGCCTAAAAACCAGGAACAGAGAGGCCTATGACCTACATATAAATTTGGTTGTTGTGAGTAGGTTTACATAAAGTGGAAGAGTAGCACTGGGGTGATCCCTCCACGCACCTGGTAGCCTGTAGTTCCTCTCTCCCATTGCCTCCTAATGAGACTTTCCTCCCCACCATTACACTAAAACTATTCTCACTAATGTGACCAAGGTTTTTCCAATTACTAAATCTGATGATCAGTTTTGTCCTTTTCATTTGGACCAACAGCACACTTTAACATGTTGGTCATTTCCTTTTTCTTATCGTATTTGCCTTATAGGGTGTCAAAATCCTTGGTTTTCTTCCTATATTGAGTTTCTTCTCTTGGGGCCGAATGCGGGCACAGCAATAACACAACTGAACCTACCGTAGAAGGTCCTGGGTTTGCACTCCCGGCCCTGGCTGCGCATGGTGGGTGGGCGAGCCTGCCTGTGATCAAGCAGGTAAAGGCTGGCATGGGCCACAGTGTGTAGGATTGTTGGATCTCTCTCACGGAAGAAATAAAGAAGAAAAAATATAACATGTTTTCACTGAAATGTTACTTATGGGGGGGGGGAGTGGCAGGGCACAGTGGTAAAATACAATTCTCTGTGAGGCAGACCCATAATGTAGGAAGGTTCTGGTTTCACGTCTGAAGATCTGCTTGAGTGTTCTGGACACACACA
This sequence comes from Tupaia tana, assembly GCA_026018925.1. NCBI lineage: Eukaryota > Metazoa > Chordata > Mammalia > Scandentia > Tupaiidae > Tupaia > Tupaia tana. The sequence goes on from JAKSZU010000007.1 coordinate 18,098,821, forward strand.
TGCCTGTGATCTGGGGCTGGCTGATGCTAGAGGTAGATCCTGGTGTCAGGATCCTGTTAAGGATTCTCTCTCTCTCTCTCCCAGAAATAAATAAGCTTTTTGCTTTGTTTATTAAAAAGTATTTCTCCAACTCCTTCTTGCCAAACACTTAACAGCAGGGTTCCCCAAAGTTCAGTGCTTCATACTTTTCTCTATCTGTACTCACTTGATCATTCGTATGGTCTCAAAGCACTAAATATGATAACCATGCTAAAGACTTAGATTTTAATAGCATTCTCCAAGAGAAGACTTGTTTATTTAACTATTTTTTGAACATCTACACTTAGCTTTCTAAAGAAAATCCTACACTTGCAAGTCTATTTTGAACCCCGAGGTTTTCTATCCATAATTTCTCTCACTGCTTTGCCTACTTTAAGTGATAGCAACTCTACCCTTCCAGGTGATCAGACCAGATATCCTGGGTCACCACGGATTTCTCTCTGCCTTACACTCCATCTTCCAACCACCAGGACTTGTTGTTGGCCCTATTGTTAAAATATGCTCAACATCTTCCCTTTTCTCACCCACTTCACTGCTACTGTCCTTAGTCAAGGGACCATCACCTCACTCTTGGCTAATGGCTTTGCATCAAAGCTCCCTGTTCTTAACCTGGATCATTAATGGTCTATTTTCAACCAAGCATCTTGAAATATTATTTTCTATTATGAATTAGATCATGTCATTCCTCTGTTGAAAAATCTTGAAATGGCTCTCGACAACTCTCTCTTATTTATTCCAAAGAATAGCCAAGAGGTTTCGATGGCTGCATCAAGCATGTCAGGCAGCCCCAAACTCAGAGACGTCGCATTGTACCTTCCATCTACTTGGAAAAGTATGCCCTAGATAAGTACAGAGCTAACTCTCTCAATTTTTAAAGTTTTTGCTTAAATATCATCTCCTGACTTCTACCTTGAGAACCTTTTTTTTATTTTTTATTTATTTAGTTAGTTTTTTTGGAGAGGTTTTTGCTATAGGGTGCGTGGCTCACCAGAAAGACAGAGAGAGACAAAGAGATAGAAAGCAAGAAATCACCTCCCGGGGGGATGGCCACGCTGCCTCCTCCGTTCTTCTTTCAGGATCTTGGGCACACATGCACATGTGCCCGGCATGAGTTTAAGCCATAGGGTCTGGGACTCACACTGCAGTCGACTACATGGGAGTTCAGCGACACAGCCATTATGCTAACTGCTGGTCCCGAGAACATTTTATTGAATAGCAAGCCCATGGCATCTTTGTAAGGTTCCTCAATCTGCTTACCTTTCTCTAATTTCTTTTTTCACAATACTTCCTAATAAATCACATAGTTCAACAAATTATAATATCATCTGCCTCCTTCCACTAAAACCTAAAATTATGAGAGAACAGGAAACTATTTTGTTCATTGATGAATTCCAGGAGCTAAGAATGAAACGTGTTTATAACAAGAGCTGAGTAGATATTTGTTGAAAGATATTTTGATGAAGACAGGCCTGCTAAAGGTGTATACTTTGTTACCAGTAATATTTAAAAGGTTAGTGAATAGGCCATGTAGAAATTATCACAGAGATACAAAAAATAAAAATAAAAATAAATGTAATGGCATGACTGAAGTCAAGGATGGGACATTTTTTTGTTGATGTTTTATATTTTTATTTTAAGAGAGGGATTTGTGCTGTAGGACATGTGCTCACCGGAGAGGCAGAGAGAGAGATAGTAATCACTTCTCAGGGGCATGGCACATACCACAATCCCTTATCCCAGCCTCCTCTCAGGATTTGAGGCACATACACTCACATGTCCAGTGTGACTTTTAAGCCACAGCTCCAGGACTCAAACCATGGTTGACTACATGGGAGTCCAGAGTCCAGTCTTTAACCACTATACCACCAGCTGCCCCCAGGTGCTGAGAACCATATCACAGAATAAGGATGTAAACAAGAGGAAAATGAGATTGAATGAGAAAACACATTGCCTAGCAACCACTTGAGACAGTCTTGGGAGCATGAAGTCCGGAACACTGGAATGAGATCAGCATGGAGAACTATGTGGACCATTAATCTCAAGACAGACGCAACAGGAAAGAATCTATGCAATGTCCCCACCAGGAACCATAAGGATTGTTTGTCCCAGATATCAGTAAAGGCTTGCGAGAGTTAATATTTCTTTTAAGAGCCTGCTGTTCCTCATGTAGCATATAGAGAACATTCACCCTCTCCCTGCTTAAGATGGTATAAACTATAAAATAAAGCATCTGGGCTCTCAACCCTTGAGGCTCTGAGTTTCCTCTTGCCATAGTTTTGTGTCTGTCTCTTTCTTTATCTTCTACACCAATGTTTCATTCACCCTGTTCACCAAAGTAAATCTGGCACCCGGAAGGGGTGACTTTTGAGAATGAGTTATCTGGGGTCAGCAGGTGGCATAGTGGTTAAGGCACTAGACTCCCACAGGGTCAAACATGGTTCAAGTCCTGGATCTAGTGTTTGACACTCATACTGGGTGCCTGTGTATGCACACCCAAGAGGAGGAATAGAGGAGAAGAGATTGTGATGTGCCCATTCCCCTGGGGAGTAATTTCTCACATTCTTCTCTCTCTTTCTCTCCAGTGAGCACATGCACCCTATACCAACTAAGAGAAATGAACAAACAAGCAAAAAAGAATGAGTTGTCCATCATTTCAGCAAAAACTGAAAGAGTGAAGAAAATTTCTCAACTATAAATTTAATTCTTTGATTTGAGAATGTAACTGCAAAGATGACTGAGATTCTGATGAAATGAGTAAAACTAAGAAATATGAAAAGAGCCCATTTCAAATAAAATATTGAAGCCAGTGCCAAATTACTTGGGTCTAAGATGGCAACATAGAAGTAGAATGGAGATAACATGTAGAAACCCTCCCATCTACAGGCTGTACTGACTAGGAGGCACACAGCGATAAGAGCAATTTGTTCAAAAAGGACTAGCTTTATGGAAAGTCATGAAGAAGCAAAGAATCAATACAGGCTAAGGTTGAAAATGCCAAATAGTTATTTAAAACTGTCAATATTAGCTAATTCATTTTCCATAAATGTCGCCTTTCCTATTGAGTTGTCTTTTTCTCCTAATTATGCCAAGAAGTAGCTCTGTGAGGAGCTCTATTTAGGGAACAGGTAGAATTCCCAAACATCAGGAAATGAGTTTGAAAGGTCAACACCTCATTTACCCCAGAGGGTAGAAGATCAGCCAGTACTTACCTGAGGACAACAAGGTTAGTAGAGTCTAAGCACACTCACGTTTAGAAAAGAATGAAAGTCCAGAGCAAGAGGTTCCTACATTCATAGAAACAGAAAAAGTGAATCTAATTGCTCTCACCAAGGCTTGTTCACTCACAGGTGGTCGGCCTTCATACCAAACAAGAGACCTGGATCCTTCACTTCCAGGGACAGTAGACCTCAAGACCTGGCAGAAGCATACTGAAATCACCTACTTACTCTCTAACAAAAAGATGAGGAGGGTCCTCCCAGGCATTGGTGATACTCAGTGTGATTATAGGAAATGCACAGAGAAAAGCAAGGGATGTGCTCACACTCACAAATATGGCCATGTGTGACATAGGCTGCACTTGGACAAGATCCTTGCTGAATTGCCCTTTTATTAAAATCTTCTCCAGGGTGGGATCAGGTGGGTCAATGACCATGATGTCCTAATAAGTACTGATTGGCCTTATCTTCTTTTCCTTTATCAGCATAAAGACCACTTCAGCTTAAGTCATAGAAAATTATTATTCCAGCATATTTATTCATTTGGACACTTTGGTAATTGGCCCTACATTATGTCATTACATTTTCATTTAAATGTGTTCCTGCATAATATATTATAAACTTTGGAAAATGCAGGCTCAATTTTATGAAGTTATTTTAAATAAAAAGAAAATAAGCAGATTCAGATAGACAAAGAACAGTCAAGGACTGAATATTAAATAAGACATCATCCTTCAAGGAAAGTAAAAAGGACTTTATAAAGAATTCTCTTTATTCCAAAGAGAATTCTAAAGATATATATATATATATACATATATATATATATATATATATAAATTTTTAATTTTTATTTCTATTTCTTTTATACATTCAATTATTCTACTCAGCTTACAAAGTGAATATTCTAACATATGTATGTTTCTCATCAGTCCAATTCACCCTACTAGAAAGTTATCTTCCTCTACTCCTTCACCCACCCTCTTCCCACACTATATCTGGTGTTCACAAGCATTTACTTAGTTTCTATAGCCTTCAGTCATTCAGTTTCAGCCACAGAGTGCAGACACTCAGTATATATTAAGTGGGACATACAATGTCTCTCCTTCATCTCCTGGCTTGCTTCATTAAGCAGTAAATCTTCCATAGTCATCCACTTTCTGTCAAAAGGCTGGGTCTTGTTGTTTTTCATGGTTGAGTAGTATTCCATAGAGTATATGTGCTACCGTTTTTCAATCCATTCATCTGTTCCTGGGCATTTGGGTTGGTTCCATGTCTTAGCAATTGTGAATAATGCTGCAATAAACATCGATGTGCTAGCACTTTTCTGAAGAAGAATATTTCTGTCCTTTGGGTAGATAACAAGAAGAGGGATTGCTGGATCATACGGTAGTTTGATTTGTAAGTCTTTAAGAAATCTCCAAAATGTTCTCCAGAGTGGCTGGACCAATTTCTGTCCCCACCAGCAGTGTAGGCAAGTTCCCCTTTCACCACACTTCCACCAGCACATATCATTTTCTGTTTTTTGTTTTTTTTTTTTTTTTTTTTAATCTTAGTCATTCTGACTGAGGTTAGGTGGTACTCATTGTGGTTCTGATCTGTATCTCCCTTACAATGAGGGGTGATGAGCACTTTTTCATATGCTTTTTGGCTATTTGTATGTCTTCCTTAGAGAGTGTTTTTCTTTTTTTCTTTTTCTTTTTTTTTTTTTTTTCAGCTCATTCTCCCAACTGTTAATACAGTTAATCATCTTTTTTTCGGGACAGTGGCTTGAGTTCCTTGTGTATTCTGGTTATCAGTCCCTTATCTGACACATAGTTTACAAAAATATTTCCCCATTCTGAGGGCTATCAATTCACACTAATTACTATGTTTTTTGCCATGCAGAAACTTCTTAATCTGATGTAATCCCACTTGTTTATTTTTAGAATTATTGACTATGCCGTGGGGGTCTTATTTAAGAAGTCTTTCCCTACCCTAATGTCTCCTAGAGTTTCCCCCAGTGTTTTCCAGTAGTGGTTTTATAGTTTGAGGTCTTAGGTTTAGATCTGTGATCCACTTTGAGTTAATTTTTGTCAAAGGTGAGAGGTAGGGGTTCAGATTCATCTTTCTGCAGGTTTATATCCAGTTTATCCAGCATCATTTGCTAAAGAGATTTTCCTTTCCCTACTGGATTGACTGGCACCCTTTGTCAAAAATCAGTTGACTGTATGTCTGGGAGTTTATTTCTGGGGACTCTATTCTGTTCCATTGGTCCACCTGTCTATTTCTGTGCCAATACCATGCTGTTTTGATTATCATAGTAGTAGCTATACTAATTTCTGACAAGATAGGCTTTAAAACAAAAACTGTTTGAAGAGACAAAGAAGGGCACTATATTGCGGTTAAAGGGATAATCCATCAATCCATGAATATAGACACAAAAATTCTCAACAAGATATTAGCTAATAGTATCCAACAACATAAAAGAGATTATACATCACGACCAGGTAGGCTTTATACCAGGGATGCAGGGCTGGTTCAACATATGTAAAACCATAAACATAATACACCATATTAACAGAAAGAAAGATAAAAACCATATGATTGTATCAATTGATCCAGAAAGAGCATTTGATATGATACAACATCCCTCCATGAACAAGATGCTAAGCAAAATTGGCATAGAAAGGTCATTTATCAACACAATAAAAACTATCTATTGAAAACCCATAACTAACATCATCCTGAAATGGAGAAAAGTTGAAAGCTTTTCCACTGAAAACTGGTACAACACCAGGATGCCCACTTTCTCCATTCATTTTCAATATAGTACTGGAAGTCTTTGCCAATGCAATCAGAAAAGAGAATAAAATAAAATGCATTCAAGTAGGAAAAGAAGAGGTGAAACTATCTCTATTTGCAGATGACATGATGGTATACATAGAAGACCCAATGGTATCCATGAAAAAATTCCTGGAAGTAATACATAAATAAAGTTGCAGGATACAAAATCAATATCCAGAAATCTATAGCATTTCTATATATGAACAACAAGCAGACTGAGATAGAACTGAAAAAATGTAATTCCATTTACTATAGCCACAAAAATGTATAAGATACCTAGGAATAAATCTAACCAAAGAAGTTAAAGACCTCCACAAGGAAAAATACGAGAGCTAAAAAAGAAAATAAAAATGACACAAAAAAGTGAAAGGATATCTCATGTTACTGGATTGGAATAATGAATATAATCAAAATGGCAATTCCACCCAAATTAATCCACATATTTACCACAATTCCAATCAAAGTGCCAGAGACATACTTCACAGATCTAGAAAAGACAATCGTACAATTTGTCTGGAATCATAAAAGACCTCGTATTGCCAAAGCAATCCTGCACAAAAAGAGGGGAATGGATGGCATCTCACTCCCTACTTAAATATAATTTACAATAAGATGTGGAAAACTTTCCTTTTAATTTTTTTCATTTGTTCACAATAGAGCACATGCCAATGAGAGAGACAGAGAGCAAGAGGAAATAAAAAAAATAATAAAATAAAAAATACCTTCCACAGGGTCTGATCGCTGCATAATTCCCTTTCTCCAGTTCCCCAGCCCACTAGCTCTTGAATCTTCACACCCATGACTGATGTCTCAGGCTGACAAGACAGAGGACTTAAATCATGATCACCATATGGAATCTGGCTTCTTTTGAGCAGTGCATTACTGCTGCATCACAGAACCAGCACTGAAATAAAATATTGAATATATATATAAAAACATAATGGTGTCCAGAGGGGTAGAAGATGAGCCAATCGAAATGAGAGTTTTATTTAAGTCAACAATTTCCTGAAATAATTTCATTAACTATTACACTTATTCTGCTCCTTGGAACACACTGAACAGTGTTGTCATAACCTTCAAAAGACAAGCACAATAATAAAAAAAATAAATTTAAAAAGAAAAAAAGAGAGAGAATAAATTAATCAATCAATTAATTAATTAATTAATTAATAAGACAAGCACACAGGTTGCCAACAGTCAGTTTCCCAGAATCCAGGCCAGCAGAGGTTGTCCGCTGGTACCATGGGTCTGGGAAAATACTGCCAAACAAGTCCCTAAACCAGGCAGCTTTGATTTTAGAAAGAGTTAATTCATTAAGAGAAAGCATGATCAGTTTTCCAGAAAAACTACAATGAAGCATCTCCATGACGATCTGTCATTTTTAGAAACAAGTCACAAATAAATGTCACTGAAGGTCAGAATGTGAATAAACTGGTACACCACGTGGGAGCAGCGTCACGGCAGAGAAGTTTTGTGAAGACGGGGGGAACCTTGCAAGTCAAGGATATCTGGATGAATTTAATCTACAGATGGAGAAAATGGAGGATACTGGATTTTAATTTGATTATTCTGATCACAAGGGAGTAAAAACTTAAAGGAAGCAGGAGACAGAGTATGGTCCAAGAAATGTGTTCATTATTTGTTTCTTTTTATGAGTTGTGCCAGTTACGAGACTATCCTGGGCCTGAAGGTCACAGTGTCCGATTCCCAAATGATTGCGGGCTTCAGAGCTGAAGGCAAAGGTAAGTGAGATGCTCCTTGAGCCTAAGGAGGTATATCTGCAAGCCATCCTTGGCCACCATTTCTACTGGAACTTTTTGTCCCTTTTGTTTTCTTCTTACAGAAAACACTGTGAACTCATTGGGACATGTTTCTCCTTTCAATTCATTTGTCTGTTTTTATAGAAACAGAAAGAGTAAAAAGGTTCTTTTCTAAACAAGACTAGTATTGACAAGATAATGTGCTAACAGTAAATATTCTTTTCTATTGTTTCAGATGAAACATTTATCTTCCCGGAAGGAACACCTAGATGCCTGTGAAACTCACTTTTTAAAAACTGTCTGTACTCACAGTCCCTAGTACATAATGTAAAGGGGGGGAAAAAAGAATATTTTTATGGCAGCAACAAAGGATTCTCAATCCTGTGAGGTGATTGTCTCTAGAGTCCTCCACAGCATCCCACTCCTTACACAGGAAGCTGAAATTTTATAGCTGTCACTGAAATTAGAAAAGTATTTACTATGAAGGGCCTGGTATCAAGCCTTCATCTGGCAAGCTTTATCTACATAAGGCATGGGGAACAACATTTTAAAGTTATAAATACTGTATGAGGCTTCCCTGCCTATGGGGTAGTCCTTCTATTTTTCCTTTCAGGTACCAGTTCTCTCCCACCTCAAGGCTTGCAGCCAGGGAACCAGTGGGCAGTGGCAGCTCATCCCAGGCTAATTCTCCGATCCTGTCCACCTGAGAAGGGAATGAAACTGTTCACCCATCTCCTCTCAGGAAGCTGCTCCACCTATGGATTTGTCTATTCTGGACACTTTTCTTAATATGTTTGTTTGCTTTCAGTCTGTCAAAAAGAACTTATATATTTTATAATAGGCAAATTCAGCAACCTGAAAATGTATAGATTCTCAATTTACACAGGACTCTGGATGAAAATTTGACTGACATAATTCCTGCTGGATAAGCCTTCTAAGGCTGTTGTCACTTAGGTTCCCCCTTGGCTGTCTTCACCTCTGCATATCTGGTTTTGTTTTTGTTTTTTTTTGGGGGGGGGGGGGATTTTTTCATTATTTTTCAAATTTCATTTTCTTTCATATATTCAATTACATTATTTAGCTTACAAATTGAATATTTCAACCTGTGAACATTTCTCCCTAGTTCAGTTGATGAAACTATCAAAGTATCTTCAATAGATAATACCACATTTCTTTGTCCCATTAATGCTTTACCTCTCTATTTTTCTTCTAAATGTCCTTCCTCAGACTCTACTCCTTTTTTTTTTTTTTTTTTTTTTTTTTTTTTGGAGAGGTTTTTGCTATAGGATACGTGCACTCACCAGACAGACAGAGAGAGACAGAGAGACAGAAAGCGAGAAATCACCCCCCAGGGGGGATGGCCACAGCGCAATCCCTTCTCCTCCATTCTCCTCTCGAGATCTTGGGCACGCATGCACACGCGCCCAGCATGAGTTTTAAACCACCAGGTCCAGGATGCGAACTTCAGTGGACCACATGGTAGTCCAGTGACATAGCCATTACACTAACTGCTGGTCCCAACTCTACTCTTTTTTTAATTAATGAATTTATTTATTTATATACATTCAATCATATTGTTTAGCTTACAAAGTGAACATTTCAATATGTAAACGTTTCTCCGCAGTCCAGTTGATCAAAATATCTTCAATGCATATATCATTTTCTAGAGTGTTTCTCTTATAGATGTGTGCTACTGCTTGGTTTAGAATTTTCTAGCTGATCTCCTTCTTGTGATTCTAGAGCATGTGTAATTCTCCTTGGGAAATTTTGCCCTTATTAGGTTTCTTTGGAGATGTCTCATCTAATTTATTCAATGATGAAGTGAATCATTTGAGACCAGACAGTGGCAAAGCAGTAAAGTGCAACACTGAAAGATTCGCATGTAGTAGGGTTCTGGGTTTGTGTCTGGAGACCTCCCTGAGGCCACTGGACCTACTCATGCCCATAATCCAGGGCTCGCTAATACTAAGAGCTGATCAAAGCATCAAGACCCTGTTGAAGATGCTCTCTCTTTCTGTCTCTTGCTCCTGGACGTATTAAATAAACTTAGAAATGAAATACATTAATTCAACAATATATAGTTAGCTTACCTCTGCAGTTTATCTACTGTAATGATTCTTACCATTTTTGACTACACCACAATGGATAAAATACATAATTTAAAATGACTTAAACAATAGAGAATTTATTACTCATATACCTTAACATTTTATAAACGAATGACTCTGGTGATACTTTTTCTAGAGGTTTGAGTAATGTATTTAGGACTCACTTTCTCTGTTTCTCTAGTCCGCTTCACACAAAGTGGACTCCATGCACAATCTTTGCGCAGTGACCTCTAAGTAGCTCAAAGGTCTTCACTGATAACTACAATGGTAGCCCCATTGAAAGCCTGTTCATCACACCATACCACGTGATGAAGCAAAGGTGTCTCCTGCCCAAGTACTAAGATTCAACCTCCCTTATTGTCTCTGGATGACCCACTGTAGTCAGGCTTCAGAATATGACAGATGGTTTCTGTCATTCAATGCTAATCCGTGAAGAGTAGGTGATGACTTCAAAGGATACTAGGATATTTTTAGTGAGAATGGAGAAATGGTTACTTGATGAAACCTAATAAATACCCTGCATAATATTTCCTGCATGCACGGATCCTCTCAAGAGTGAATCCATGGCAGTTTTACACAGGCCAATCTTCTCTGCTGGATTCCTCCAAATTTCAGATTTCTCTTAAGAATATATCATTGCAAAAACACTAGCATGTTTTTATTGTCCACTGATAAGATTAAAGAACATATCCTGAAGTTCTTCTTACTCTCCATCTATGCAGACCTTAATTCATTTCCATTAACCATTGCATAGAAATTATTAAGAATTTAATTGAACATAGTCATATAGCATTATGCCTATAACACTGTACTGAGTAGTTAATAATTTGTTAAGAATATGAAGTGTTTTTTAAAATCACTTTTAAAGCTAGTCAGTCAGTTATTTGTTGGTCTAGCTAAAAAACAAATGGAAATATTGGGGCCAAACATTTGAAGTAAAATGTAGTTCTCTGAGAGGTTTCAGGTCATGTCCAGCACTCCCTGAGTATGCCAGGCACACCTGTACCCATGATCTGAAACTAGCTGAGGTTAGGGGTAGATCGTGACCCTGTTATGGGTGCTCTCTCTCTCTCTCACTAATGGAAGAAACAAATAAATAAAACTTTTAAAAGAATGTAAATGTTTAACTTTAAAATAAAGAAAATAGCTTCTAAAAAATTCTATTCCAAATAACTTTTCATTCTTAGCAATTGACACTCTGGATGAGCCCTGAGGTTTCTCCTTCTTGTGAATTTTAAAAGTATGCTTGAGGGCAGGTGGTATGGAGGTTAAGGCAACTGGATCCTACATGGCTGATTCCATGATTTGAGTCTGTACCCAGTAGCTTGAAAATCACACTGAGGATGTGTGCATGGATGCCTAAAATCCCAAGAGTAGAATGGAGCAGAAAAGATTGCAGTGTGGCCAATCCCTAAGGGGAGTGATTTCTCACTCCCCTCTCCACCACACCATCCTCTCTGCCTTTCTCTGGGGAGCAAACACAGCCTTTGGGAGAAACAAAAAGTGTGTTTGAATGCCAATGTTAATTTAATACATTAAAAATTCTTGTGTTTTTTTTTAAATAGCTTTCAAACTACAAAATATTTATAATGTTAAAAATAAAAACCAAAAGAGTCAAAAGGCTGGCTTCCTAGGGTAGTGGTTAAGCACTATGTGGAGGGAGCAGGATCCCATATGCCAACCATGGTTGGTCCCAACCCCAGAAGCTTGAAAAACATGCCAGGCATGTGTACACATGTCCCCCAAATCCTGATGGGATGAAAGAATGGAGGAAATAGAACAATGCCAGGCCCAGACACCTTCAGGAATACTTTTTCTGAAATTTTTAGGAAGAAATAAGACTAACTTTGTACTAAATTTTCTAGACAAAAGGAAATAATGAGCTTTCAAAAGTATTTTATGATGCCAGCAAGCTCTTGTCACTGAAATAGGACAAGGTCACTACCAAAATGAAAAATTACAGAACAATTGTGCTCAGGCAAACAGATGCAAAATTTTATAAAACATGAAGAAATGTAATCCAGTGTGTGATCACATATGTGTGTGTGTGTGTGTGTGTGTATGTATGACAGAGAGAGAGAGAGAGAATGCAGTAAGACTAAATGACTTTATGTCCAGGAATGCAAAGTATTTTTTTTTAAAGTTTTTGCCATAGGGCATGTATGCTTGCCAGAAAGAGAAAGACAAAGAAAGGGAAAGTAAGAAATCACTCCATGATGGTGGGGGGGGAGGCAAGGCCAGAGCTATACCCAGATTCTTCTCCTCCATTCCCCTCTCTGGATATGGGCATGCACACACTTGAGCCCTTCGTGACTTTCAGGCCTCTGGTTCCAGGACTAAAACCATGGCTGGCCATGTGGGAATCTTGCACCTTAAACACCAACACCCTGCAGAGGATATTTTAACATTTATACATTTCCACAGTATTTTAGAAAGGAGAAAAATATTATAATTATTTTATATTAGAATCAAATATATTTTATATTAGAATCAAAAAGCATAAAACACTTGAATATAACAAAATATGAAAAAATCATTACTTGGCAAAATACAGAATATTAATGAAAAATTTAAAGCCCTAAATAAATGTGTGGATAGTTCACATTCATAGATTTGAAGATTAATGTACAAGATATGATCATTCTCCCCAAACTTGCCTATGACAATATCAGTCAAAATCCTAGTAGATTTGGAAAATAACAAGCAGATACTGAAATTTATATGAAACTAAGAAGGACCAAGAGAAGATCATCATGAAAAGAAAACTATGAATATTTACTCTACCAGATACCAAGTCTTATAAAGGTATAATAATTATTACAGTGTAAGTTAGATGCAAGATACACAGATAGAGGAATTGGCCCGCAAAACTCAGACAAAGGGTCACATGCATATGGTCCCTTGATTTATAACAACATAGAGTAGCAAAAGAAGCATCTATTTAAATAAATGTTTAGATTGGGACAGCTGCCGGCATGGTGATTAAGGTTGTTGGAACCCACATGGCCGACTGTGCAGTTTGAGTCCTGGATTTGGCAGCTTGAAAGAACATTCTGGGGACCAGCAGTTAGCATAACAGCTATGTCACTGGACTCCCACGTAGTTGACCGTGGTTCGAGTCCCGGACCCGGTGGCTTAAACTCCCACTGGGCACATGTGCGTGCGTGCCCAAGATCCCGAGAGAAGAATGGAGGAGAAGGGATTGTGGCGTGGCCATCCCCTCTGGGGGGTGATTTCTCACTTTCTGTCTGTCTCTCTCTGTCTGGCAAGCACACGCACCCTATAGCAAAAACCTCTCCAAAAAAAGAAAAACAAAAAGAACATTCTGGGCATGTGAGCATGTGTGCCCTCCCCATAAAACACAAACCTACACACACAGACATACACACACACATATACCCACTCATAAATAAATGTGTAGGCTACCTGGAAATCCACACATGAAGTTATTCCTGATCCATATCACACTATACACCAACATCAAATTAAAAATAAGCCAAAGATCTAAATGTGAAAGGTTATATAATGGGTTTTTAGAAAAGAACATAGCAGAATACATTCATAAACTTAGGGTAGACAAATTTCTTAAGGGGGAACACAAAAAAGCACTAAATCTTAAGAAAAATTTGATAAAAATTGACATTAAACTTAAAGATTTCATACTACCCCTAGCAAGGGATCTTCTTTGTTTCAACCAAACATTCAGAATTAAAAGAGTAATAGGTTACATTTGCCACAGTAACTTAGAGGAGTCAGGAAACACAGCTTGCCAGCAACTGCATCAAGTGTCCTCTTTTGTGGAAGCCCGATGAGCAATACATAGAGGATAGGTCAAGTGTAATGAGTTGAGACACGCAACAGCTGGTTCACTATGTACCCTGGCCTAAATGCTTCAATGCTTTATGCCCAAAGGAGTTAAATCGTTTGTAAAAAAAAAAAAAAAAAAAAAAAAAAAATGACAGTCATGGTTTTTTTCGGGGTCTCTGCAAAGGGCATGTTCTGTTAAAAGCGTTAACAGCCTTAATAAACAATAGTATGTATAATTCTCCCAATGCTATATCATTTACAAATCGGGTCATTATGACCAAAAACAACATAATTGACATCCTACCATTATCAGGTTGCCAGGTGAAGAGACTAGAAAGTTGACTAGAGGTCAAATTCTGATTCAGAGTACTGCTATTCAAACACACACACACACATACACACACACACACTGAGAAGGAAAAAAAAAACAGAAACGCTTGCTGTGTATCTTAAAGGAACTAAAAGGGAGCATTTTGAACATAAGCAATAACAAATGGTTGAGATGATGAGATGCTAATTATTTGGAATGATTATACAATTTATTGTAATGGAAAAATCACATTGTACTTCCACAAATATGACCAATTACTATATGTTAATTTTAAAATGCCTTTTAAAAAAAATAGAATGAATACGAGAGTAAAAATGAAAACTACCCAGTGGAGAGGTAAAAAGAATGGCTCTGTAGGCAATTTAGAAATAGCCACTGTAATAACTAAATCATAAAATAAGGAGATTAAAAATAATCTGGGGCTGACTCTGTGGCCTTGAAGTTAAGGCAGCCAGATCCCACATGGCTGACCCAGCTGTTCAAATTCTGACTCTGGCAGTTTGAAAAACACTCCAGAAGAGATTGTAGCATGACTATGAGGGGTGCTTTCTTCTTTTCCCTCTTTCTGCCCCTCTGCCAATCTCTTTCTCTCTCTCTCTCATGAGTGTGCTCATCCTTTGACTAAAAAAAGAAGTCACAAGAATCCAGACTGACCTGGATTTCCTCTCAGCATTCCAGGTGGACATTTTCTGTCAAGCAGTTTAAGTTTAGCCATTTTGTGAATCAGTATTTTGAATTTTCTAACAGTTCTGAGAAAACACTTTTCTTCATTGAGACAAAATAATTTTATTTCTATCACCCGAACTTTTATTCTTTATTGATTTCCCACTATAAGAAATACAGAAGGTTTAGTTCCTATTTCTCTTATCTTTTTTATATTCCTAAACTCCTACATTGTTAAAGAAAACATTCCTAGCTTCCTTTAACCACCATTTTAAGATTATTTATCATCCTTATTGCCCTTTCCTAAATTGTGGCTCCCACATATAGAGAAAATATCATACACATAGTCTAGCCAACACAGAGGCATATTAGTTATCTGAGACTATAACAGAAGTGCAGTATTTAAATAAAGACTGCATTGGGTTTTTTGTTTGTTTTATTTTTAATAGAACATTTATTATGAAACAGTCTCAAGTTCATGAAGAAATCTTAAATACAGAACAAGGAACATTGTTTCCATGAACCACTTGAGAATAAGTTGCTGACCTAAGGCCCAATGCTAGACAGAATTCCACTAACTCCAGTGACCCTTGTTTAATATCCCTTTCTGTCTGGACAAAATCTATGAATATAATAAGATACAGTTCTCAGATTATGTAACATTATATGGCAAAAGGGAATTTTGAAGATAGAATTAAGGTTGCTAATAAATTGACTTTGGATTAATCAAAAGAGATTGTTCAAGTGGGACTAATCAAATCCCACAGCAGAATGTTCTCTCTGGCAAGTCACAGAGAAGGATGTTAGGCCTAATCTAGGTGACCTACTGTGAACTGCCTATGGAGGACAGATGGCCAAGGACCTTGAGTTGGCCTTTAGTGGTTGACAGCAGCCCTCACTCAAAGCCAGCAGGAAAACAAGAGACTTCAGTCCTACAACCATAAGAAAATACATTCTGCCAACAACCAGTGAGATTGGAAGAATGCTTGAGCTCCAGCTGAGAATCACAGTCCTGGTTGACACCTTAATTTTTTTTTTTTTTTTTGAGAGGTTTTTCGCTATAGGGCGCGTGCGCTCGCCAGACAGACAGAGAGAGAAATAGAGACAGAAAGCGAGAAATCACCCCCCGGGGGGATGGTCACGCCGCAATCCCTTCTCCTCCATTCTCCTCTCGGGATCTTGGGCACGCACGCACACGCGCCCGGCGTGAGTTGTAAGCCACCGGGTCCGAGACGCGAACCGCGGTCGACTACGTGGGAGTCCAGCGACATAGCCATTACGCTAACTGCTGGTTCCCGACACCTTAATTTGAGCCTGGTTTCACCACACCAGAATTCAGCCACTTCAGAGTACAGACCTCCAGAATTGTATGTCAGTAAGACAGGTGTTCTTTGTGAGCATTATACTTATGGTAATGTGTCAGGATACAATTAAAAGCTAATAATGCACTCTACCTTCCTTGAATACTCTGGTGTATTTTTCTACAAATAACAATATTGTTTCACATAGCCACAATAAAATCAGCAATATCAGGAATTCACATTTGTACATTACTGTTATCTAACCTCCAGGGCCCTCTTAGTTTTTTTACCAATTCTTAAGTACCATAGCAAAAGAATTCAGTTTATAATCACATGTCACAGAATAAGCATTGCATGAGCTCTCTTATGTGGAATCTAAAAAAATTCAAACTCATAGAAACAGAGGGTATAATATTGGTTTTAAAGAACTGGAAGTAGAGAGTGATGGTTGGAAATGGGAGGTTGGTCAAAGGATTAAAATCTTCAGTTAAAAGAGAAATAAGTTCTGTATATCTAATATACAGCATGGTAACCAAAGTTAATAATAATGTATAGTCAAAATTTGCTAAGAGAGTACACCTTAAGTGTTCTCACACAAAATAAATTAAAAATGTGAAGTGATGGATATAATGAGTAAGGTAACTAGTTTGAAGGAGGAAATCACTGCACAATATTTTTTTATGTCAAATCATCACTTTGTGCACCTCAAATGTAGACAAAGTTTGTCAATCCTCAGAAACACTGAGGAAAAAAGGAATCATGTACCAAAATTAGTTATCAATGTCTCTTTCTTCACCTTTAGGCTGGAACATTCTCTCAGCTTTTTATTGATTTTAATGTTCTTGATATCTTTAGGATTATACACATGTTATTTTGTAGAATGACACCAATGTTAATTTTCTTATGTCTTCTGATATTGTGTAATTAATAAGTATTTGTGATAGAATATTTCAAAACTATGTAAATACTCTATTCCTCACCAAATGTTTAATTTATTCATTTATTTATATCTATGGATTCATGGGTTCATGAAGCAATGCATTGCTAATTATTGCTTCTTTTATCATGTAAATTTAATACATCTGGACTTCAGTTTTACACTTATTTGAAAAGAACTACTTTGTATTTAACTTTATTTATTTATTTTTATTTGACCAGAGAGGGACAGAGCAAGAGCAAGAGAGAGATAGAGAGAAAGTGAGAAAACAAGCCTCCAGGTCAGGACTCAAACCATGGTCAGCCAGATGGGAGTCCAGCACCCTCAACCACTATGCCATCTGCCAGCCCCTACACATGTTTTAAGTTGGTGTTCTTTTTCTTTTAAGTTTCTTTCTTTCTCTCTTCAAAGAAAAAGAGAAAGAGAGACAGGCACCTACAACAAAATTTCCATGCCACAATCCCCGCCCTCCTTATTTCCCTCAGCCCTGGATCATGGGCACACATGCACCCAGCAAGTTCAGGAGGTCTTTGGATGCAAACCCAGAACCTCCCCTTGTAGGAAGGTCCACACAGCATTACATTACTGCTGTGCCACGGTTCAGCCCCTAAATTTGCGATGTGATTGTACTTTTTCATAATAATAGCTTATATCATTTCAATTACTCACTTTTCTCCTAGGACTTGTGAGGACACCTTTACTATACTATCTTCCTGTGTATGTCTTTGTCTCCTTCAGGATAAACAAATATTGAGAAGAAAAACAATATTTGTAGCAGTGGAAACTTTTGAGGTTCTATTCAAGCAGATTTGAAATTTATGGCACTCTGCATGACCGCTAATATGCTAAAAGCACGGGAAGGGCTATCAGGAGAAGAATAAAGTCAGCAAGAGGAGAAAGGTGCTAAGGGATTTAGAGAGGTGTGATAAGGAAGAAGAAAAGCAAAAGAAAAAAGGAGATAGAATAACAAAGAAGATGACAGAAAGGAAAGTAAATGTTCAAGGTAAAAGATGAGGAAACGCCACATACTAAGTTTCCTAAGACTACTTCATTTTACTGCCTGTCCCCTATTGTGAAGTTCACAGATGCAAAGATCTCTGCAAACTGAATCTCATACTCAGACATTACAGCTTGGCATGTATAATACAAAGGGTCTTCAAAAAGCTCATGAAAATGCATAGTAAGAAAGAAATGCGCATGGAATTCAAAATTTTACACCAAAATAAACTCATACTTTAATTCCATATTTTCGCAACTTTTTAAAATACCTTCATATACATATGCCTTTAAATATACTATAAAATTAATGGTTCAACATTAATAAAGTTTGGCAAACTGTATCTCCTTTATAGAATCAAACCACATCAATTCAATAATCTTATTTAAAATTATGGTTGAAAAATCATTGGGAATTTTGGCTTTTTTTTCCCTCCATTCGGGGGGGTAGGGGAGAACCAGGGAAGGGGAAAAAGCCTGGAGAAAGGGAAACAAAGGCAGCAGTAAAGATTGGGAAGTGTTTGCAGAAAACAGAAAAGGAAGTCGACTAAAACCAAATAAAGAAATCATCATTCACTGAGTGCCCTTTTGAGTTGAAATGCGGATACATAATGCCATCAAATGACGTGACTAGGCAATTTTCTCTAGCAGTGCTCAGATTCTTGGACAGAATAATAGGGAAAACAGATAAAATGTCACAGATCATGGAACCAGAAGGTCAAATTATGATGAAGCGAAGGCCTACAAGTTATGTTTACTCAACCAAGTATGTTAGAATAGAATTTATCTACATACTACTAATAAAGAAGTGTTTAGAAATATTCAGAATGATTAAATATCTAGGTGATATGATTCAGAAAAGTTCTAAAAATCTGAGATAAACTGCACAATCTGAGTTAAACTGAAAATTTAGTTTCACAGAAAGAAGATTAAAATGAGTTTTAAAACCATCTATTTCACAAACCTCAGCACCTCTAGTATTCCTCACTGTTGCTTTCCAACTGGAATAAATTATATCCTTTCAATGGTATGTCTAGTAGTGATAAATCACAAACTGACTCAAATGGAATGCCATGAGATAGTTCCCCTAAGGATTATTACCTGAAAGCATATAATAGTGTATTTATGTATAATACTATACATTTCTTCCATGTCCATATATACAAATCGTCCACATATATGTATATATGGATATATAAATAAAATCTTTACTTCCATTTAATATAGATATGGATATGATACATATATATTTAATTTTCACTTTCATATTTAAAAATAATTTTAGGAAATGAATTTTTCATGAGAGTTGATTCATTTTATGATTAATGGTAATGAAATACTTTTATTCTTGATTGTAAGGAGATGCTCTAAAAGTAATTACGACTGCACTAAAGATGCACTAAAGAAAGAAGAAAGATAAAAACTCCACTGATAACTTGCTTCGATTCTGTATATTAAGGTATTAAAATTCCATACATTTGTCTCCACAACTTCACCTGTATTTGCAAAATTACTGATGCAGTTTAACTTCCTGCTCTAAGCTTCAGACTACAACACAGAAAGCTGTCTTCTAGCAGTCCCTGAGCTAATATTAACATTGCACATTTGATAAGAAAGCAGACATCAGTTTTGATTTGTTACAAAAAATAAGTTCTCAAACATGCAATATATTGTATAATTTCAGGTAGCCAGACAACTCCAGGCAAGCTGTAACAGATTAAACAATAGAAGAAACTGCAGTTGACATGAATATATATGGCCACTGCCTTCATAGTGCATCTGCAAGGCTTCATGATGGTGCCATAGAAATGCCTGCTGCAACACAGACTAATTAAATTTTCTCCCCTGAGAACGGGAAATGAACACTATAACACAGAACCGGAAGTTACTGGAGCAGAATCATCTTAATAGCAGCCCTCTGGGCAGAAGGCCGTGCTTTCCTGCCTCCTGGAAGCCTGATTATTCATCTCTTTCTTTGAACTTACGACCAGCTGTCCTAATACACTTCAATCTACCTAAAATTGGCCAGGTTCTTACCTTATTGTTTATAGTCCTCAAATAAATAAATAAATACATAAATATATAATTAAAAATGCAGACTTTTTTAGAACAAAGGAGAGGACAGTAGGAACTTAGAAAATGTACTAATCTGGAGGAATAGAAACTGTGAGAAAAAGAAAGGAAGGCATGAAGATAATACTAAAATATTGTCTTGGAAAAATTAAAGTGTGATGTGCCGTGATCTGTTAGTCCTGTAAAGAAGCAGTCATATGCTTAAATGGTTTACAGACACATGCCTTCCTAGACTCACTGTAGGAAAACTCCACTTTTCTGTAAATATTTCCCTATGAAGTTTTAGATACACGAAATGGTTTAATTTAAAAATAGTTGAAACCTAACTGCAGTCAGCCTACTTTTCTTTTCTGCCAAAGTTCTAATCCACCTTCAAGAAAAATCTAGTATTACAGTATTCAAATGTTCTGAGTTTAAACTGTGTTGTAGAATTTTTAATTAAGTGGTGAATTTCTTGTAACTTGCATCTTTCTTATCTTTATCAATCTCACATTTAAAAAATTCAGAAGACCCACTAAGTGCTATAAACCAACACAAAATAATTTGTCACAGTACTTCTGGGTTAGTGTGTTACAAGGAGACAGATAACTAAGCTATGTAAGTTGCAGAATGGGAGGATTCACAGCAAATCAAAATTGGCTTAAGTAGACTAGAGTTCTCTTCATACACTGAATACACATACCCAAATAATAAATATACCCAAAGGTTGTAAGGCTTTTTTCTTCATGATTGATATTTCCCAATATATTTAGCTTACCCTGAGAGCTCACCATGGGATATGTATGAGTTGTCATGGTAATTGATTTCCCAGCATTCATTCTCTTTCAAATCATTGATCTAAGTCAGTCATCATGGCAGTGTTTTCTCTGGACAGAGATAAGGGTATGTTATCCAGTCTCGGCAATAGGAATCCTCTCTCCACTATGACAAGAGACATAAGGTAGCTATGGTTCTTTGTTTCACAATCAATATAGTTTTGTCTGGATATGATGCCATGAACTGCTGCAGTCATGGTCATGCTGCATTTACTGAGCTCATCAGCGTAGGAGAAATACTGACACCTTAAAGACCACAGAGCCTAGAGACAGAGAGGACCTAGCCCTGGATGACATCCCTGGGCCACAAAACTAACTGGAGTCTGAGCAACAAACTTCAATACATGAGCTCCCTTACTTATAAAAATGGAGAAAATTATAATGCTGACTTTAGTCATTACTGTCAATTAAAAAAAATCAATACATAGGTAAAATTCTTAGGTGAACATGAGACATGTAAAAATAGAGTGAGGGAGGGAGGGTGTAAGGAAAGAAGGCAGGCAGGAAGGAAAGAAGGTGAAGAATTCTTAGGCAAAACCACCACAATTGATTCTATGGCTCTATCATTCTTAATATCATAGCAATAAAAAAGAAAAAGAAGAGGCAACTGGAGGAAGTTTAAGACATAAGATATGTTCTTGAAATTGGAACTGGAAAAATCCATCGCATACGGTAGTCAAACAAATAGGTTCTATAATGACGACTAACTTTTTCTACGAAAATTATGAGCACTAAATGTTAAGCTCCTCCAACTCTCACATTTGCTCTTTCCCAGTAAGCATCCCAAGGGTTAGACACATCTACACAAGATGTCAAGCAAGAAACTTTGCTTTAAGATAAACCTGTAAAAACAGAAATAAAATAAGAGTAAAGAGAGGAATTTCCTATTTAGAAAGTTCTGAAGCTGATAAATTAGCCAAAAGCTGTTTTCCAAAGAGAATAAAAATTAGTGAGTTAAAACTCTCTGTAAAAGTTTTTGAAATTCCTGGCTTCTACAAAACAACCTTTGGTTTAACTTTCACAATGAACAGGGTGTTTCTCAGAGTGCCCTGCACCAAATTGCCATGACTGACTAGAACTGAACATTCACTTTCCCTCCTCTAAATTATTTTTGTGTTTGATTTTGATTTTTCTTGGTTTTTATTGTTCTCGTTGAATGTTCAGTAGTACCCCCTTATCTGCAGTTTCTTGTTCTATAGTTTCAAACTCCATAGTTTCAGTTACCTGAGGGCAATTGTAGTACAAAAATATTTAGTGGAAAACCAACCCCCCAAGACAATGGTTAAGTTCTGCATAGCCAGATCTTTCATAGCCAGCTGTGGTTAGAATTCTGGCCCTGCCAGCCTTGAAAAACAACTGGGCACATGTGTGTGTGTGCATGCCCCAAATCCTGATAGAATAAAGAAATAAAGGAAAAAGGATTATGATGTAACTAGGCTCCACTGGGAACCCTAGTAGATGGAGGGTTTCTCTCTCCCCTTCTCATGAGCACATGCAATAATAAAAAGAATCAATGTAAAATTTCGGAAGTAAATAATTCCATGCTGTGTTGAGTGATGTGATGAAATACGGTACTTTAGTTTGGATGTACAAATGTTAAGAGTCTCCATTCAATTTTTTTTTTCTTTTTTTGGGAGAGGTTTTTATTTTTTGGACAGGTTTTTGCTATAGGGCGCGTGCGCTCGCCAGACAGACAGAGAAAGACAGAGAGAAAGAAAGCGAGAAATCACCCCCCAGAGGGGATGGCCACGCTGCAATCCCTTCTCCTCCATTCTCCTCTCAGGATCTTGGGCACACACGCACACGCGCCCAGCGTGAGTTTAAGCCACCGGGTCCGGGACGCAAACCGCGGTCGACTACATGGGAGTCCAGAGACATAGCCATTACGCTAACTGCTGGTCCCTCCACTCAATTTTTCAAACATCTTCTTTTAAAAAATATAATGCCCAAAGATGCACTGAGGAATGCATTGTAATACGAAGTACCTTGAGACCTCAGTAAACAAACGTCAGTAGTGGTTCACTCTAGTATTTGTTACAGTGACTCACCCAAAGGTAATCAGGGATACTCTTAATCCTAGAGATCCAGAATCCTTCTGTAGGTTCTAGGATAGGCCTCAGTGGTACACACCTGAGCTCACCTAGAGTTGCAGTGATTTATTCACTTCCAGTGGCAACCAGAAATTTAAAGTCAGTTTAGAGTAAGCCTGCATGCTGGATCTGGTACTTTAGACCGTCTAGAATCCAGGTCTGTGAGCCATCTTGGATGACATGTTTAGCATTATTTCCCATTCGGAGTTAACTTTTTGAAATGGGAAAATTGCTATTTAGTTCATAAGAAATACCTCTTCCAAGAAAAATAGAACACTATGAATATTTTTCAGATATTCAGTATTAACTTGATTAGTCAGACACTGAATTAGTGTAATATCCAATTCTATTGCTATTTAATTAACAGATTTCAAACCCAAGATACTGGTACATCCAGGCCAAGCAAACAGTAAAAGTGAGAGAAGTGGAGTGACAGGTTATTGAAGAAGGAGGCCGAGAGGAATAGAAGCAGCATCACTCTCAGCAGCATCCACCGAGCAGGTGCTTTATTGTGTTTGGAATCACATGCACCAAGTGACGCGACGATGCCTGCATCATCTACAGTCAGCTCACTTAGATAAATAACTCATTGCCTTTTTTTATAATAATTTTTTTCTGTTCCTATCTAAAAGTCCCAAAGAAATGACAGTGAAAATCTCTACATCCCAGGAAATGAATGACAAGAGGGGAAGAGTGGCTTCAATGAAGTTTTGAAGGAAGGGATAATCTAGACTTGCAGGGGGACCAGCATGAGGATAGGGGTGACAAGGTGCACATCGGATTCTGAGAATCATAAACACATAGGCTTTGCTGAAATGCTGGGTCCAAATGAGGATGAGTAAGTTGCAAGAGGAAGTTCTAAACTATAAAGGGTTATTGATCTTCAAGAACCCCAGATTCCCTCCTGCAGTATTGATGTTTTTCAAATATGCATAATTTTAGTGAAAATTATATCAATACTTTTGAAAGTGTCAAAAAAACTACTGTATTCCCTATGATCCCCAAACAGTGTTAAGCTCTTTTCATCAGTTAGCTAATGTAGTCTTCATAATGTTCTTGAGATAAATATTATTTTCTCCTAAAATTTCAGAGGATGAACAATGGGACTAGCCAAGTTGCATAATACATACATGTTTACATAGCTGGAAAAGGTAGATAACGCCCATTGATATGGAACATCACTAAAATATCTTACCTTGACAAACACGATTCTAGTACCCAAAATTATTTACACTATCAAATTGATAGTTTATGAGTTTGTAATATGGCCTTCAAAGAACAAAGAAATTGCTGGTTGAAGAATTGGTGCTAAGTTTTCTTTCAGAAGAGCAACATAGAGTGACCTCACCCCAACACTTCTGCTTTCCAAGAAAGAATGTATTAGTTGGTGTAGATAATTACATCTCTGCCTAGGATCTGAGGCATCTTTTTTTTAGACATCATGAATATATTTATTAATTCTCTCTGCCTGGTTTTTCAGTTAAACGTTCATCATAACATTTCACTATGCCATCTGTGTGATGTTTAAGTTACAATTAAAGACAGGACATCAAAGACCACTTGTCGCATTGAAGTAAAATCCTCTATAAACATATTTAGGTACATACTTCAGAAAATAAATATGTAGAAATATTAATTATTGAGGATGCTTTTGTCAATTCAGTTGAAAAAGCAATGCTAGACATGACTCATTAATCATAAAATGTACTATCAGCAGGGAGAAAGGAGATGATGATTCATAGTGGTATAAGTGGATGTTGTAACAATGTTTGGCATTTACTGGATATGCTTTGAACACCCATGCCATACGGGCTTAGATGATTTTTGCAGTGCTCAGGCTGCCTAACTTTTATTGAGCTGTGATGTCAGTGTGATATGTCCCTCTCTGCTCCCTCAGTGCTCTTTCTGAATTGCTAACAGGTGCAGAGTGCTATAGCCTGCAGTGCTTTTGATGATGTTCTTTTTTATACAAATTCAATCACCAAAGATTTTTTTATCTACCTCCTTCTATAATGCTTAAGACACCCACCATCAACCCTGCATATAATTAGGTTTTAGGCTCCAAATATATTCACAAAGCAAGAGAATCACAGTGTCAAACTGCCCTTAGAAAAGGAGATTAAAAAAAACTCTTACTTTTTATCATTTTAATTGATCCATAAGAATTATAAAAATGTATGGAGTACAGTATGATTTTTTAATATCTGTATATAATCGGTAGTATTCAAATCAGGGTAATTAGCATATTTGTCATCTCAAATATTTATCACTACTTTGTGTTGGGAACTTTCAAGATCTGCTCTTCTAGCTTTTTTGAAATATATAATGAATTATTGTTAACCATAGTTAAAAATCTTATTTCTAGTCTTTCTTGTGCTCTAAAACTTAAACTCACTAGTCACTAAGTTTTTTCAGTAAAGTAATGCAGCCTGATTCCAATATCAGCCATTCTATATCTTCTGAACAGATAACAAAACTCAAGATATTGAAAATGCAGGCCCATCTACAGTGACACAGGTGGTAGGGAATTGCTATGTGACACTAGAGTCAAAAAGGAAGGCCTGGAATTCAGACTCCAGGTCCACTTGAACACAACAGGCATGCCCATGGATGTACCAATGATCCTGGCTAGCTAGAAGACTAGGGGAAGGATCAGAGTGGCAAAATCCCTTTGGGGGGTCACTATCTCCCTCTCTCTTTTTCTCTCTCATAAATCAAAACAAAACAAAACTTTTAAAAACTACATTTTTATTCAGTCTTGAATTTCTCTGTAGCCATATTTAGGCATCATAAGTATATTTATCATAGCACTTACTCTCCTGTGTTATCAGGCTCTTACTTCTGCAATGCCCTTCAATCACTTTTGAAGCCCACTCATAAGATCATCTTTATTGTGGGCTTGAGAACAAGTCTAACTTTAGGCAAAAGAACCTAAGAAACGAATACTAAAGGCGCCATCATATCAGCATTGTCGATAATGCACTCTTTTTTTTTTTGGAGAGGTTTTTTTTTTTTTTTGCTATAGGGAGCGTGCACTCGCCAGACAGAGACAGAGAGATAGAAAGTGAGAAATCACCCCTCCAGGGGGGATGGCCACGCCACAATCCCTTCTCCTCCATTCTCCTCTTGGGATCTTGGGCACGCACGCACACGCGTCCGGCGTGAGTTTTAAGCCACCGGGTCCGGGATGCGAACCACGGTTGACTACGTGGGAGTCCAGCGACATAGCCATTACGCTGCTTGTCCCGATAATGTACTCTTTCTTTACACTCCAGCTCGAAGCACTGGTAACTGTGCTCCCAACTTGTTCCCTGATGTTTTTTATCTGCCATGTGCCCTAGCCCTCTAGGTTTTAGGGTGGCTACACTCCAGCAATCTGCTATTTGATGTTACTGCTTGCTGCCTGCTAACAAGCCATGCTATTTTCTGCCTGTCTCTGAAGTACTGCTTGACAATTTGAGCATCCCTGTTCTTACACTCGGTGCAGATAAAGGCCTTTACCCTGAATGCTTTCTATTGCTCACCTGCCATGCAACACTGCCTACACACTGGGTCTGGCTGGGATAGTTTCGTTGTAATTTCTTTACATGTAATGTAATTTATGGGGTACATAAATTGTGTGTCTTTTCAAAACATGTTTACTATGTATAATGATCAAATCAGGGCAATACGCAAATCTCCCATCTCCAACATTGATTACTTGTGCGGAGCACAAAATTTACTTTTCTGATTATTTTGAAATACATATCAAAGTGTTACCAACTATCTTTACTGTGCTATAGAATTTATAATCTATTCCACTTATTGGGACCAGCAGATGGCGTAATGGTTACGTCACTGGATTCCCACATAGTCGACTGAGGTTCGAGTCTCAGACCTGGTGACTTAAAACTCATGCTGAGTATGTGTGCATGCATCCCCAGGACCCCGAGAGGAGAATGGAGAAAAAAGGGATTGCAGCATGGCCATCACCCCTGGGGGGTGGTTTCTCACTATCTGTCTCTCTCTGTGTCTCTAGCAAGTACATGCACCCTATAACAAAAATCTCTAAAAAAAAAAATCTATTTCACTTATTCATATCCACTCTGGTATATTAACCAAGTTCTCCTCCTCCCCTCTGTCCCCCGCCCCTACCCAGCTCCTGGAATTCTTTCATAGAGTAATTTAGTTTTTGTAGAGTTTTTTTTTTCTTAAGGCACAAATATTTGCCAGAGAGAGAGTGAGACAGATATACTGAGAAGGAAATCAACCCCCAGGGGTGATCCCTTCTCCATTCTCCTCCTGGAATCTTGGACACTTGAGTTTCAAGTCACCAGGTCCAGGACTTGATCCATGGTTGATCATGTGGGAATCCAGAGACATGACTGCTACACCATCTGCTGGCACCCATCAAGTAATTTTTTGAGGCTCCTTGTACATAGACTTATTTGTGCAAAACTTTTATAAGAAAAAAATGAATGTGTTTAGCTACTATTTTATAGAATAAGCATATAGGTAAAAAAAAATAATTCACAAGAGGCAGGCATGGTGTGTTATATATAGGCATTACTATTAGGAAGAGCCTTGGAAACCAAAAATCAGTGAGCTTTCCTTGTCCTTACCCAGACAAATATGGATCAAACAGTCAGGGAGCTTAAAGGGAGAGAAGCATTACCTAGTGATGGCCTGCAATCAAAGTAAGCAGAATGAGCTGCTCTTCAAACCTAGCGTTTCCCGCATCTGAGCTGGTAAACAGGATTAAAGTTGGGAGGATAAACCTCTTTTCAATAATGATTTTTTGCCAATAGAGGGTAATAGAGTATTGTGCTTGAAGAAATGCAAGTTCTAAAAAAATCTGACCTATCCGTACAACTATAAATAAAAACACTCATTAGAAGACAAAAAATAAATGACTTTTTGCATTATCCACATCATTGTTTCTGTCTCCTGGCATAAATAATGAAGAACTGACTCTTTAGCTCAAATGCCAATTTAAAATAAGCCATAAGATGTTATATATCACTCTGCCCACATATGCTGTTGCTGTCTCAGGTTTCAAGTGTCTGAATAATGCTAAAACTTCATAATGTGAATATCGCGCCTTGACTTCAGGGTATATAACTAGTAAGTTTGCCTTCTACTTAGATTACCTCACTTCTTCCTTTTCCCCTTGGTAAGTTTTCCTCAAGAGGAAAATTCTTTTTTGTTATACCCTTCCTTGTTTAGCTTCTAACACTTTTAAATTGTTCCAAGATTTCTCTTTCCTTTTCTCTTAAAAATGTCAAAAGAAATGGCAATATTCATATTATCTGAGGAATAGGGAAAATGCTTTATAGGTTTCTAAGTGGAAATGAGACTGTCTCACACAAGCTTATTTATCATAGCCATGAAGTAAAACAGATAAACGTGTTATAGCTTAAACATCAGGAATTCTGCTAGCTACCATACGTGAATGGCCTGAGCAGATCTTTTGAACACATACATTTTTAGCTTTTTTGGCTTTTATAAGAAATATTGACCTGTAAATTTTCTACTGGATGAGTTTACATAAGGCAATTCCGAGAGTAAATCATTGCATGTGACTGAAGTCACATTTAAAGTGATATCTATGACAACAAGATCCAATGGGAAAAAAATAAATATAGTAGCCAAACAATCTTACCTGAAAGTCAGTTATGTTCTTTAAGCCCCATGGAAGTGACACACATGGGAAGATGGATTTCTATTATGTATGGAATGTGAAAACTCAGTAAATTAGTCATACCAAAATGTATGTGTGGCGTTAGAGAATGAATAGTTAAAAGAAAAACTTTTTTAAAAAGGAAATAATTAGTACATAAAAAAATATTATATGCTTAAAATGAGACTTTCTTAAACAAGTATACTAGAAGTAAAAAGTGATCTCTACCTAAAGTTGATCTTATTTAATGAACTTTAAATGAAAGAAAAGGCAACCATCGTTATTGACTAATAATACCATTTAGGTGTATAATAGAACAGAAAAAAATGCATTTGGTGATAAAAATAAAATTCCCCTAAAGCAGAACAATATTGATTTAAAAGGAAAAATCTTCTTTAGGTAATGTGTGACTTATTGCATTTATTTTAGTAACAAAATAGTAATTGGGAAATAGGAAAATGTGCTCTTTTTTTCTACAGATTTATTCATGCTTTAACAAATGCATTTTGTCCCTTCAATATATAAAAAAGAAATCCATTCACATTTGCTGAAGTATTGATAATTAATTTTTGTTTGTTTAGAGATTTTCCTAAATTTTAGTGAATTTTTCCAGCTATCTAGCAATGGCATTAATTCCATGAAACTAATTTCTTCAAATAAGAAGGATGTGGGGGAGAAAAAACTTCCTTCTACCCTCTTAGGTACTATGGCTGGGCCTAAGAATTATATTGATGAGAGAGAGATGTTTTAGGAGGAAAGTATATGGTTTTAATATTTTTGACAAATGCATGGAGACTTAAGAAGGAAAACAAAGACCCAAAAATGCCATTATACCCCAAAGCATCTATGCTTTTTAACACAAAGAATGATAAATTGTGCAGATATGACAAGACAAAGGAGCTTGTGCTGGGAAGTAAATGGTAGAACAGTGATTAGGAAAAATATGGGGAAAACTCTTGGAAGATAAGTGTCATTTGAGCAGCTCTGCATGTACAGGTCCATTTCATGACCCCCAATCTCCAGTACTAGGAATGTTCTCCTTTTCCTGGTACCAGGAGAACACCTTTCTCAGTGGAAATTTTATGGCCTGTTTTACGGTAGAAAGGATAAGGTCAGATTCTTCCTGCATCTGCAATTTGTCAAATGTCCTCAGCTCAAAATAATCAATAGATCAAAGAAGCATATTTTGTGATGGCATGTTCTGAACCCGTTTAACCGTCTGCTGTTTTAGTTTATGATTTCACAATTGGTCTTATCAGAAAATCCTGGAGTTCTAGTTAATCATGTCTTGTTACTAACTAATAATTAGGAAGACTGGGCAATTCTTCATTTGTGACGTGAGACTTCTGATTAACCATTGGCCATTTTTACTGTCATTAGTTTCATTCATACTCAGAACAGAGTAGAGATATAAGTTAGGCTGCTCTTGTGACTTTAATGTGTACAGTGAGTACTGAGACTGTTTTCCAGGTGGAATTCAAGATCGAAATTGCAGGGAGAGTTGAGACGAGAACAAGCTGACCGGAAAGCAGTTTTATTACAGTGACTGAAGATAATTGCCTCATCTCAGATGTAGCATAAGACTTCCTGGGGAAAGAATAATTAGCAAATGCCCAAAGTGCTTTTTACTTTAAAATTCCAAGATTCTACGAATAATCAAAAAGTAATTAACTATATGTGTTTTATATTTTTCTCTTGGACTATTCAACCATGAGCTTGTAGTTCAATCAATAGTCTTTAATTTACTTTTAGTTTCTTTGAATTATTTAACTGACTTCGGATATAATAGAACAGATTTTTTTTTTGGGGAGAGGTTTTTTTTGCTATAGGGTGCGTGCGCTCGCCAGACAGACAGAGAGACAGAGAGATAGAAAGCGAGAAATCACCCCCCAGGGGGGATGGCCACGCCACAATCCCTTCTCCTCCATTCTCCTCTCAGGATCTTGGGCACGCATGCACACACGCCCGGCATGATTTTAAGCCACCGGGTCCGGGACTCGAACTGCGGTTGACTACGTGGGAGTCCAGCGATATAGCCATTACACTAACTGCTGGTCCCGTATATAATAGAACAGATTTTAAGATGTAAGTGATAGGAGCCAGCAGATGGTGTGGTGCTTAAGGTACTAGATTCCCACATGGCTGCCTGCGATTCAAGCCCCAGACCGGGTGGCTTGCTTTCTCATCTTCTCTCTCCCTCTATCTTCTGAGTGTGCACATTCCCTGGAGCAAATTTAAAACGAATGATAATGATAAATAACATTAAATAAATAATTCTTTTAAAAAATGATGATACACAATATTAAAAAAATTAATGATTGAAAAAGGATAAGAAAAAAGCTAATATTTTTTATGAACTTGCTTTACACAGCTGGACTTTCTTTTATTATTTTTTTATTTATTTGTAATCATTGTTTTTTATTATAGAGAACAGTTCCTGTCTTTGAGAATTTTACAGTATCTGGTGAAAGACATCAAAATTAGTAATACTAACAACAACGTTAGTACAAATATGGTATGGAAATATAGACAATAGGGCTTCTGGGTCATTTGGCAAATATCAGAAAAAGCTAAAACAAGGGGTGACAGCTGAAATACATTTCACAGGACCAATATAAATTTGTAGCTAGAGGTTTTAATGAGTTGTGTTCAAATTTTGGTCATTGATTGCTATTTGTATAATTTTGTGATTGTTTTATCATTCTTTAGGTATCAATTGCTGAGCTAATAAAAATAACTCAGATTCAAGATACTGTTTTCATCTGAAAGAAAGCAAAAATGATAATTATCTTGGCAAGCTAGAAATTTTTGCAAACTCATAGCAAAAACAATTACTTTCATTTACTGTATTTTCAAATGAAAAGAATAACACATCATAGGGATAGAAATTATAAATGAGTTTTTTTTTTCATATTTGTAGGAGACTCAACTGTCATTAAAAGAAAAAGCTTTGCATTCATTTACATGGAAGAGGACATCTCCAGCCTGAATCTCCCACCTCCTGTGACGTGGACTCAGCTTAGCACAAGGATCATTTCTCATTTGTTCAGTTCTTTCTCTCCTGCTCTTCTCCCATGTTTTACTCTTCTCCCTGTTTCTTCTTGGATTAATAAGGTTTACTTGCCCTTTGATCTTTCCATCATCCCTTTGCAATGTGTCTATGCCTAACAAGTGCCAGGCGCTTATTCCCAGTATGTGAAGGGAACCCAAGACAAAAGCACCTCTCCAGGCTTTGGAACAAAGTGCTCAGTGAAAGGACTGCTCTGGGGAATCTCACAGCTTCCCATTCCAGGCCCTTCTCATCTTCTAGTTCTCAACTCAAATATCATGTCCTCAGAGAGTCCATACTGAACACTACAGAAGATCAGGATTCTAAAGAAGAAGGACTGTTTCTGAGATTGGAACTATGGAGATTTCTCAGTCATCACTGGTTTGTGGGGGAACCGACACATACAAAAGTGAGACAGGCGGGCTGGCCTTAGTTGTGGCTATGATCACTGGTCCTCGGCTGTCAGACACTGAGGAGTTCTGCAGAGTGTGTCTGCCCCTGAGCCACTGCAGTCTTCACACCCACTCCTACCCACAGACAAGAGGATGTCCAAGGTGCTGAGGACCATGAGTGAAGCAGAGGGCCCCCTCGGAGGAAGTGAGAATCAATATAACACAGCGTATTGAGAGAATGAAGGAACGAAACGTGAACTTCTCAACTGATACAAAACAAAAAAAGCATTTGACAAACTTCAACAACATTCATGATAAAATCACTCAACAAACTAGAAATAGAAGTTTCTCAGCTGAATAAAAGGCATCTACAAAACCTATAGCCAACGTCGCAATTAATGGTGAAAGACCGAATGAAAGCTTGCACTCCAAGATCAGGAGTAAGACAAAGAGGATGGTTCTCACCACTTTTATTTATTATAGTGCTGGAAAGTTCTATCTAAAAGTAAAATAAGAAGTTAAATTGGAAAGAAAGAGGTAAAACTATTCAGAAATGACATGGTCCTATATATGAAAAATAGCAAATAATTTTTTAGATTATTTTTTCTATTACATTTAATCACATATATCTTTACAGTGTATACTATTTCTTTATCCAGAACAATTACCAAGCATATCAGTCAAGACAAAGACATTATTATCCACATCATCAGGAGCAAATAGCTTTTCATATTTTTCAGATTATTATTATTAATTCTTTTTTTAAACACGCACTTGCTATACATTATTTGGCTTGTAAAGAGAATCTACCTAACACGAAATACTTCTCAGACCAGTCCAGTTGAGAATACTATACTTAGAAAAGCTTGTGCTATAAGATCAACATGCAAAAGACAGTCATATTTCTATATACTTGCAGTAAACATTCTGAAAATTAAATTAGGACATGAATTTAATTACAATGGCATTCAAAGTAATAAAATCCTTGAGAATAAATTTAAGGAGGTAAAAGACTTGTACCATGAAAACTTCAAAGCATATTTAAAGAAATAAAAGAGGACCTACATAAATAGAAAAATATCCTGTATTCATGGATTGGAAAACATTTTAAGAGAAATAAAAAATGATGTAAATAAATTGAGAAGCAGCTTGTGTTCCTTGATAGGAAGACTTGGATGATGTTAACCTCATTTCTGAGGGAGCATGGCCATGCTGACACCTGGTTTAGGACTTATAGGCTTCAGACTACGTGAGAGAAAAAAAAATTTTTTTCTGTTGTCTTAAGCCACCAAGCTTGTGACCATTCATTTTGGCAGTCCTAGGAAATGAACACAGAGACATCCAGGCTGGAGTTATAAATCTGGAAGTCACCACCCATAATAATATTTAAAGCCCAAAGAAGAAAAAAAAAATCTTTGGGAGAGCACAGAAAACAAAGAAATGAGAACCAGGCCAGCATTGGAGGTCTGACACAAAAGGCTGTATCTGCAATAGAAACTGAAGTGGGGCGGGAAGTATGAGAAGAACCCAGACAAGTGATCATTGGAAAAAGTCAGAGAAGAGAAGTTTTGAGAAGGGAGTTGTTAACAATGCTCCAAGTCACTAAGGGGCCAAAAAGGATGAGCCCATCAAAAACATCACATCATATAAAAATAGAAAAGTTACTCGTGACACAATGAGTATAGTTTTCTGTGGAGTTGTTGGTCAGGGCCAAAACTATGATGGGTGGAAGTGTGAGCTCATATATAGGAACAGCTCTATTGGAAGAGCATGCTGTGTAACATGACAGAATACTGCAGCCATGCATGCAGGCTGAAGGGGAGCCGAGGCAGGTGTGGTTGTAGGAATTTATTTCTGTTTGAGCATGGGGATTTTAGAGTGTGTTTGCATGTTGGTGAGAATAATTAGATACAGCATGTGAAATTGATGATGCAGGAGAAACAGAGGAGAATTACAGAACCAAAACGCCCGAGAGCAGATGAGTTCCAGAACACATATTGAGAGATTGGCTTTTAAAAACAGTCACTTACTCAGTTATATTAAGGGATAAAAGAAAGAAAAATACTAGGGTGCTGATTTTAGTTTTGTGGGATTTTTTTTCAATTAATATATAAACTAATGTCATAACTTTTTGAATATGATAATGCAAAAGAAAACATAGGGTATAAATTTAGTAATGATAATGTCTGCAGCACTGGCCTTGGAAATTTGGAAAACAGCTTTTAAGGGACAAAACGTTAGATTATCTGGTAGTACTGAGATCTCATTGATCCCTCATACCAGAATTCTGAAATTAAACTAATTTTTGAGTCCCATTGTATGTTTTTTGCAGTATTCACCTACATGAATACAGTCATAAAGAAGTTATGAGACAGTTCACTTAGAGTTGGGGCTTTGCAAGAAAAATACAATCAAGTGGCAAATGGGGAATGAGTTGAGAGTACTTTAAGGGAGGGTTTATGGCTACAGTTAACCAACAGAATATTTTACAGAAATAGAAAAAAAAAATCTGAAATTTATATAGAACTACAAGAAACCTCAAATAGTTAAAGTAGTCTTGAAAATGAATGAAGCTAACTTTATTTCAAAATACATTACAAAGTTTTGATAATCAAAAGTATATAGTATGACTTTTTAAAGGGCTAGAGGCAGTACAATGGTTAAGGACACTGGACTCCCACATGGCTGACTGTGGTTCGAGTCCCAGAGCTGGTGGCTTGCTTTCTTACTTTCCCTGTCTCTCTTTCACTCTGTCCCTCTTTGGTCAAATTAAAATAAATAAATAAACTTAAATTTAAAAAAATAAATTTTTAAGTATATAGCTCTGCTTTTCCTTTTCTGGGTAGCAGAAAGTTACCTTATATCATTTTCTCATTTTATTTTCTCAATATGATCTATGTGCTTAATCCTTCAGGCTTTGGGTTGATATATGAAAGCCAATGCAGAAAAGTCTGGAAAAAAAAAACATTTTTTCTAATGAAATTGAGGATCTTATGATCTTTGTCCTACTTTATACTTTGAAAACTCTGATTTTCATTTTTTGGGTTTTTTTTTTTTTCTTTATTCCTGATAAAGCACATGGATGTGCACGTGAGTAAAAGAGAGAAAAAGAAAAGAGGAAGAGCGTCCTCTACAGGGGATAGTTGTTCCATGATATCTTTCCTCAGGTTCTCCAGCCCATGTTATCTTGGGCACCCAGATATATGCCTGGTATATTTTTGACTGACTGGACTGGAGATTTAAAACATGGTCACGATGTGGGATCTAGCTTCTCTTAAGCAGCATATTAGAACTATGTTATCGAGCCAGCCCTAAAATTCTGTTTTTGAATTCAAGGTGAGTCATTGTTTTTACGTTCTAGGCAATTCGAGCTGCTTTTTTCCTAGGACAATAAATTTTCACTTAACCACCGGTGAAAGGGCTGTGAGTGATGGGAGAGGAAAACAACTCTGTTTATGGAAGATCTTCTTTTCCTCTCAGGATAATTCATCAATTGCTGTCCTAGTAAATCTGCTCTATCTGCAAAAATGAATGAACTACATTTTCTTCATGTGCTCTTCCTTACTTATGACTCAGCTCAACTATGTTTATAATAGTTTTGTTGCAAGAAATTTAAGGTCACAATTTCTGGCCAAGTTCTTGGATGCAGTTTTGTGTGTGTGTGTATGTAGAGACTAGGTTGTTTGGTAAGCAACACTTATTATTTGGAATATTTTTCCAAGCAAACATGGGTAGGATGGGGAGGTGTCCACCTGAAGCAAAAATGTGCTTCTGCAAATCTCCAGCTTACATGGCAGGCTCATCCACAGTTTACAAAGGTTCTGTGCCTTCGCATGCACAATTTTCCAGTGCCACTCATAAAACAGGATTCCTTCTTCAGAAAACAAGGAGTGATTTTCTAATCCACCAGTTTACTTTCTCCATCAATAACAATAACCGTGATCATAGTAAAAGAAAAAAATGGTGACTACTTCTTATGTATAAGCCACAGTATCAAGCTAATGGAAAGGTTTCAAATAATCAACCTAACCATGTACCTCAAGGCTCCAGAAAACCAAGAAGAAATACAATCTAAAATTAGTGGAAGGAAATCAATAACAAAGATTAGGCCAAAAATAAATGAAATTTATATACATTTTTAAAAACAAAGATCAATGAAACAAAAAGTATTTGTTTGTTTACTTATTAAAAGCTATAGGTTAAGAAATAGGTCAGAGTAGGCCCCATAGCAGAGTGGCTAATCTCTGTGTATTGGAATTGGATCCCACATTGCTGACTGAGGTTGAATCCCATTCCTGATGGCTTAAAATACATGCCAATCACATGTGCAGGTGTGCTCAGATTCTAATGGGATGCAGAAATGAAGGGAGAAGGATAGTGGGGTCTCATGCCCCATTGCTCGGCTCTCTCTCGCTCTCTCTCAGGCAAGTGCTTACACCCTCTGGCAATTAAAAAAAAGGAAGAAGAAAAGAAAAAAGAATGGAGCAAGCAATAGTTGTTAAATAAGTAGATTTTTAGCTACTTTAGTCACAAAAAAAGTACCAGTGTGAGAAGATAAGTATGTTAAATGTACCTCACCATAGTAACCATTGTACCATCTCTACATGGCTGTATGTGTGTTGCATAACATCATATTGAAAACCTCACATAGATACAAGAAAATTAATGTTTTTAACAGCACATAGGAAGAGTAGAACAATTGCTAACAGCACCAGAGCAGGGTATGGAAGAGGGCAAGTGAATGGGAAGGCAGGATTCTAAGGGCACAAGGTGGCAGTTATGCAGGATGCGTAAGTCCAGAGAGCTAACTCACAATCCTAAGACTAGATCTACTAGTATCGTTTCATGTATCCTATCAATATTCCAAGCGGTAGGCTTTAGGTATTTCTACCACAAATGTATATAAATATATATACAAGACAATATATCCAAACATGCTGTATATCTTTAACATATACACACAAAAGAAGCAGATCTAAAGCAAATAAGCATTCTGACTTTTGCTTGAATAAGCGACATGACTACATCTCCTAAAACAATGCACTGCAGGGGCTCTGAGACAGGAGGATAGACGTGTCGGTTTTTTAGTGTTCATATATGTATTTATGTATATAATTACTTAAATACATATATACCCATATCATTAAGCTATTATTTACACATTTGTTTCTGAAATCCAGAAGAGTTTTTAATTCTTGCCAGCCAGGGCCTGCCAGTAATATGTGGTCAAATTGCTGGGTGTGCCTATCAAAAGAGGCAGAGTGAATATCGGACTTGAAGAAATGCTGTATCATCAGCATTCTAAATGCACAGAGAATAATACTGTATGGAAAAATATTCAAGAAAGTCTTTTAGAAATGCAATTGGGGGACCAGCAAATGGCATAGTGGTTACATCACTGAACTCCCACATAGTCAACCGCAGTTCAGGTCCCAGACGTGGCAACTTAAAACACACTGGGTGCATGTGCATGCATTTCCAAAATCGGGAGAGGAGAATGGAGGAGAAGGTATTGCAGCGTGGCCATCCCCCCAGGGGGAGTGAGTTCTCACTTTCTGTGTCTCTGTCTCACTCTCTATCTCTGTCAAGCACACACATACTAGAGCAAAAATCTCTCTTTAAAAAAATGGAATGAAGTACTTGAAGAAGTTTTAGAAATATTTTACTGAATTTAATTCACTTATTGATACGTTGGGGTCTCAGAAAAGTCATGATGCATTTTTACATAGAGAAGCAAAAAAATACAGCATGACTTTTCTGATCGCTCTATACTTTCCTTATTATATACACACAAAAATGACATGCCGCAATTTTTAAAACTGGGGGGAGGGGGGGAATTACATATCTACTAACAAGCTCTTTCTTTCTTTTTTCTTTTGTTTTTTTTTTTTTGAGAGGTTTTTTTTTTTTTTTTTTTTTTTTTTTTGAGAGGTTTTTCACTATAGGGCGCGTGCGCTCGCCAGACAGACAGAGAGAGACATAGAGACAGAAAGCGAGAAATCACCCCCCAGGGGGGATGGTCACGCCGCAATCCCTTCTCCTCCATTCTCCTCTCGGGATCCTGGGCACGCACGCACACGCGCCCGGCGTGAGTTGTAAGCCACCGGGTCCGAGACGCGAACCGCGGTCGACTACGTGGGAGTCCAGCGACATAGCCATTACGCTAACTGCTGGTTCCCTTTTTTTTGAGAGG
This sequence comes from Tupaia tana, assembly GCA_026018925.1. NCBI lineage: Eukaryota > Metazoa > Chordata > Mammalia > Scandentia > Tupaiidae > Tupaia > Tupaia tana. Next base: position 18,137,072 of record JAKSZU010000007.1, read on the forward strand.
TTTTTTGCTATAGGGTGCGTGTGCACACCAGAGAGACAGAGAGACAGAAAGTGAGAAATCACCCCCCCAGGGGGGATGGCCACACCGCAATCCCTTCTCCTCCATTCTCCTCTCGGGATCTTGGGCACGCATGCACACGTGCCCAGCATGAATTTAAGCCACCGGGTCTGGGACTCGAACCGCGGTCGACTACATGGGAGTCCAGTGACATAGCCATTACACTAACTGCTGGTCCCACGTAACAAGCTCTCTCAATAAAGGTATAAAATCAAACATCTGAGGAATTTTTTTAAAAAGCATTATAACATAGTTTATGGTAGTACTTGTCTTTCTCAGTGACAAATGAAAAATTTTGTCTGTAATAATTGATGGTTATTAGATTCAGTGACATAACAGAATCTCACTTATTCTTTAAAAAATAAATTGTATATAGTTACCTTTTTAAAAAGCATCACAGATCAAAGCACAAAAGATTACATTTTATCATCTCTGAATTGTGTAGGCATCTCTTGATGTGTTTTTATATGTTTCTATTAAGAGGCATATATACTTTTTTAATCAAATCAAGACAAAATGTACTTTTGTAAGGCAGAAACTAGATACCTAGAATTATTTCATGGCTTCATGACCAAACAAATTACTTTTCAGAGTGTGTAGGAATTATTGAAGTGCTCCCCAATCTATGGAGAAGGGTTTGAAATAGGAGACAAATGGAAGAACTCTATAAAGAGATGACTGATAGGGCGAGATTGCCAGAATTGCTCAAGCATGATTTCCAGAGCTTTGCAAAGCAAATGATCATATGGCATTAGACTAATTGTAGAAACATTATTTTTACTATTATTGCTTTCAACAAAAATAAAAAGTGATTTGTGAAATGTCCATTTGCATGTCAACTTTCACTTGTAAAATTTTCCACTATTTTAACTCTTCGAGTATAATAGTTCATCTGTATTTTAGTTTAAACTAGACTTGCTGCCTAGCAACTTAGACTCCTAAAAAAGAAACAGCATTTCACATGCCGGATAACCCACTAATGAGCTATTAGATTGCATCCAATTTAGAAATAAGTTGTTCTCTAAGAAAAAAATAACTCTGCTCACTGTTTAATTGCCAAGAGTTTCCCTTGTTGAAAAACAAAAAGACTCAAAGGGCACATTTTCTAACTACTTCTCATAAATAAAATAAGCAAATGTGTCTCATGTTACTCTAATTTTAATCTATAAATTTTGTGTGGTTAATATAAACTATTATAATTATTATTTAGTTTAAATAAGTTCATCATTAAAATATTGCTGATAACTTGTTCTAAATCTCATCTATATAGTTTTATATATTAAATAGGATGTGTGACAGCGTTCTGATTTGTCCCGCTTTTAGCTATTTTATTGTGTGAAGTTCATGAGTATTACTTCTAGAATTTAAGAGAACAGAGACTAGCAGGTGGCATAGTGGTTGGTGCTGGACTCCCACATAATCAACCACAGTTCAAATCCCAGGCCCAGTGGCTTGAAAAAATCACACTGAGCACGTGTGTGTGTGTACCCAAAATCCCAAGAAGAGAATAGAGGAGAATGGATCACAGTACAGCCATCCTTCTAGGGAGTGATTTCTCACCTACCTCTTTAGGTCGGTCTCCTCTCCAGTGAGCACATATGATCCATGGCAAAAACCTAAATTAATTAATTAATAATTTTTAAAAACCTCTATTTCTTGCTGGACAATGGCTGGAGGTATCAGTTTCTCATCACCTGAGTCTTTCATCACGTGACATAGTAACTAGCTTCTCCCAAAGTAAGTGACGTGGGAGAGGAGAACAATAAGTTCCAATGCCTTTTATGTCCTAATCTCAGAAGCTGCACCTCTTCACCTTTACTTTACTCAATTTATCAGAAGTTAATAATTCCAGTGATGTTCAAGGGAAGAGTTAAGTTCTACTTCTTGGAATAAAGAGTGTATATGGAAATGTTTCAAAACATCACAGGCTGGGCCAGCTCCATTCCGCAGTGACTAAGGGAGTCAGATCCCATAGGGCTGATCACAGGCCCAATTCCAGCCTTGGTGACTTGAAAAACATGCTGGGTGGCCAGGAGGTAGCTTGGTACCTTGGTACTTACAGCACTGGATCCCACAAGGCCAACACTGTTGTTTGAGACCCAGATCAGGCAGTTTGAAAAACATACCAGCCATGTGTGCTTGAATACCCAAATCCCAAGTGGAGAATGGAAGAGAAGGGATTATGGCATGGCCATTCCTCCTTGAAAGTGATTTGTCACTTTCTCACTCTCTCTGTCTCTGTCTCTCTCCTTGAGCTCATGTGACCTATGGGGGAAAAAAACTTAAAAATAAACAACAAAAAAAAATTCTGGGAGCACATGATTCATACTCAAAATCATGGCAGGATTTAGAAATGGAGGAGAAGGGATTGTGTGAACATGCTCTATTAGGGGGTCTTCTTCCTGTCTCTCTCTCTCTCTCTGTCTCTGTTTGTCTCTCTCTTCCAAGCACACACATCCTCTGGCAATTAAAAAAAAAAAACTTTTTTTATTGTGAAATTTTCGAGGAGGATAATGTGTAAGAAACACATAAAGACCAGGAGTTAATTGGTTTCATTTAGAGGAAAGTATATATTATTTTATACCGCCATTTCTGAAGAGAAGTTAAATAGTTTAATTCCTCTAAGTCCATCTAAACATATTATGAAAAGTAGCTAGAAGAAATTCTAAAGTGGATAAAACCATTTGATACAGACAATGCTGGAGTTTTCTTCTGTTTTGTGGCCCTACATTTTTTATCCAAACTCAAAATCTCTCAGAATTTCTCCTCATTGTTTCCTGTAGTAGTGCATGATTTCCAACCAACTATCAAGCATGCACAATGTTACAAGAAACTATTCCCATAAAAGACAATGTTCACATTATAGCATTCTGCTACATTGATATTTGGTACATTCTGCTACCAAGTATCAACCATGCAAAATAATACAAGTAACAGTTCCCATAAAAGACAATGCTCACATCAATAGCATTCTGCTACTTTGCCATGCCTACATTATTCCTTATTCTGCTCCATCCTGGTACCTTCCTCTTTCAATGGAGTTGATTCATAACAAACAACTTGCAAGGCCATCTCCCTCTCAAACATGTCCTTCCATAGAACCTAACCTGCAATCAAGTGAATAACAGAAACCTTTAACCCTGGAGGAGGTGAGCAATGAGGCAAAACTTACCAGAAGAAGTAGCCTTAAAATTAAGATCTAAACATGGATGGAGGTTTAACTAAGTCCTTTTGCAGGGTAAAGGAAAACAGAGGACAAGAAGGCAAGGAGTGTTTCAGAGTAAAGATCCAAGTCTAGGATCTAGGAAAAGACAAATACAGAAAAGCAAGAGGGGAGTAAAAAAGGACATGAGAGGCAGAAGTTGGGCCTAAAAGCACCTCACAAACCAATTTAAGTTTGGATTTATCCTAAGAAATCATGAAAGATGTAAACAGGGAAGTGGCAATTCTACCCTGCAGTAGAGAAACACATTTGGAGTAAGACAATGTTAGAGGGAGGGCATCGGATAAGCGATTGACATCCTCCGGGTGAAAGATATCATGAAATAAACTAGAGAGTCAGGTCAGATGGAAATGAATGGACTCAAGCAATACTGACATGATAGAATCAGTAGGACCTTTTGATCTGTTAGTGTGAGATGAAAAAAAAAAAAGGAAAAAATCAAGGATTTCTAGTTGAAGGCACTGGAGGCACCGTTCAACAGGATAGAAAACACAATAAAAAGCAGATTTGACAGGAATAACTTCAGTTTGGGACACAAGGAATTTCACACAGTGTGTTCTTCAGGAAGGAATCTTTAGCTTCATCGGCATACCAAGAGCGAGTTACTCACAAACCATTATTCAGTCACATATCAGCAATATCACCGGTGTTTCATCAACATGTGTGTACTGAAACTGCAGGATTGGAAAATACTCAGGCAGGAACATTTGATGACAAAAGAGGGACTTGGGCAAAATGATAAATAATACTAATGTTGAAAAGATGGCAAAGGAAACCATAACCTGGTTAAGAGAGAAACCAAGTAAGAAAGACATCACTTACGGACAGAATTTACCAGCAGAAATTTTAACAAGGAATGGGTGAGTTCAGGAAATAGTGTGGCAGTCAAGGCCCCTAATGTAGAAACTCCTTGGGAAATGTGATGTGAAAAGAGACAGGGAGAGAAAAGGGCAAGAGACAGAGAACCAGAGGGAGATGGAAGAACTAGGATAAGTTGCTGTTGATATAGATGGTAAAGACACTTTGTCTTTGGGTTGATTGGTGCTGTTGATTTTACTTCAATGCAATGCAACAGTTTACTTGTCAAAAGAAGTAACTAGTAATAATGAAACAAGATTGAAAATATAGGTATGTGAGTAATTAAAATCTCCTGAGAAGTCTGGAAAATATTCAGAAAATAGGTGAATGCATTTTCTCTGGAGTAGAAAAAAGAAAGATGCCTCTAAAACTGAGAGGAATAACCAAAAATGGGTGGAGAGAGTCAAGCTCTTATGTCTAGAAGGAAATTTAAGGAGATTGTTTTTTTTTGTTTTGTTTTGTTTTGTTTTGTTTTTTTTTTGGACTCCATAGTCAGCTACTGATAAAGACCCTAATGAGTAGAAATGCAGATTTTACAATGGAGAAGATTGTTTTCAAGGAGTTTTGGGCCAGCTGGTGGCTTTATGGTTAAGGTGCCTGGCACTCATGTAGTTAACTGCACAGTTCAAGTCCCAGATCTGGTGGCTTGAAAAATATGCTAGGCACGTGTGTGGATCTAAAATTCTGAAGTTTAAGAAGGAGAAACAGAAGAGAAGGGATTGTGGCATGATCACCCCTCATGGGGAGAGCTGCTTTCTCATTCTTCCTCTTTCTCTCTCTGTCCCTCTTTGATCAGTGCTCATGTCCTCTGGCAAAATTTTTAAAAGAAAAAAGAGAGAAAGGAGTTCTGGGAATTAGAATAAAGGAGGTGATGATAAAAGAAACTTAGTAAGGTTTCTGTGCAATCCAAAACCAAATTTCTTCTTCCCTAAGTATTTGTTTTCTTGCAATCTAATAAATAACAAAGAGTTTTTATCCATTACAGCAAGAGTCTTCAGCTTGTTCATTTAGACCTCTGTTCCTTACCTCTCTCCCATAGTTTTTGTTTTTGCTTTTGTTTTTATAGAACAGATCATATTTATTAAGTAATTCTCCCAAAAGATTTAGATCTAGGGCACAGTTTCACAGAAACTGGAATGACAGTAAAAAATTTTACTCTCTCTTCTGTGTTTAATCAGGAGATGCTAAAAATAACCATTTAATAATCTTTAGGTCAACAATATAGAATCAAGTCTCAAATCAGATACAAAATTCACACACAGATTACTTGTGGTCTAATTCTACAATTAGTTGTACAATCCATAAAAGAGAATTTAAGCTAATTCAACTACTTGGGACAAAAAGAGAGAGACTAAAACATTTTGGATATGCTTCCTCAAAAATTATAACTCATTGCATAAGCGAAATATGAGAATTTTTACCTCAGTAGATCTCTAATGCAAATAAATAAATAAATAACCTAACACTTAAAATAAACCTAAGTCATTATCCGTATTATTTAGTATAAAAAGGAAATAATATGAAAGTAGAGATCTGGTGTTTCTTAAGTCATCCCTGCCAGATTATCTAAAATTAAAATCATCATCTAAAATCAGAAACGCAATTTAAAATTTTACTATTAATATATAGCCTTTGTCAAAAGCTTATGAAAACAAACACTAATCATTCCCCAAAACTATAGATACATAGCTCTATAAATTGAAAGGCAAAGAAATATTAACTTCAAAGAGTTTGTTTTAATTTTAAATTGGTAACTGCATTTCTAGAAACACTGGCAATACTGAAACAGCACGACAACAAAGACAGTCAATACATAAATGTGTAACGATCCTGGGGAAATACATCTCTCCCTGGACAAGTGGAAATACTTCCTTTTTACAAATATTTGGGAAATCATGCTTAAAGTTATACAAGTTATAGAAAGAGGAAAAACACCAAAGATGGTAGGAGTTAAAAGTCTTTTGGTTTTCTTAAAAGTGGTATCCTTTATAAAGTTCTCCAACTATCATATGATGAAGTATTTTTCTAGGAAAAATAAAGGGATTGCAAACTGTTTCCTATATTGCTTTATGTGTCAGAGTCACTTGCAGTTCCTAGTCTGCTGCTATCAGGCCCATCACTTTCCTCGTCCCAGTTTTTTATAGAAGCTCCCATCATAAAATCATCACATAGAACGATCCCTCCTGTGCCTTCTTCTGGTTTCACTTCAGTCTGTGTGCCTTTGGAGTTCTTTCCAGCAGAACCTTTCTCATTTGTACTTCTACCCATTCCTCTCAGAACACTGATGAAATCTTTCTTGGATGCCCCTGTATGAATGAATGGATTGAAAAACTGTGGCACATATACTCTATGAAATACTATTCAGCCATAAAAACCAACAAAACCCTGGCTTTTGACAGAAAGTGGAAGAATATGGAAGATTTACTGCTGAGTGAAGCAAGCCAGGCTATGAAGGAGAGACATTGTACATCCCCACTTAATATATACCGAGTGTCTGCACTTTATGTCTGAAACTGATTGACTAAAAAATGTACAAACACAAGAGATGGGTTTAAATGCCAAATGTGCCAAATGTGGTGTGTGTGGAGGAATGGGGTCTGGGGAAAGACATTTGGAGAAGGGATACAGAGGCAGAGCATTGACAGTACGGGGAGGTGTGGTTTTATGTGTTGAAGATATTTTAATCAACTGGACTGGGGAGAAATGTTCACACATTGAAATGTTCACTTTGTAAGCTAACAACAACAACCACCACAACAACAAAAAAGTGTAAAACTGCTTCCAAAACCAAACATTGTTGTAGAGCAGAACTGTACATCATAAGTTGTTCAACTCCTGAAGTAAATGGTACAAAAAAAATAATAAAAACAGTTGATAACAACTCAGTACGCTTTCTTCTAGAGCCTCCAGCTTCTTTAACCTTTTCATCAACATTCGTTGATGTTTCTGAACATGAAATAGCTGGACCACAGCCCTCACTGCAATTCTCTGAAGATTTCTGCTTCTCTTTCCTTGACACCTGGCTTTACTCTGCACATCATTTCCCACTTCCACTTCTTATCAAGCTGTTTTCTTTTCTCCAGTCTTTTTTAACTTTTCTTTTCCCTTGTCCAGCTCTTTGTTTTTGACTAGAATGGTGAGTTTCTTAATAGAAGTTTTGTCCTCAATCATCCTCTCTCTCCCTTTCATCTTCTACCTCACTCTTATTTCCACCTGACTCTGTCCCTTTCTACACAAAGTCATTTCAATGGTCACCCATAAAACAAGCAAAATCACAATCTGATTTCTATGTAGATGATTAGATAATAGATAGATGGAAGGATAGGTAGATGAATGGATGGCCAGAGAGACAAACAGACGTATTTCCATATTGTCCTTCATTATGTATGTTATTTTTAAATGTACATTTTTCTTCTACCAATTCCTACGTCCCACTGAATTTCCTTTTTCTATATCATTACTGGTCTTTAAATTGTCAAAATCTAATAGACACTTTTCTTTTTTTTTTTTTTTTTTTTTTCTTTTTTTTTTTTTTTTTTTTTTTTTTCTTTTTTTGGAGAGGTTTTTCGCTATAGGGCGCGTGCGCTCGCCAGACAGACAGAGAGAGACAGAGAGACAGAAAGCGAGAAATCACCCCCCAGGGGGGATGGTCACGCCGCAATCCCTTCTCCTCCATTCTCCTCTCGGGATCTTGGGCACGCACGCACACGCGCCCGGCGTGAGTTGTAAGCCACCGGGTTCGAGACGCGAACCGCGGTCGACTACGTGGGAGTCCAGCGACATAGCCATTACGCTAACTGCTGGTTCCCTAATAGACACTTTTCCATCTTTGTCTATATTTGACAGTTTATTGCATACTCAATAGCCCTTCTCTCCCATTGCTAAGGTATTTTGCAGGAATCAAGGAACTACTGGTTTCATGACTGTATTAAGTATGTCCAGGAAATACCATTCCCCTTGAGAGTGAGTGATTTATGGGTCCATGATGCAGCTTTGCTCAATGCGGGTGGCCAATTCATTTTTTATTGCAACACATTACCACAAACTTAGTGCCTTAAACAGCAATGTATCATTTTACAGTTCAGCAGGTCAGAAGTCCAGAACAGGTCTCACTGTACGGTAAGATCAAGGTGTTGGCAGGGCTGCACTCCTGCAGGAAGCTCTGCGAGGAACCCCTCTTCTTGCCTTTCCCACTTTCTAGAGGCTGTCTACATCCTTTGTTTCATGCCTGCCCCATTCCTCCACCTTTGAAACCAACAACATTGGGCCTGATCCTTTTCACATTCCTATCTATCTAGATCTCCTTCTTTTGCCTCCCTCTTCCACTTACAAGATCACTTGTGAATATACTTGGTCTACCCAAATAATCCAGGATAACCCTTCCATCTTAAGGTCAGTTGATTAGCAACCTTAGTTTTATCTGCAACTTTGCACATAATGTAACTGAGTCACAAGTTCTAGAAACTAGGACATGGGAATGTCAGGGGACTATTACTCTCCCTGCAACAAAGTGCAAGTGTTCTGGGTGCATTCTGGAAAGGTTTCTCTGGCTGATATAAAAGAAACAAGGGAGAGAACACTCTTCCTCGTATCTCTGAAAGATGATGCTTGCATGCGCTATTTGGAATTGTGGCAGTTATTATAGGATCAGGAGACAGGTCAGTCTAAGTTGATTTTTTTTTTTTTTTTAATCATGGGAATAGCATATCATGGCTATGTACATCATTGAGTAAGCAAGCCCCTGGGCAATTCTTACTCTTCTTGTCACACGAGATAAAATTTGGGTTTTGTGTATTCATTTTGAATTGTGTTTCTGTTACCAATAGTCATGATATCCTAATATTTTACTAGAGTTTTCTGACAATTTGATCCTCGGACCCATTCCTACTTGAATATTCATTGTGTTCTGTGGTGTTACCGTCTCCTGATTTTCTCCTATCCCTCAAGACATTCCTGCTCAGCTTCATTCAAAAGATTTCCCATGCTTTTACTTTGAGTGTTGGTTCTTACATCTGACTCTGTCTTCAGCTCTTCTCATCCCTCTGTTTTCCCTAGGTGAACTCATTCTCTCCCAAGGCTTTATCCTTGCATACAGATTTGTGTTTTCCATCTCTAGTACAGAAACTGCTGATTCTACATCTATGCTTTCAACTGTCCATTGCATATTCTTGGGTATCCCCTGGCTCTCCTCTCCTCGACTCAAAATGTAATGTTACCTTCTGTTCTTTCCTGACCTTTCTAATATATCATCCACATCAGGGATAGTTCCAATATTTAATCCAGTCAATCAAGTCAAACATATCAAAGATTCTTCTCCTCCTTTTCATTCAGGCACTCCCCATATTGAATTGATCACTGAATCTCTGGCTTTGACTTCCTTAAAAACCCTTCATCTTTTCCTTATCTGACTTCCATGTCTACAGTTAAGATCTTGAGTCCTCATTTTTCACCCTACCTCTGTTCTCCCTATGTTCAGACTCGGCAACCCCTTAACTACAATCTAGTATCTCCATTGCTCATAAAATAAGATCATGTCAGGGCCAGCAGGTGGTATGGTGGTTAGGACACTAGACTCCAACATGGCAGATCATGGTTTGAGTCCCAGACCTGACAGCTTGCTTTCTTAAACTCTCTCTCTCTCTCTCTCTCATGAGTGTCCTACAGCAAATTAAAAATAAATAACAATAAGTAAAATTGAATAAATAATTTTTTTTCTTTTTTTGGAGAGGTTTTTGCTATAAGGCACGTGCGCTCGCCAGACAGAGACAGAGAGACAGAAAGCAAGAAATCATCCCCCGTGGGGATGACTATTACGCAATCCCTTCTCCTCCATTCTCCTCTCGGGATCTTCAGCACACACGCACACGCAACCGGAGTGAGTTTAAGCCACCGGGTCCGAGACTCGAACCACAGTCAACTATGTGGGAGTCCAGCAACATAGCCATTACGCTAACTGCTGGTCCCAATAAATAATTATTTTTTTTAAAAAGATCACATCACTGCCCTGCTGAAAAATCTTTCCACAGGCTTCATAATATTTAGACTCATAAACATCCATCAAATGTACAACTGCAATGGAATGAACATTTCTAGTATTACCTTATCTCATTTATCTTTCCAACTATCCTGTGAGTTAAGGATCACTATTACATTTATTTAGTAGTTTAAAAACTGCATTTAGAGATTAATTATAGCTTCCAACAATTATATAGTTGATGAGGCTTAGAGCTGGGTTTTGATCCTAATCCTTCTAACTCCAAAACTGTGCCTTTAATCATTCATATTCTTTTTATTTCTCAGTTTACAAAACATAATAGTTTTTACTTGGTGTTTTCCTGAATTTCTGAAACATGTAAAAAATATTAGTGAGGTATAAAATGTGTTTGTAATGAATGAAATATCACACTATAAGGGATGATTTTAAGTGTTTACATTGTTGACCAATGAAGTTGGAAAACCAACCAAAAGTCCAGATAAATTGTCATGTTTAATTCTTTTAAGCACTAATTATATATTGACAGCTCTGAAGAAAAAACATCACTGCCCTAGAAGCTGAAAAATATTCGATAAAGTTAATACCAATTCCTGATTTTTTTTTTTTTACAAAGAAGTTTAAGTTTATTCTGTAACCTGTTACAGGGAGACAGTCAGCAAGCACAATGAAACTGTCTCAAAAAACACACCATGTCCTCCATATTTACAGGTGCAAGACACAAGCACGTACAAATCACTCTTCAGTACAATCAACCAGTCAATAACTGCCCCCTCAGTAGTTATCCTGATTCTTTCAAATACCCATTCTTGATTTTTCATCTGACCATTCCTCAAACATATCTTCCTATGACTCAGCATTTGGTCAGATTGTTCTCATTAGACATCTTCATTAATTTCAAAATGGCTGCAGTCCTGCTAAACCTAAAACTGGCCTGCTACAGTATCATAACTCTAACAATCAGGCTTTCTGTTCAAGTTTGGGTTACACATAGTGTCAGATGCTATTTTATTTTTCATGGCCTAATTTTTCTAATATTGATATTTTATATTCTTTATACTCCAATACAGTCTTACAAGATTATCTACACTGTAATTGGGGCTCTTTTCCCAGGTGTATCGTCTTAAACTTCATTTATAGCAGATCATTGCAGTAAAGAGCAGTAATCTTCTCTTACTCTATACATTTTAAGTTTTCCATTGAATTTGTAAAATCTCCAAGAATTTTCCCTTGAAGGAATGCCTGAGATTTTTATTTTTTATTTATATTTAATCACTGTGTATCTTTACAGTGTGCAACATGATTCTTCCCAGAATTAATATGATGCATACCAGTCAAGTCAAAGATACTATATACATTATCATCAGATAACTTTTCTTTTTTGTGTCTATTAAATGTTCTATCATATTCTGTACATTAGGCAATTGCTTAGCCAGTACCTAACTTTCTGAAAGAATGCTTCCCTAGTCTCCCTTCTCCCCAACTGTCTGCATCTCTCCAGCCTTGTAATGCCTCTCAAGTGCCTTGTGCCCTTGCTTTTCTGTACAACCAAACATACTCTTCATATCTATCAAGAATGTCCTTTGCATCCTTTTTAAGAATGTCTTAATTGGTAAAGCAGTCTTATACACTCAAGTACAAGAGGATTTCAAAAATCCCACACAGAAAAAAAGGAAGCTAAAGTATAAGTTTATTTTGGTCCAAAAAATGTTTCAATTTCATGCATAGTTTTTTACCATGTGCATTTCTATGTGCAATTTGTAGATACCCTCATATTTTCTCTTTTGTTTTTCCCCTGTCTCCTAACAATTGATATACAAGCTTTCTTCTTATGTGTTTCCATGGTATCCATACCCAATAAAAATAATAATGGCTACTATTTCTTACTTGCTTCGCTATATGACATCTATAGCAAAGTAGTTTGCATAAATAAATTTACTTACTTCCCACAGAAAGGTATTAAGATATCTTAGTTGGATGATGGAAAAAATGCACATGATTATATGAAGCTACAGTCATTTCTTTTTGTAGTCTATGTGCCAGCTCCTCCAACTCTGGCAGTCCTTTGAGAGCAGGGCCACACCTTACATGGTTTGGAATATTTAGTAACTGGGCAAAGGCATACTTGTCTCTTGAAGAGCTGATAAATAAATGAACCACTATCGAGAAAAGATACCAGTAAGAGTGCAGGAGTATAAGAATATAATAAACATGTTTTTGACACTTACCCTGTGTTGGGAAAACATAAAGCATAGAAGTTTAATATAGTTACTGCACATTTCTGTCTCCCCCACTTTCTCGTGAGGTCCTTGGTGGCACGAACCATGCAGTATCCACTTTGGATTTTATGTGCCTAATCCACGTACTCAATAAATGAGAAAGTTAAGTGACTCAGATACTAACACTTGCTTGTGCTCTCCATTTTACTATATACCACATCAATACTCAAGACAAAAAGAAATCTTTATTAAATCTCCAGCACCACTTCGACACAGCAGGGACTGGAATTATTGCTTGGTTAACTCACACTCCTCTAACATCCATCACAATTGCTCTGGTTTTTCAGAAGCCATACAGGCGAATTGAATAGTTATAGGATGTCAACACCACTCACTTGTCCCAAGGCAAATAAAACAAAACATTAACACCTTCGCCACAGTTTGAAAAAGCAAGCTACACATCTCAGTTTAAGGAATGTCGATCCCGTCGATGGCGAACAGTTCCTGAGTTGGGGGGGCGAGGATTAAAGACAAGAAGACAGGATAGAAACGGGAGGACTGCCAGTCAGTACTGGTCAGCCACGAGTTAAGTTTATTGCTAGCACTTATACACACTCGAGAGACTTCTGTGATGTGGGACCAGCAGTTAGCATAATGGCTATGTCACTGGAGTCCCATGTAGTCAACCGCGGTTCAAGTCCCAGACCCAGTGGCTTAAAACTCACGCCGGGCGTGTGTGAGTGCGTGCCCAAGATCCCAAGAGGAGAACGGAGGAGAAGGGATTGCGACATGGCCATCCCCCCTTGGGGGGTGGTTTCTTGCTTTCTGTCTCTCTGTCTGTCTCTGTCTGTCTAGTGAGTGCACGTGCCCTATAGCAAAAACCTCTAAAAAAAAAAAAAAAGAAAGAAAGAAAAGAAAAGAAAAAAGAGACTTCTGTGATGTAAGGTTTTAAGTCCTTACTGAATTTATCAGGTTGTTATAACAATACTTTGAAACATTCAGTTCAAAACAATCCGAAGACATTCTGCTCATAACAATCCAGCCACCCAAGGCCATGTCCGGATAAAGACCCTGGTCTTATTCTGGTGCTCACATCCTACACATTCCTCATGTCTCCTCTTTGGCTCCCCTCAAAGGAAAACATTTTCCATAATGTTAGTTTTTAGCTGCAATTAGCTATTCTTATACTAGCATGCTATTATTACACCGTTTTGTGAATTTATATTATACTGTGCCAAAGAAATGACAAGTTCTTTGATGGCAATTACATTTTGTTATGAACAATGTACACAAATGAATGCCTAACACATGTTACAATACCCCGAGATATTGTAAATGTAGAGTATAAAATGGATTGCTTCTTTGAGCTGATTCTCTAAAAAGCATTCAAGCCAAGGACATTCTGGGCCTTTAAACAAGGAGAACGTTAATTGGGTATCTGGGTATCTCTACCGGGCTTTGAGAATCTCAGAGGTGCAGAGTTAGGAAGCAAAACCAACAGTGCTGAGAAGTGAGAAGCGAACGCTCTGAGGAAAAAGACACCAGCTGTTGATTTACAGTTAAGTTTCCATTTACTCCAAATGAGACAACAACATGGGTAACAAGGACAGAGAAGGACTTCGTTCTTAGTGAGATTACACTGGTGAGAACACCTGATTGATAACATGATTAGACTGGAACTCCAGTACTTAGACAGCTTGAAAGCTTAGACACTTAGGAAGCTTCACTTCTCTCCCCTGAAGGCACCAGACACATGGAAGCGTGTTCCATGGAAGTTCAGCAGAGAAAAATGGCTGAAACCACCACAATCTGCAAATAAGTCCAATAAATAATCCTCAGACCTGGTTTAAAAAGCAGAAGTGGGGAAGAGGCTACGCTGCCATCCAATGGCTCTTTTCTCTAGACTTTTCTTCTGGGAAAGGGTCCTTTCTATTCCTTCTTGCCCCTGCTCTATTTTATGATGTTTTCTTGTCTGTGTCTTATTTTGTTTTCTTTCCTTCCCTTCTTTATAACTCATGAACTTTTTTGAAACTTTATCCTCTGAGAAAAATTGTCAAAAGCACAACTTTAAAGAATAGATTTATAATAAAATAGGTAAATTATATATGAATCTATAATCAATTAGTAATAAAATAGCTATATATAATCAAAGTTGCATTCATTTAATAACATCTATATCATCAAAGTTATATTCATTTATTTTTACTCTTAATTTTAAAAGCATGCAAAAATTGTATGCATTTTTTATTATTCTAAGATAACTATAGCAATTTGCAAGTTAAAAGAAAAATTCTTACCCACTTCAATTTAGACATAAAAGCTCATTTTCTAACAGATATGACTTAGAAAATTGATTTTTCTGCTTGCAGACCTTCAAAGGAAATTGCCCTGAATCATCCTGTTTTAGTACATGTTATATAACAAAGATGACCATTAATCACTGATTTCTTTCTTGCTTTGCTTTTTATTACAACCTGATTGTTTAAATTTTTAGTTTTGATTTTCTTTTTTATTTACATTTTTTATTTCATTTTCTCTTATACATTTAGTCACATGAATTAGCTTACAAAGTGAATATTTCAACATGTGAACATTTTTCCCTAGTCCAGTTGATAGAACTATCAAATATCTCCAACAGATAATATTACATTCCTTTGTCCCATTAATGCTTTGCCTCCCTATTTTTCTTCTAAATGTCCTTCCTCAGATCCCACTCTTTCACACACACTATATCTGGTATTTACATCCATTTTCTTTTACAACACAGGGAGCTAAATCTTGAGTTGTTAGTAAATATTTTAAATTATTAAAAAACACTCCAATTGATCTCTTCGAGAGTAGTTCAAATTCAACTCATAAATAGATATTGATTACCTTTGAAAAACTACCAAAAAGACAAAAAGTAACAAGTATTGGTGAAGGTATGGAGAATAAGGAGTCTTTTTACCCTATTGGTGGGAAAGTAAATTAGTACAACCATAGTATTCGTGCTTCTCAAAACATTAAAAATAAAAGTATCAGGGCCAACAAATGTTTGTACCATGACCTAGTGGTTAAAGGGGCTGGACAGCCAAAACATAGTTCAAATCCTAGCCTCAGCAACTTAAAAACCATGGTAGGTGTGCATATGTCCCCCAAATCCCAACAGAATGCAGAAATGGAAGAGAAATGACCATGCCACAGTGGGAATGATTTCTCCTCTTCCTCTCCCTCTCGCCTCTCTGTCTCTCGGTCGAGTATATGTGCCTCCAGCAAAAGAAAAGAATGATATTTATTTTTCTGTATCTTTACTATGGTATCCAAATTCGAAATGACAATTATACTTCTGTCAATTTTTAGAGGCATTTAACTTGGTTTTGAATGTAGATTCATTTATTTATGACAATGTGAAGGGGAAAAACCTCGGATGATATAATCAGTGTGATATCATACCTGGGACTTTTCTGGCTCCTTAAACCTGCAGTTGCAAATGCAATCATCAATCAAGTCAGCCTTGAAAGTGGCAAGGTTTATGCACAATGCAGAATATTGATTCCTTTAATCACTCAAATGCTCTTTTTCTTAAAACGTAATACCTATCAAGGTGTATTTTTGTTTGGTTTGGTAAAAACCTGTTTCGTATCATTTTCCTAGTACCTTTAAGTGAGCATATTGACTACAGCATTTTAAAAGTGGACCTGAGTACACAAAAAAAGCTGAACCTAAGATCAGAAAATGTGAGTTCTTCACAGTAGGCACTTAGACTCCCCAGTGTACATGTTATCCTTGAGGCAAGATGCTCAGGCTATGCTCTATAGAAGAAAGGAAGGAGAGAGGGGAGAACGGAATGTGATGAGCCCTAGAAATAAAGACTGAGTTGCAGGCAATTAAGCCCCAGAGTGTAAGGAAAGCTGCTTATGACCTGAAAATGCTAATATTTTTCTTTTGTCTAGGTAGAAAATGCACTCAAGAAATGCTTAATTTAAATAATGTCTCAATATTCAATGTTTTATTCAAATAAAATATGAACATATCACTCACCAATAGCAATTATAAGCCACAGGATAGCTCTGGAACATTCTCATTACTAGCAAAGCTTTTCTATATTCATAAGTACCTTTATTTAATCTTTTTATACCAATCTGTACTCATTCTTCCTCAGGAGTGCTTAAACTATTCAGGAATGGAAGGAACAAATAAAGAAATGAAAAGGAAGAGAAAAGTTGGAAAGAAAAAGACTGAGAAAGCAGGAGGAATAATTTAAAAGAGGAAAGTAAGGGGAGAAAGAGAGAGAAAGAGAGGAGGGAAGGGGCAACTCTTTGTGTAGGGAAGGGGCATCATTCTGCTTACTCTTTGAAACAGAAACCAAAACACGCGGTGGAGGGCATGCTAACTTAAATTTATGGCTAAAACCTAATCAAAACACGGATCTTTTATTGGAGGTCTGTATCTGAGTCCCACGAGCAGTTTCTATCCATTTAAAATTATGATTATAGCCTGTGGAAGCTAAATTCAATGCATTGATTGTAAATGCTCAACTCTTTTCCAGAATGCTATTAATAACAGGACATTGTTGCATTAAATATAGGAAATATAAGTTTTTTAAAAAAACAGGATAAAGAATAAAGGTGGAAAGAAAGGAAAGAGGTAGGCAAGGGAGAAAGGCAGAGGAGGAGGAAATATAAGGGAATATGAGTTCTACTGGTTTTTATTTTCTAGGGCCTAACGGTAGGACAAATCTGTAAATGATAAGGAACAGAAAAAGTCAGGCAAAATATTTAAATGTTAAAAATATTTTAAGAGTATTGATGAAAAATATTAAGCTATGAATTTGTGGTTATAATTTTTTAATTAATTTTTTGAAAGATTTTTGCTACAGGGTGCACATACTTGCCAGAGAAACAGAGACAAAAAGTAAGAAATCCCCCTCCTAGGGCAGATGGTCACTCTGCAAATCCCTTCTTCCTCCATTCTTCCCTTGAAATTTTGGGCATGCACACACATGCTTCTGGCATGAGTTTCAAGCCTCCAGGTCCAGAACTCGAATCACAGTTAATCAGTGGTAACCATTACACCATCTGCAGGTTTCTGTAGTTATAATTCTAATGTTAACCAATTATTTATTTACTCACTGTTAAACTTCTACATTAAACAGCTCTCTGTGAGGTTTAGTACAGAGATTCTAATACACTATTTTCTTTACTTTATGTCAACAAATATATCTATTATCCTTTTCCTCTTTTATAAATATGTCGATTCCTGTTATTTAGAAAAGGGTGAATTATGGAAGCCCCCAACTTAAGTTACAGACATAAAAGTAAAATCCTTACATAAATACTTAAAACTTTACTGTTCCAAATAACTTTTGGTTTTTATATGTGTTAAATGAGTTATCTTGCCACACATCCAAATATTGAGGGTTTCTAATAATTCTTATAATAATTTTGTACATGTTTGCATTTGTATTAGCTGGTTGCATATATGTTTTTGAGAACAAAGATTTTTTTAAAAGCTCTAGAATAAAGTAAAATTACACCATTTTAAAAATTTATGTTAAAGCATGCTTTATAAAAACCCATAATGATAGTTTACATAGGCTCCATAGTCCAAGATATTTCATAAGACCAGCTGAAAAACAGTGCTGTAATTACTTTCTAGATATGTTCCCAAGAGCAGTTTCTATCAATTTAAAATTAAGATTTATAACTTTTAAAACTCTCTTGTGATGCCCTGTTATTTTAATGTTTTTTATTGTCTCATTGCTGTCCATCACATAGTTCACAATATAACCAATATTGGTGGTTTTCTCTTCTGGGTATATACTACCCACTCTAGAGACTTTTTTTTCCACATTAATAAACAATCACTGTTTGTTATTTAAGTCAACGTAGCCCAGTGTTATTTCTCTAAGAACTCGCAATAGAAGTATTGATAAAAGAAGTACACATTTCTTTATAAATCATTTTCATATTATTTCCATGTTAACACCTTAGTTTAGACATAGGCAATTCCCTTCAATCAGACATTAGCAGAGAATTAAAAACACAAGGAAGTAAAGCAATAACTGAAGGGATGGAAAAAAACATGTTTTTAGTCCAGTCAATATCTTTCTAGACAGCTGAAGGTCTTCCATTTATGATCACACAGAACATAAATAATACATGATAATTGTTCATATAAATCAGTCACAAGAATTGACTCATACCCAGTTGATAGGAGGATGACTACTTGTTTTCTACCCCCCAATCCAATTGAAAAGACAGAATACTGAAAAAAATACTTTCAGTGGTTTATGATCAGGCTTCAAATTTAATAAATGGTCATACTTTGTTATGTTAGAAATTCAGACAGAGAACATAATCTCAGATTGAAATTCATAAATGCAAAAAAAAAAAACAAAGGAAAAGGAAAACAAAAAAAGTACATGGGAAGATCTAATTTTAGTACATTTACATTGTACAAATCTAATTTAGTACATGCTGCCTCAGTGAGCATCATGGGTAAATCTAGAATACAAACTTTATAAAACAATGACAATTATTATTGAGAGTTTTAAAAATGTATTTAAAATTAAAATACAGGGACCAGCAGATGGCATAATGGTTATGTTGCTGGACTTCCACATGGTCAACCACAGTTCGAGTCTCAGACCTGGTGCCTTAAAACAAATTGGGCAAGTGTGCATGCATGCCCAAAATCCTGAGAGGAGAACGGAAGAGAAGGCATTGTGGCATGGTCATCTCCCTGGGAGGTTATTTCTTGCTTTCTGTCTCTCTGTCTCTTCAGAGAGTAGATGCACAGTATAGGAAAAATCTCTCAAAAAAATTAAAATACAAAGCAACAATAGCATATAAAATAAATGACAGAACTTACAGGTTGTCAGTTCTGTCCATTGTCTAAACAATTAAAGAACCAATTAACTTAGATCATGGTAACCGAAAGAAACATGATAAAGCCATTGGGGTAAAAATAAAATACTTTACCTCTTTGTAACATAAAACAAATTCCTGTCCATCTGAAAAACTTTTAATTGTCTATAAAGTCAAAAAAATAAAGTCAGTAACATGAGTTTGATAAAAGCCATATTTCAGCAATTATACTATTTTAAAATAACTTACCAAGTTTGCCTCAAAGATAAATTTTGAAGGCTTACATAGGTTACTAAAAATTAGAATTTCACAATATTCTCTCTTTCATTTCCTCTGACATTACAATGTTATAATTATATCACATTGTTCAGAGAGTGGAAAGGATATTTTTTCAGAAGGGAAAAGGCAATTCAACTTGCCACTATGATCTTCTCCTTGCCCTCTGGTAATTTAGCTGCAGTGAACAAATCTTTTTCTCTTCAAAAGGTTATATTGGGTGGAATTTATGTTCAGAGTTTCAAACCAAGCTTAACCAGTACCCAGAACAGTAACAAGCTCTGTAGCTGGCATCATTCTACGGTCACTCTGAACCAGACGCCACCTATGGATCTGTACTTGTCTTTCAAGCCTCACATCAATTAGATTTCAATGTTACAAATGTCAAAGATTTAGCAATTGACAAATTAGATTTATTTTTAGTTATAAAATACCCACCGCTGAAAAAAATTAAACACTCTTCTATATCTGAAATACTTGAAGCCTGTAAAGAGACATTTCAGAGACTACCAGTGGCATGGTGGCTAAGGCGCCTTGGTCCCACATGACCAACTGTGTAGTTTCAGTCTCACTGGTGGCTTGAAAAACACTCCAGACATGTGTTCACAAGTGCCCAAAATCCTGAAAGAAGAAGTAGAAAGCATGGCCATCCCCCATGGAGAAACTCTCTCACTTTATTTCTCTCTCTTTCTCTCTTCAGCAAGCACACATGCCTTCTAGCAATTTTTTTTTTAAATAGAGGAAGAAAAGAAAAAAATAATAATTTCAACACTTCAATAAAGATTCTAGAATGTCTCTTTGTTTACTGTACGTATATGAATATTACTTAGATTTCCATCCACAATAATGTCACAAATGATTCATGAGCCTAGTCTGTGTAAATATCTCCATTAATACCAATAACACAATAACAATGATGAAGCAAAAACCATACTTATCATTTACTTTGCTTTAAAAAATGTTTTAAAATTCTATATCTTATCTCAGAATTTAATATATAAGGAATTCTGAATAAGTAAATGTTTTCTTAAAGACAGTTATTAAAATTTTGATTTTGTTTAATAAGTGTATTTTCTTTGCATTGTTTAAATATGGAGTATAAGCTAAAATTTTTTGCTATGTAAAGTAAATGTTTGTGGTAAAATGTAAAAATAAATAAATGAAAGAAAAATAAATAAAATAAATAAATAAATATCGATTAAATACTAAAACCAATAAAAATCATCTAATTTTAAATAGTTTAAATAAATGAACTTTTTCACAACAGAAACAAAGTTTTTTTTAAGAAATAAAATTAATCAAATTTTTTTTCAGTTAAATTTATTCTGTCAAAACAAATTGTGAGTTTCAATTTGTATCATTATTTGGATATTTTTCAAATTTAGGATTAAGTTTCTGAGTTTATTCACTTAGCAACTAACCCAGAGAAGACTTTGTATCCTGTACAGAAGGCATTCTTTTGTTTGTTTGTTTACATTTTTGCCGTAGGGTGCTTACACACTCCAGAGACAGAGAGAAAAAGTGAGAAATCACCCCACGGAGGACAGCCATAGACATAACCCCTTACCTCCATTCTCCTGGAATTTAGGGCATACATGTACACACACCCAGTGTGATTTCCAAGTCCCAAGGTCCGGACTCAAACCCTGTTCTACTATGTGGGAGTCCAGCACTTAACAACCAATTCCACCTGCTGGCTCATAGAGGAGGCATTCTTTTTTTTCTTTTTTTTGTTTTTTTTTTGCTTTTTCCTTTAAATTTATTTTTTACATTAATTCACTATACATCATTACAGCATAGAAAATGAATTTTTCCATTCAAAATACACTGTATATTGGCTCAATCAAGCACATCGACATACATGTTATCAACGAATAATTTTCCATTTCTAATGTCTTGTATATTTTGCTTTTTTTTTTTTCTTTGCCATCTTGATTCCTTATCCCTCACCCTCTGCCCTGTCCAACACTCCTCCCACATTGTCTCTGGCATCCATGGTTGCTTTCTACACCTTTCCCCCCCATTCAATTGATTTGCTAATGAACTAAATTTGTCTAAATATTTGCAAGAGCAAGTGCAGCCGATATATACGTACACATGAACCCAAGTCTGACTTTAGGCATAAACCTCAGTGAGTAGAATGAACATACTATAAAGTAGTACCTAGGTAGGGCTATATAGCTTACTGCAGTCATCAAATATTAATTTTTTTTAAATTTTGATAACACTTTAAGTATTTTTGTTTTTTTTTCTCCTGAAATTTTTTTTTATTAATTTACATTCATTCCCTGAGCATCATCACAACATACTAAATGTGGTTCCCATCTAAGATAAACTGCATAGTGGCTTAATCATGCATGTTATCATCAATAATATTCCATTTCTACTTTCATATATATATATATTTATATATATACATATATATATATATATATTTATATGTTTTTTACCTTATGTCTGACCCTCTGCCCTTTCCCACTCTCTTATTACACTATCTCTGCTGTCTACAGTTGTCTTCCATTCCTTTTCCCCCAACATTTTGTTGATCACACCATATCATAAGTATTCTAACTACTTTCAATAGCAAGTTCAGCTGGTGATTTCAAGAAAAGCAGTTTTGAACTGGTAAGGATATTTCCTTGAAACTTAAAGCCTAGAAATAGGTTAGTATTCTGTTCAAATATTAGGTACATGAATCCATTGACAGCTCAAGACAGGACAAAAATCCTTAAAATCGGACAACAAAGCTTAGAAGAAAAGCAGCAATATTTTAGTCAAGTCACAGAATGTTGTTTCATCTGTTCAGTCTCATGTACTTAATCTTCTGTTTCTGTTGAGGTTCGCTCTTCCAGATTGAACTCTGGGATATAATACTTAACTCCAGACTTTGTCCCTACAATTAAGTTGCCCATTTTCTTAGTTTGTGAACTCTTATTTCTGTGTGTCTGCATTTAATTTTACTGACATAGCACTCCCTTAAGAACTTCTTGGAGATCTGGTCTGGTGCTGGTAAATTCTTTCAGGTTTTGTTTATCTGGGAATGTCCATGTCTTTTCTTCCCAAATGAATAATAATCTTGCTGGGTACAGTATTCTCGGTTGAAATTGCTTTTCCCTTAACACTTGTGATGAGAGGTCTGCTGTCAGTCTGATGAGATACCCTTTGTAGGTAACTTGCCGTTTTTCTCTTGCCAATCTTAGTATCTTATCTTTGTCTGTGGTTTTGGTCAATCTGACTCTAATGTGTCTTGGAGAAGATCTTCTGGGTTGATTCTATTTGGGGTCCTCTGTATTTCTTGGGACTGAATCTTTGAGTGCCTCTCTAGGTTTGGAAAGTTTTCTTGCAGGATTTCATGGAATAGATTATCAATGCCCTTATGAGACTCTTCACCTTCTGGGATGCCTATTATCCAGATGTTTGGATGTTTGATGGTATCTAGTACTTCTCATATATTATTCTCAAATTTTTGGGCCATTTTCTCAGTCTTCGTGGTGGATTTTTCTAGGCCAGCCATTTTCTCTTCTACATCTGAGATTCTATTTTCTGTATGGTCTAGTCTGCTTTTAATACTTTCAAGGGATATTTTGACTTCCTGTATTATAGCCTTCATCTCTAACAGTTCCATCTGATTCTTTTGTAAAGTGTGAAATTCCTCTTTTAGATCTTGCATGAATTTCCTCACCTCCTGGAACTCTTTAACTCCTTTCTCCTTCCTCTTCAGCAGTTCATTGTCTCTCTTCCCTTCCATCTCTGTTAGCTTTGCCATTATGAATGTTCTGAATTCTTTATCAGACATTTCCATGATTTCCATTGAACTGTGTGTGGATGAAGAGGAGTTATCCTTTTCACTTGGAGGAGAGGTATTTTCCTGCTTTCCCATATTTCTTATGGTCCTGCAGTGATTTCTAGTCATCTGGTGGATGGTCAGTTTCTTCCCAAACTTGGAAGTCCAATCTGAGGGTCAAGAAGCATGCAGAAAAGGAAACAGAGAGAGAGAAACAACAGCAACAACAGCAAAAAAAAAAAAAAAAAAAAAAAAAAAAAACCAGACAAAAAACAGAGAAAAAGAGAAGAAAAAAATGAAGAGAAAAACTTTTAAATAAAACTAAAAATAAAAATTAATATTCAAAAATTTTAATAAAACCCAAAAATTAGAAATGGCTAGATCACAGGAGCCATGAAGGAAGGTGTGTCTTCGAGAAGGCCTGTTCCCTTCCCTTCTGCCTCTCCTGGATTGGGAGGGGGAGAGGGAATTATTAACAAGATAAAGGGATAGAAGGGGCCAGAAAGCCCAGAAAAAATGCCTCACCTTAAAAAATTCTAAAAAGCAAAAATTAAAAAAAAGAGAGGAGATAGAGACAGAGGTAGAGAGAGACAAAGACAGATACAGAGACAGTAGGCCTGAAAGGGGTTTTCCTACCACGCGAGTTTTGTATGCTAGAGGCCGAATTATCAGTGGGAAATCTTCATTTCTCGGTTTCCCCCAAAATAGCTAGATCGCAGGGCCATGAAGGAAGGTGTCTCTTCGAGAAGGCCTGTTCAGAGGAGGCATTCTTATTCTGAGGATTCAGATCTGAAGATTGACAGCATATGCGAATTTGTGAATGTGTGCTGGTTCTTGTGTCCAGATGTATTTTAGACAGGAGAGAGAGAAGGATGGGAAAGATCAGAGAAACTAACAGGCTTTTTTTTTTTTTTTTTTTTTAAGAGAAACTTTGCTATAGGCTGCCTGCCCTCTCCAGAGAGACAGAAAGCAAGAAATCACAACCCCCCCCCCCCCCCCCAGCCAGGGGTAATGGCCACACTGCAATCCCTTCTCCTCCATCCTCCTCTTGAGATCTTGGGCACTTACACACAATGCTCCATGTGAGGTTTAAGCCACCAGGTCCGAGACTTGAACCGTCGTTGACTACATGGGAGTCCAGCAATGTAACCATTATGCTATCTGCTGGTCCCAGGATAAATAGACTTTCAAGAACCAACAAGGATTTAAAAATCTTGATGAAAATATTGATATTTGAAATTGTGTCTTTTGGTTCTAGAACTACATCTTCAACAGTGCCTTTAAACTGCGGCATGCTGATTAAAGCAACCAGATCCCACATGACCAACCCTGTGGTTCTAGTCCCTGATCTGATATCTTGAGAAACATGCCAGAGACATATTCATGAATGCCCAAACTCCTGAAGAGAGAGAGACATGGAGGAGAAGGAATGTGGTATAACCATGCCGCACTGTGGGGTGCCTTCTCACTTTCATTTTCTCTGTGTCTCTCTCCAGAGAATTCTTGTCAAAAGCTCAAATGCCCTCTGGCACATTTTTTTTCACATTTATTGATTCACAAAAGATTTCAATTAAACTAAATATTTCGATAGTAAGTACAGTGGATTAAAAACGTATCTATGAACACATTTCTGACTTTAGGGGTAAGACTAAGTAAGTAGAATGAACATATTATAAAATAGCACCTAGCTGAGGCTATATAGCTTACTGTGGTCATTAAGTAGGTATGTTCTTTAATTTTTGTTTGTTTGTTTTTTATTTATTTTTTTTAATTCCAAGAAAAGTGTTTTAGTTTTAATAAATCAAAATCAAAAAATGTTAAAACTTTGCTTAAGATTTAAAGGCAGGAAAAAGATTAGGATTCTGTTCAAACAGTAGGTAGATACTAAAAAACTCAAAAACAGATATGGAGAAAACTAAAATTTAGTAACAAATGCACTGTAATTTTCTTCTGAAACTTTCTTTCTCTCTCCATTCTTCCTTTTAAATTAACTTATTTGCAAAAAAGAAAAAAGAATGCTCACAAATATTTGCCAATTCCAGAGGAGTTAGGAAGGGAGAAAAGTTTATGTTTCAATGGAAAAAAAAATTGCTGAACCTATCAACAGCTCAAAAGAAAACAAAAGTCTTTACATCTGGAAGACAAAGCACAGAAGAAAATCGGTAATTTTTTGGAGATCTGGTCTGGTCTTGCTAAATTCTTTCAGGTTTTGTTTATCTGAGAATGTTTTCATCTTTTCTTCCCTTATGAAGGATAATCTTAATGGATATAGTATTCTTGGTTGAAATTGTTTTGAATTTAACATTTTGAATATATTATCCCATTCTTTTCTTGCTTGCATTTTTTTTCCAATGAGAGAACCAACATTAGCCTAATGGAATAACTTCTGTAAGTAACTTGATGTTTCTCTCTTGCCAGTTTTAGGATCTTGTCTTTGTCTGAGGTTTTGGCCAATCTGATTATGATGTGTCTTGAAGAAGATCTTCTTGGGCTGATTATATTTGAGGTCCTTTGTAGTTCTTGGGTCTGGATATTTGAATGCCTCTCTAGTTTTGGGAAGTTTTCATCCAGGATTTCATGGCATAAATTATCAATGCCCTTAATTAGCTTCTTCACCTTCTGGGATACCAATTATCCAAATGTTTGGGCATTTAATAGTATCTAGTATTTCTCGAATATTATTCTCATTTGGGGGATAATTTTCTCAATCCTTTAGATGATTTTTTTCTAGGTCAGATATTTTGTTTTCTTCATCCAGATTCAACTTTCTTCATGGTCTAATCTGCTTTCAATACTTTCAAGGGAAGTTTTGATTTTCTGTATTACACCCTTCATCTCTAACAATTCCATTTGATTTTTTTTATGTTGTATATTTCTTCTTTCAAATCACGGAAGGACTTCCTCATCTCTTGGAACTCATTTTATCTTTTCTTTTGCATCTTCTGGAGTTTGTCTCTCTTTTTTACATCTCAATTAGTTTTGTCACTATGAAAATTCTGATTTCTTTATCTGACATTTCCACAAGTTCCACTGTACTGTCTATGGATGATGAAGGGTTGTTCTTTTCCCCTGGGAGAGAGAACTTTTCTTTGTTTATCATATTTCTTGTGCCTCTGCAGTGGTTTCTGATTATCTGATGGATTATACATTTCTTCCTAATTTCTTGGAGTTAATTCTGAGCATTCAGAAGTGTGTAGAAGGCGATGACCCACAATCTCTGCATTTCAGTTTCTCTAAGCAACCTGCACTTTTGTCATTGGAACTAGACAGTCAAAGGCCTCCCAGTTTCTAAAGAACAGGTGCACCTAGGTTGAGCTGTGGAGTTTCAACTGAGAGTTCAGTGACCTGTGAGAGGAGATGAACTGCGCTCTCTCTGCAGCTCTGTATTTCTCCCTGCTGCTCACTCTGCAGTTTCTATTCTCTAATTTTTAATAATTTGGTGGTATAGTCACTTTTGGCTAATTTGTTGGAGAAGTTTTCTGCAACTGTAGCTTATATGTTCCCCTTTACTGTGAGCTACTTCTGTACTAATTTCTCTTCTCTATTGTGTTTTGCAATGTGGTATCCACAGAAAGAGATTTGAATTCATATTTATGAAGAGGATATTCTCCTTCTGTCCAGCAGATTCAGTGGAGGATGATGTTTTCTATGATCCTGTCTAGGCATTTGTGTCTGGAAGGAGAAGCTTGGAAGAGAGGCTCTTCAGTTAAAGGAGCAGGGCCCACTTCAGATGTAGATGGATTCTGTCTAGGTATTTGGGTCTAGAAGACCCTATGTTTCTCTACTTACAAATAGGAATATAAATACTACCCCCAGTTCAGAATTACTGTGAGGAGAAAAAAAAAAGCATGAGCACCTCTCACTATAAAGCAATTTGAAGATTAAGCTAATCAGTGTTCTTCTCTGGATTTTCTAAGTATTAAGAGCGACCAAAATCATTTATGCTGAAATATTTTTATTAGTCAGTAATCAGCTGACACCTATAGAACATTTAATGGTTTTATGTTATACTTGATATGTTCTAAAGTACAGAAGGAGAGAAAAGATTTTTTAAAGGTCCTTCTTCTTCTTATGACTAGAAGCTCATGACCAAGTGACTTGCACATATTAATCTCTCAATAAATACATGTTGAATTTCTTACATTTTAGTAAAGAAGGATTAAGGAATATTTATAAGGTTATTCTAATCAAACAATCAGGGCAAAATCAAATATTTCAAACCAAAAGCAGACAAGCTCTTCATTGATTTTATGCTGTGCATGGTTCTACAAAATGAAAGAAACATTCAAAGAGTTTCTTCCATACTCCAAAGTCCCAGACACTACCTAGAACAAAGCACAACGTTCAAAAGATTTGTTTCTGAAAAACCAGACAGAAAAATAAAACCATATTTTAAGTAAAAAGAATTGTACTGTAAAGATACATGTGATTCAATGTAATATAAAAAAAAGATTATGATCATTTAAAAATTAAATTTAAAAAAAGAATTATAAAATCTAAAACAAACTTGCTGGAAATTTAACTCAACCTTCAAAAGGGAAATATTCTATCATATGTGAAGTATTTTGGTAGCAGTAGGAACCCATCTTTTTATAATTAAATGAATAAAAGTAAAAATAGTTCTAATTCTAAATTGAATATTCTTTCATATTTGGGAACCATCAGTCTGACTTCTTTATTCAGCTTGAAAAATTGCCATTAGAAAGAAATCACCCTAGTGTGTCAAGATTAAAGTCCTACAAGGTAACTGTTCTAATATTTATTACCAGAATACTGAGCACAATCTGTTACACTCAGCTAATTAACTATAAGCTACTTAAAGGGTTTCTACAAAAGAAAAGTTCCCAGAGTGCTCGCTGTGCTGTTGTTGTGGCAGGGGACGTGTTACTCTGCGCAGACCGAGAGGAGACAAAGTGTAGGAGTGACAGAGTGAATTGCTTCAACAGCTGAGGGGTGCTGTTGCTCCCTATGGAGGTGGACAACGTAACTATGGCTCAGCATTCAATGATAAACACAGGGCCAGACCAGAGTAGTGGTGAGTAGGAAGAGGATTGTTGGCCTGGAAGATCTCAGCACTAGAGTTTGAAAAAAAGGAAACCAGCAAAAACTGACTCTGGGATTTAATTATCTAGGATGACTCAGACCGCTCCAGACCAGCAATCTAGATGAGGCAATGTATCAACTGCTTTAATTTTTTTAAGTTTATTTACTTATTTGATAAGAAAGAAAGAGAGAGGGAAAGCAGAGCCCCTCAACAGGTGTCACACTGCACTTCTCCCTCAGCCTTCCCAGTAACCCAGGATCACAGGCATGTGCACGTGCACACACACACACACACACACACGGGTCATCCTGGGAACCCTGATCTTCCTATGGCTTCCAGCATTGCAGGGTGTCGTGCTACTGCTGTACAACCAATGCTGGGCCTCAGCTGCTTTAAATAGAAACTAGTGTAGGACTTGGTGTCCATGTGTAGTAATGCTGTAGTCTCTGAAGTGATGGGGAGTTGAGCTATGTGGTAATAAGCCAGGGTTCTCCCCCAGGGGCTGGGTGTACTTTCCGGAGCCTTTGACATCTTGTTTATCCATCAAGAACCCTTGTCAGTCCAAGCACTCTGCCCAGGCCTTCAAAGATCTTCAGAGCCAGGTGCATCACTAGGGTACCAAAACCTCTTTTCTCTGCACATTCCAGCTCCATCCAGATCTCCCCAATTTGCCACTGTATGGATTCAGTCCTGCCACATACAATATTTTCTCTCATTGGTGAGAGGGCAAAAGGAGAACTCTCTTTGTCAACACTGATCTCACAACTCTTTCCAACGGAGAATTTTCTATACCAGTTGTGGGCCTTTTGAAGTTAATAATCCCTTATGGTCAGACCTCCCAGATTTTAAATTCAGTGAATTGTTCTAAACTTGACATCTCTTGGTTTTACTTACCCTGTCATTGGACTTGAGGTCCCCATTATCTGCTTTACAGTAATAACTTAAGATTTTCAGCCTTGCTTTTAAGATAGGCAGTGTGGTATGGTCTTTGAGAGTGTCTGCTCTGGATTTAGATTGCCTGGGATAATTATCATGTATGAGGTGTGTAACTTTGGGCAACTTAGCCCATCTCTAATTCCATTTTATCTCTTTCGATAGCAATAAGAAGTGTTTGCCTTAGAAGAGTCATAGTTCTAAAGTACTTAGAAACAATGCCTGGCATAGTCAGCAAATATAAAGTAGTATGACTCTGAGAAAAGACCTCCAGGTCTCTAAACCTACAGCGTCTTCAGACATTTCTTACCAAGCTGAAGTCCTCATTCTGTTTTTTCTCTCATCTCCCCATCATTTTAGCCATGTTTCTGCTGATGCCTCTAGGTGACATTTATTCTATTATGACCTAATCTTGGTGGGAGAATCAATAAGAGAATGTACTTCCTATCATGCTAATGTTTTATTTAGAAGACAGACTTTCAGCTTCTTTCACCAGACTTTCAGCAATGGTGACAGGAGTGCCAGGGATAAGTCACAAAATGTGCATTTAACGTAGGAAAACAATAGAATCCACATTTCATACCCCTCAGGCTGATACTTTGTCTAAATTATTCTGCTTTTCAGAGGCTTTATTAGTATTTCTTCTTTATGGTCTGACGCTGAACACCACTTTTATTATGTCCAGATGGGGATGAGGAATACGACATTCCTGGGTTGTTCTTAGCGAACACTTGTATAGTGAAGAAAACAACTCTGATAAGATATCTGAGAAAACAGTAAAATTTGGAAATGTTGTAAAGAAACTAATTTCTTTCCAAAGTAAATGTCAGAGGCTCTGATCTCATTTCAAACCTTCAAATGTTGTTTTTCTGCTTCATGTTTGAATGAGTGAGAGAATTAGCTAACTTTGGATGATCCGTTGGGAAATCTATCCCTGGATGATTCGTGGTAGACTTATCCATTCTGAGGATCAACTTGGGAACACTTTTTTCCATGGAATGTGTTTAACATCCTCAGTGAGTGGCAATATTTTTATTCCTCTATGTTTTTTTCTTTTCAAATCTTTATTCTTTTTCATTATAGGACACAGAAATACTTCTCAATTATCGTGAACATTTACTTTTCCTAGACACATGCTATGAGCTGAATCGTGTCCCCACAAAAATTCGTAAGTTGAAGCCCTACTATCCTGTACATCAGAATATGACTGCATTCAGAGGTGGGTCCTTTAAAGATGTGATTAGGTTAAAATAAATCCAAAATTCAATATGACTAGGTGTTTATAAGGAGAGTAAATTTGAATATACACAGATCATACAGACGCAGCAAGAGAGTGATCATCTGCAAGCCAAAGAAAAGGGCTGCGGAGGAACTCTGCCTGCTGGCAACCCTGGTCTTAGACTGCTAGTATCCAGCACTGTGAGAAAATAACTTAATGTTCTTTAAGTCACGCAGTCTGTGGTATTTTGTTACGGCAGCTTAAGAAAACAAATACAGGAAATTGCCAACTCTTCTACCAGATTCAATTCCATTTCCGTTCATCCCAAATTGCTCAGCCTTGACAAGTTACTTAGGCCAAGCCTTCAAATCCAAATAATCTCACAGAAAGATACAAATGGCTATATTTACCAAATCAGGGACACTTTCTGGGTTCACCTTCCACAGTAGCACATCCCAAAGAATCAGATGAAAACTGATCTATTTAACTTTCCAATTGCTTGGTAGTAATCTGAAATGTCCTGATAAACCTAAGCAGACTGTGATTATGTTCTCATGATCCTTAGAGCCACTCTTCCCAATTCTGTTTTTACCTATTCCTCACGTTTTCAGATGAATATTTGATAAATTTGTAATCAATCAAGGGGCTTTAAGTCCTGAACTGTTTAAAGAAGCCAAGGGTAGCTGCATTAGTCTTCTAGGATTGCTGTAACCAAAGTAGCTTAAAAAAAAAAAAAAACAGAAATTTATTTTCTCCCAGGTCTAGAGGGTAGAAATCCACAATCAAGGTGCCAGCAGGGTAATACTCTCTCTGAAGGATATACGCCTCTCTCCTCACTTCCAGTGCTGCTGACAATCCTTGGCATTCCTTGGCTCACAGGTATGCCATTCCAAACTGCTTCCATCATCCCGTGGATGAGTCATCCTTATGATTCCCTGTGTGTTTCTTTACTTTCTATAGGGACACTAATCAGACTGAATTAAAGATTCTCCCTACTCTATGAATCTATCTTAATTAATTACATTGGCAACAGCCATATTTTCAAATGAGGTCACAATCTGAGGTTATTCAAAGGACGGAAATGTAATAGATCACAATCCCACTCAGTACAGCAGCTACAGAAGGCAAATGTCTAAAGCCAGATACAGGCTGATGATTGACAAGATCCAGTACACATGTAGGTGTTGATCGACAGATGTGATTTGCCTTCCAGCATACACACACCCAGTCATACCCTTTCCCCCATGGTTTAATGGCATCCTGACATGATTTGCCATTGTCCAAACAAACGTTTATATTCAATCTGCCCTGATTTTGCATCTGCTACTCCTTTTTCTTGGGATGTTCCCTTCCTCTCCATACAGTCAATGTTGGGGAAACTTGGTTCACGTGACATTATCTCTGTACAGCATTTCCCAGTCCCGACAGGAGGACTGGATCATCTCCTCTTTGGACCTCCTACTGGCTATGGAGTTCCCTTTTGCTGCTTTCCTGAAATCATGTTTAAGTTATTCATGTGACTTCTTCCCCCATCCCTCTCTCCATACCATGAATACAGAAATAGTCAACTCTTGTTTGTATCTTTTTTCAAATTCTCACTCCTACTCTGGCATGTAATAAATATTTATCAAAGTATTCCGTTTTGATGAAAAGAAATGAAAATTATCAAAACACTTGAAACACATATTGTCAAGTTCTTTTCTGCATCATGACACACAAATCATCATTATTTATGAAGAAAACCTTATAAAATATATATGCAGTATACTTAGAATTTTAAAAATTACCAAAATCAAATTGTGAGAAACTAAAGTTCTTTGCTAGAGGAAGAAATGAAGAGTGAGAGAGAGAAGTTAAGAGATACATAATTGTAATCTTAGAAGACAGAAAACTTGAAAAGGTCAGAGATTTGGTACATTCAAGTAGGCAATTCTGTCTTTAAAATGATGGCTCAAGACATATTTTTTTAACATAATAAACTCTAGAACATTTTCCATAAAGACTGGGCCTTGAGATTCTGAGTATTAGAGATAGCAAAGAAAAAAAAAGGCATGAAATAATGTGTTATTGAGGAACACAAAAGACAGTGCTGAGATCTGGTGATTACAGAAGACTCAAAACCCTACCAGCAGTGGAAACTACAATTTACTCAGGACCACAAAAGTAAGCACTTCCCAGTCACAAGAGAAAGCCTTTTAGAGGTCACTCTACACACCTTAAGACATGGCTGACACCTGACCTGCCACAAAAGGGCAAACACTTCCATTTTGTAGAAAACTGAATAACTTTTCTGTAATGCAACTTAAAGTACAAATCTAGCTTAGTGGTTGACTTGCATGTTATGACGGTGCTCCATCTCCTCTTCTTTACACTACAACATGATTTTTATGCATCACATATTTAATTCAAAAGACTGTTTCAAGTGACTTAGCAACCTACATTCAAAATCTGAAGATCTGCTGCAGTGGAGGGTGTTCATTGTACTGAATATTTATTATAAGAGCAGTTAAAATCCTGGAAGCCCCCAAGTGTTTATTTAAAGGTAGCATTTTAAATTACTCTCTTTTTATAGAAAATAATACTAATTTGATATGTTTGTTTAAAAGCAATGGGCTTCATGAAATCATGCGATTTTAGAGAAAGATGATTTACCAATTCTGTCTTTCACTCCATGCCCTTTACTCACCTACTCTTCCTTCACATGAACGACATGCTTCAGTATACTACAGAGTAATAAAAAGAGAAACCATAAACAAGTATATTATTCACAGTCGACTCCCTCAGTGCATTTTTTCCAGCGATGTCTTTTTTTCATGGTATAGATTTGCAATGAGTCGAAAGCAGGCATGTTATGTTCATAACATAAACTGCATTTGGGGTTACATGTGAAATCAGCGAAAGTCTCATAAAATGAGTTCTTATCATTCTTTGGAATTTCAGTCGGTGCACATTAAAAAAGCATCTGCCATTGCTAGCACTTTTATAGCCTCTCAGTGGAGGTTAATAGCAGCCAGAGAGAACCAGCTTAATTTTGTTTTTAAAAGAAGACATGAAAACATGTTCGCCACAGCTCATGAACCAGATCCATTGAGATGATACGGTACTAATTTAAATTATTTTTAGCACCTAATTAATGGGACTATCTGGGAATTTATCCAGGAAGATTATCTCTTTTTTAATTTCTGTCCTTTTTTTTTGTTGTTAACTTTCTGTGACTCAAATAGCAATTTAGTTTGATCTACTGAATTTTAGCTACAGTGTTAATTTCTAGCATCCTTACTCAAATGCCCAGAATAGCTGTGACTTTGAGTAACTAACAAGTTACTCATATACTCTAACCCTCCCAAAGACACTCCAGTATGACTCCTCACAACCTGATGTACAAAGCAACTGCCTCAGTTTTACATGGTGATGTATTGACACCCCATAGAAATGGACACTATAATTGAAAACTGTCCCATGGCTCCAAAGAGCATCCCAAGCCCCAGCGTGCCACAGATACATAAAAAGGATGACCTAAAAGCTGAGTAGAGAAGATATAACAATAAACCCTGATCCAGGATTGTGTAACATGAAGTGGAATTTTTGAACAATTGCTTGATAAATACTGAAAATTTGTGCAGATATTTTAACTTAAGATAAAAAAAGCTGTAACATATAAAATAAGCCACAAACTTGTCACGTTATGGCTTTATCCTAATTGCTATGTGAAGTGTTAGTGTTACAGGCACACTATGTCCAACTGCTCCTTCTTGCAATCAGCAAAATGAGAGGCACAGACTGGAGAAGAAGAGAGTTCATTTCTGCAATAGGGTTACAGGAAAACAGGCAGCAAGCACTATCACACTGTCTCAAAAAGCTCAGTGTGTGTCCATTATTTTTAGATACAAGATACAAGGTCATGCAAATCATTCCTCAATTCAATCAAAGTTGATTGCTTCATCCTGATTCCTATTTTTCTTCAAATATTCATTCCTAGTTTCTTGTCTGACCATTCCTCAAGCAGATCTACTCATGATTCAGCAGTCCGTCAGATTTTTCTCATTAGAGTCCTTTCTTAATTTCAGCATGGTTGTCGACCTGCTAAACATCAAGGTAACCCACTTCATTAGGTTCACTGACTGTGTTCATTCAAAGGGAAAATTTGTTCCTGTCTATTCTTAGGCTACAAATTGTAGGGAAGAAGAGTCTATCAATCTTGTTATTTTTATCAAACATTATTGTTTTCTTCTCTGTTTAAAAAAAAAATAGAGAGACACCTAAATTCTAATTCATATTTAATATAACTGATTCAGTCCCATTGATATGCAGACTATGCCACAGATATATTTTATAGCAGCTGGGATATAAAACCGTAATAGTAATTATGAATATGATGACAAACATTAGTCTCATTTAGATCATGTCAACTTGCTGTATGAGAAATTTGGCATCTGTCTTTTTATACCTCTGTTATATACCACAACTTGTATGGACAGATTTTGTTGGATTAATTTGAGTGACTTGGTTTAATTTTGCTGGAAATATTGATAAATCTTAACTATTCAAACATATTTTCACACTAGTTAGAATTCTGGGTTGCCTGACTTTTTATTTTAAAAAGATGGAGCAAAAGTATCTGTCCTTATTATCCAACTAATGACTTCTAAAAACCATGTACATTAAACATAACAAATATGAGAAGACTGAAATGTGGAAACAGGCAGCAAACCATCTAGGGAGCTAGGGACCTGAGTGCCACTTGCTAGTGAGTTCCCTAGGTTTTGTTTTTGTCTCATGTATCCAAGATTTGGAGTTGGAGAAGTCAATAACCCAGAAGCATCACTGGGCACAGAATGAAAGAAAAAGTCCCCAACAAATGTTTGGTCTCTCAGGCTAAAGTGCCAGGAAAGTGATAGTCTAGCAAGAAAGAAAACATTTAGTAATTACTGCTATACCCCAGCAAATATCTGGGAAAAAATCCCAACCCAAACTCCACCTCCTACAGACAAGTCCTAGACTTCCACCTCTATCCAATGAGGTACCTTCCCAACACACTGCTCAGTGCTGTCAAAGGAGCTCTAGATGAGAGTCAAGGTTTTCATTCTTGCCCAGCAACAGTGAGGCAAATCCCTCCTTATCTCCTCTGCTCTCACCCAGTAACAAGGCAACCCCAGCCCACCCATCCAATATGGTATGAGCTGAGGCCTAGAGGAACCAGAATCCCCTCCTCTGTTCAGTAGAATTGAAGAGACACTCTCCCCAACACCTGACTCTCAACCTGTTCATGTCAATGGAAGCCTGGTGGAGCTTCTGGATCTTCACCCTCATCTGGCATTAACAGGCTTTGATCAGTCCCTTTCCCTGTTGGTACCAGGTAAAATAGAAAAATTAAATAAGATTCAAAGTTCCCCAAAATTATACCCAAATGCTCAAATTCAACTGAAAAATCAATTGTACCAAGAAACAGGAAAATCGTAAGTTATTCCAAGTCAATCAAGAGATGTCAACTGTGAGATGACAGGGATGTTAGAATGACAAAACATGTAAAACAATTAATACAAAAATGCTTCAAAGAGCAAGTACAAACACACATAAAACAAGTCTCAGCAAAGACAGAAAATATAAAGAATCAAATAGTCCAGCTGTGTGACCACTGGGCCCCTAGTTATTGTACATTCCTATCACTTCAGGTCAAGCCATCTAGGAATATAGATCAGAGCAGAGAGACTAACACTGAATATAGCAGCTTCGAGGATAACTGATCATTTCCAAAGGGACTAGGGAAAGACACGTTTTTCATATTACTAGTAATTACAGGTTTCCTCTTACATGAGAGTTGCAGCATTCTGTTACATGAAGAAAAATTGTAATTATATTCAAACTTACTCCAAGAGTTTTAGAATCTAGGAGCACTGAATATTGAGAAGATAGAATACTACTGTAATTTATTGTATGGATGCTCTTGACGTGATATGATGAAGTATGGTTATTTTCAAGATAATGATCGTAACCAACCCCAGAAGAGATTCCAGGATTTGCATGTGTCCAAAATCCTCCAATTAGGGTTTTTTATTTTCTCTCTCTAGTTGATACTAAAGCATGTGAGATTAATAGAAGTTGATGAGTTAATTCGTCAAATATATTTCCTTTTTACTGGAAACAATTTTGGAGGAAAAAATAACTTTTGTAAAAATGATGGTGAAACAAAGATTTTTTTTTTTTTTTTTTTTTTTAACGCTATATCATCTTTAATTAAGTATGAAGACCTCTCCAACATAAAATCTAGAGACCATTTCACCCACTGCTCTGTTTGGCTGCCAGTCTCTTGTCTCTCTCTTCGGCAATGGTGAGGCGGATACCTTTTCCCCGGGGAAGAGAAATTTGTTTCCTTTTCCAATAACAAAAATGTTGGAGAGCCGAGTGGCAAAGCTGTTGCCATTGGCATCTTTCACATGAACCACATCAAAAGAGCCAGGATGTCTCTCTCTGTTGGTGATCACACCAATTCTTCCCAAGTTAGCACCTCCTGTCACCATACACAGGTTGCCAGTATCAAACTTGATAAAATCAGTAATCTTGCCAGTCTCCAAATCAATCTGAATGGTGTCGTTCACCTTGATGAGAGGATCTGGGTAGCGGATGGTATGAGCATCATGCGTCACCAAATGAGGGATTCCTTTTGTGCCCACAAAGATCTTTCTCACTTTGCACAATTTGTACTTGGCCTCCTCAGGTGTAATACGATGGACAGCAAAACGACCCTTGGTGTCATAGATCAGACGGAAATTCTCTCCAGTCTTGTCAATGCTGATGACATCCATAAAACCAGCAGGGTAGGTTATGTCAGTACGGACTTTGCCATCAATCTTAATGAACCACTGCATGCAGATCTTCTTTACTTCGTCTCCTGTTAAAGCATACTTAAGTCTGTTCCTTAGAAAAATGATGAGAGGAAGACATTCTCTCAGCTTGTGGGGACCAGTGGATGGACGAGGGGCAAACACACCGGTCAATTTATCTAGCATCCAATGTTTTGGAG
Organism: Tupaia tana; assembly: GCA_026018925.1. NCBI lineage: Eukaryota > Metazoa > Chordata > Mammalia > Scandentia > Tupaiidae > Tupaia > Tupaia tana. The sequence goes on from JAKSZU010000007.1 coordinate 18,174,546, forward strand.
CTGCAACCCGCTTCAGATGCTTCTTAGGGCCCCGAGCCATGGCTGCGTTAGGAACGGAAAGAGAGCTTCCTTTTTCCGGTGCTCGAAGAAATGAGGCGTGAAACAAAGATTAAAGGTAAGACATCACACACAGAGTGGGGAGAAATTGGGAGATATCCCTGGGACCCATCAAATCTTGCATTTAGAGCATTCTAAATGCTTTAGCACATTCAGAAAATATGTTGAACTAGATTACAAGACTTTTCTTAAAAAGCAAGACAAAAATAAGAATAAATCCTCAAAACTAAGGATTGTAATACATTTTACCAAACTAGAAAAGATGGCACAATAATTATTTGCTGTCATTTGGTTATTGATGTATCTTGTGATTCCACAGATCTTTGTTTTCCTTATGAACAATCAGAAAAATAAAATGTTGAGGTAATGTGGACTTATCAACAATGAGTAATAGGAGTAATCTATTAGTTCCACAAAAATATGGAGCACTTCCCTATGGACTAAGCAGCTGATGGCCAGAAGAATAAAGTAATTTTTTAAAATGTGATCATCTCTATGGTAAAAGATAATATGTATGAAATACTATGGGAATACAAAACAAAAGAGTAGCTGCATTTTACTGAGTTGGGGATTTAGAGAAAACAATAATGAAGAAATGGCATTAGATGTATCTTAAGGAAGTCTGCTAAATAGACAAATTGTAGAGGAGAAGAGTTTTTCTGACAGATAGTATAGCTTGAGAAAGAACATAAAGATGTTAACATCCTGGCGCTATTTTCAGAATCACAAATGTCAGTCTAGTGTAGCTAAAACACAGGGAATCTTAGAGTCAAGGAAAAGGTCCATGGTGAGAATAGCAGTATAGGTGTAGGCCATTGCACAGTGAAAGGGCCAGTATCCCCTGCTGAGCAGTTTGAACCCGGTTCTTTCTACAGTTGTTTTAAAGGTCACAAATGACAGTACAAAACAAGAGACTTAAAACGACAGTTCATGGGTCAAATCTGACCCACCACTTGTTTTTTGCCACCTATGAGCTAAGAACAGTTTATATACTTCCAAGGAGGTTTTTTAAATGGAAAAATAAAGTATTTTATGTTGCATGAAAAATACATAAAATTCAAATTTCACTGTCCAGTATTTCTTCTAACAATGGCAGATGCAGATAGTTGTGACAGAGGCTATTTGGCCACAGAGCCTAATTGTAAATATCCCTCTTCCACAAAGTGTTAGAGTCTCTAACATCTGCTACTTCTTCACAGCCTCTTGGATATCCGAGACCCTGGTCTTGTGCTTAGGTACAACCTACAGAGCAATGCAGAGCAGCAAACCAGAGAAAGAGGTGCAATATCCAGGAACCAAGGCCCTTGGCATAATCAAAACGAGGCTGGACTATCTGGGTTGTTCTGGGTGAGGTCCTTTGTACATTGAAGAAATGGATGACTCCAGAGAGCTGGAAAACTTGGGGATACTTTAGCTCTCACAAATGAATATGCTATGCTATCTGTTCTGGACTCACAGACCCGGGCCTTGGTGAATGAGTAGAAGTCAAACTTGTTCTAGACTAATGGGAAAGTTTGTGCAACGGTAAGAAAAATGGAAAATCCCCAAGCATGTGTATTTTTTTCTTTTAATTGGAAAAAGAAAAGAGTTTTCTCTGTTCCAAAAACCTTACTTAGGATGTACTTTTGGAACCTAATCCATTTATAAGCTGGGGAGTTCTTGCATAAATTAAAAGAACAAAATGTACTAAGTCTTCACAGATGCATGGCCAGAAAGAGATAATTCTACCTGAGAAACAAAAACATGAACAAACCATTCTCTTCAGTCCTTAATTTGCTATCAGTAATGAAACGGTATATTTTGATTTCATAAAACTATTTTAATTAGATAAAAAAAATCATTACCTTAATCTAGAAATAAATATTTTAAATGTTTACATACAAAAATCTTGTCTACCTAAAACATAAGACTTCAGCAAATTATGACTTTTATTAATCTGCAAATTTTCAAATAGTCCTCTGAAGTTAATGTTTGCCTAAAGATGATATAAACGCAATAGACCAAGGAGAAGAATCTATGCAGCAGGCTATACCAGTTGCTTCAAACCCCAACCAATTTACTTAGGACCTCAGGATAGTAAATGTCTATTCTGTTGTAGCTCAAAATTCCTTCCAGTTAACAATATAAATGAGTAGACTAGTTTAAAAAATGCAAATAAATTACTGCATTTGGTCATTGCTATCATTTTTAATTTAAGTATATCTCCTTTATCATGTTCCTGGTTCTATGAGATTCTCTGTAATGAAGGGGAATTCTTTGTAATCTCCTTGGTGGATGTCTTCTCATAATTCAGATACAATCCAGATTCCTAGGTATATTCTATGAATAGTTTGACTTCAGTTCTAAGAAACTGAATCCATTGTGCAAAAGGTACATAAAATTTTAAAATGACTCGGTCTGAATTCATAACTTCTTAGAAGGAAAAAGAAGCCTAGTTAACTTTCCTTGAATACCTCTCCCATCTGTTCTACAAAGGAGTTGCACAAGAACAATGCATACTTAGACAGTGTTGATTTTTTTTCAAATATGTCTTTAATGAAATTTGTCAAGCAGGACCCATAATAAGATAGTCCTAAAAAGATTATTTAGAAAATAATCAATTCAACAAACATAGGAGAAAAATTATAACATACTTCCTTGCATATCACAAGCTTGCATATATACCAACCAAGCAATGTCCATATGGCTATAAATTTTTCTCTTTTCATTTTAGAATTTTGCTATAGGGTGTGTGTGCTCATTGGAGAGACTGAGAGAAAGAGAAAAATAAAGTGAGAAATTACCCCCCCAGGGGGAATGGCCATGCCACAATCCCTTCTCCTCCATTCTCCTGGGATTTGGGGCACACATGCACACACACCTGGGGTGAGTTTTAAGCCACTGGGTCTGGGACTCAAACAGCAGTGGGCTATGGGGGAGTACAACACTTTCCTGCTGGCTCCTGGCTATGAATTCCTGAGGAGCTTTTATTTACATCAGTCAGGTAATAAGCATTTTTTAAGATGCCTTTGGAATGTGATGCTTTCCTAAAAAACTTCCATCTTTTCTCTTCATAAATTTGACAAATAGTTTAGTGAGAAATGCAAAGTCATAATGACCTTAAGACTCATTTTCCACTCTATAGAATGAGAAAAGAAGAAAAGAACTATAAATGGATTAGTTTGTATTAGTGTAAAAATCAGGACAATCGTAATGGACAGCTTTGGACTAGAACTGTTTTATGGCTTTCATGGACAATAAGCACCTTTGCCTTTATAGTTCCCTTTTACTATCAAAAGTATTACAAAGTGTATGTTCAGTTTTTATTGCTATAAAGACAAATATATAATGATACATCTTAAAACGTCTTCTATTTTTAAAAACATAATATAAATACAATAAGTTTGATAAAAATAACGAATATTTTGTATTCACACAAATGTTGCTTTTAACATTTTTTTAAAACATTTGCAGATACAGTTCTTATACTATTAGAGGTCTTTCTCAATGTATTCTCTAAAAATTCTTTTTTATTATTATAATTTCTAATTTACATAGATAATCTAGCAATGTCACTACTAGCTATATATCCAAGCAAAAGGAAACTAGTATGGAGAAGAGATACATGCTCTCCTATGTTTATTGCAGGATTATTCACAATAGCTAAAATATGGGACCAGCCTAAGCGACTAACAACTGATGAATGGATAAAGAAAATGCGTATGGATTATTTAAAATACTTAGGAGAATGGCCTCCACAAGAGGAACGTATATTTTTCAGAAGAGGAAACAACGCACAGAGTCTAAAGATTGACTTACTGCTGTAAAAATGCTTACTGATTTTATCTCCCAACTCCTAATCCTAAACTTTTGCTAATATGTCACAATATCTCTCTTGGGTCTACCTTAAATTCAAGGCTTATTGGATCCTCTAAGTAAAAAGAAAAAAAAAAGAGAGAGAGAGAGAAAAGAACAATTATTAGCCTCTAAAAACCAAGCAGATCATTTGAATTACGAATTTAAATTAACCACACTTTTTAAAATCAAATCTATCTTTGATAGTATTCACCTATTAAAACAATATAATAATTTTAAAGGACAAGCAGAAATTGGGGAACAGACACCTTCATAGTCTAAAAGAACGAATCTGTTGATTGCTAACAAATATTTATATTCCAAATTCTGCAAAGTGTTTGAGATCTTTTGTTAGATATAGAGAATAAACCACACCTTTTAAAGCCCGGCCTTTAGCAAAGCAATGATGTCAGCCACAATTTTTTCAGTTCTATTGTTTCACAGGTAAAATCAATATCTCCACAGGCTGATTATAAAGAAATAGGAAAAATGTAGACTCGAATTGACTTAACAAAGAAAATGAATGTAATTGTAATGGGACAATAAATTCAAAATTGAGAAGAAAATTATTGGATAAATTTTCTCATCAACACATCTGTTTCATCCTCAAAGTAATATGACTGTACTTATTTGGATCATTGTTCCACAGCAGGAAATACTGCCACTATTTTTTTTTTTTTGGAAAATTATGTCAAATAAGTGAATAAATGAATATAAAGTTGAAAAACTAGAACTTCACAGGAAATTTTATATTTATAGATAGTCATTTTTTTGAGAGTTTTTTTTTTTTTTTTTTGCTATAGGGCGCGTGCGCTCGCCAGACAGAGAGAGACAGAGAGACAGAAAGCAAGAAATCACCCCCCAGGGGGGATGGCCATGCCGCAATCCCTTCTCCTCCATTCTCCTCTCGGGATCTTGGGCACGCACGCACACACACCGGGCGTGAGTTTTAAACCACCGGGTCCGGAACGCGAATCGCGGTTGACTACGTGGGAGTCCAGTGACACAGCCATTACGCTAACTGCTGGTCCCGATAGTCATTTTTATTACTTTCCAGAGAAAGAGATGTACCCATCAGAGAAAAAGAAAGAGAGACAAAACAAGCAATTATCAATGGAGGGGGGGTGGTCCTTCCACAATTTTTTCTTCTCCACTGCTCCTTTACATCAGGATTTTGGACACCCAAGTACACATGCCCTCCATGTTTTTTAAGCCTTCAGGGCCAGAATTTCAGCTATGGCCAGCCATATGGAATTGGTTCCCAGTGTATAGGGCTTAACTACAGCAGTCTGGGAACAGCCCAGAAATTTTCATTTTTAATCGAGAATATTCTTTACCAGGAACTGATGTTCTTGAGAAAGAATTAACTTTACTAATTTAGGTTTTTCTAAATGTAAGAGTATGTTTGATAGGCACACATGAGTAACAGCTTGTAACGGAAAACAGGATAAGAAGTAGAAAATGTTAAATTTCTTCATTTACAGACTGCTAGTATTTCACAGGCAAGGAACAAGTTCAGCCACTCCTGAGCCACCCATGCCTGGTGTAAGGGGTTGCCATTTAATAGGCACTCAGTAAATATTTTTGAATGCATGGAGAAAGTATTCTGGCTCACTGAATTCCCTCACTGGATAAGATTTACGATACAAATTCTAAATAGATGCCAATTTTTGAGAAATTAGGATTTATGAAATTGCATTTAGCCCAAAGCATTTCTGATTCTTTTTTTAACACTTAAAAATATTCATTAAAAACACTTGTAGTCAGGGACCAGCAGATGGTGTAACGGTTATGTCACTGGACTCCCACGTTGTTCAAGTCCCAGACCCAGTAGCTTAAAACTCATGCTGGGTACGTGTGCGTGCGTGCCCAAGATCCTGAGAGAGGAATGGAAGAGAAGGGACTGTGGCGTGGCCATCCCCCCTGGGGGGGGAGCGATTTATCACCTTCTGTCTCTCTGTCTCTCTCGGTCTCTCAGACAAGTGCACATATGTCCTATAGCAGAAATCTCTCAACAACAATAACAACAACAACAACAAAACACTGGAGTCACTCAGTGCCTTAGGTTTGCTTTTCAGGACACATTATTGTATAGTGCTGAAAATAATTTTTAACATTTGGACTATTTAAATATTAATAAATCACTTGGTTAGATGATTAGGTTATGTACAAATCAGAGATTATTTATAAGTCAGCCACATCTATGTTAGAGTAAATCGAATTGAATATCATTCCTAAACATGATATGAGTTAGATTTGATATATTTATTCACTTTACTCTCAGCAGTTTGACTCTTTTCATTTTATTTGCTTAAGACTCTGTCCAGAATAGTATATTTACTGAATTTATGTTTTTGTTCAGCATATCTTATGCACTAAAAGTATAATGGCAAACTAAGTACATAACACCTCCTGCCTTCACTGAGTTTACTTTCTAATTTAAAAAGTACAAACAGTAAATAAATAATTAAAATATATATCTTGCTAGAAAGTGACAGAGGCTATGAAGAAAACAAAATAGGAAGATGTGTTATACATGAGGGAAGAGAACGCAATTTTAAATAAGGCAGTGATAAAAGACTTCCCTGAGGTGCTATTAAAGTACAGCTCCTAAGGAGTGAGGCAGTTGACCATGTCAACAACTGGGAAAAGACCATTTCTGGAAGATAGCTCAGAGAGTGAAAGGACTTTTTAAGATATGAGTTTTTCTGATATGTATTTGAGAAACGCAAAAAGATGGGAAAGAGAAGGTGAGAAGTGTAGTCCTGGGCATAGGTCTAGGAGATGAAGTCAGAAACAATGGCTGTGCCGTGTGGTCCTGAGAAGTTATTATGCAGACTTTGGCTTTTACTCAAAGCAAGATAGGTAGCTATTGGAGATCGTGGAACAGGGTAGCAAGTCCATGTGAGCTGTGTTAAAACAAAATTACTCTTCCTGTGTTCAGAATAGAGTGGAGGCCAGGGGTGAAGAAAGAAGGAAGAGTTGGGGGATATTGAGATGATTAACAATTATGAGACTAGAGAGAATAGAATATGGAGATCAAACTAGTAACGAGATTGATTGTTGGTCAAAGACTTAGAGATAGTGAGAATGGTGAGTTTTCTGTTCTGAATCCCATATTCATCTGCCAGTCAGAGGGGCTACAGATCAATCACAGTACTGAACTACACTCAGGCAGAGCAGACCAAAACACATGCTTTCATCCAAGAAACAAGAAGAAAGCAAAAAGGTCCAAGCTAGATTCCTTGTCCCAGTAATGCAATTTATTCCTTTCTCTCTAAAGAGAACTGATGCATAGAGAATTTTGAAAATTATCTTTAAAATTCAGTTTTTTGAAATTCTGAAAGTTGTTTATTAAGTGTCAAAACTAGGGAGTATGAGCAAAAATTTTTTATATGTAAAGTAAATGTTTGTGGGAAAATGTAAAAATAAATAAATAAATGATAAAAAAGTACTATAGTAGTACTACATAGACAGCTCCATCTGGAATCAAGAGGAGAAAAACATACATTCCTTCCCACTTCATCTTGCTTTTTGTTTTCCTAATATATTGGACTTAATCAGTAGTCTATAATTAAGCCACAGCATGGCATATAACATTATGTGAGGTGAGCAGTCTATAGGGAGTCCTATTGCCACCTTCATGAGGCTATTCTCCCAACACAAAACCACACTCCATTATGGATCTACCTGAGACTACTGGTGAATAGGGTAGATTTTAACCCCCAATCCTCTGAAGTTTATGTTAATTAAATCAGTTCTGAATGATAATTCCCAATTCTGAGTATTACATCTTTCTATTTCTTATCCCAAACTATTTCCAGCCACATAGCCCAAGAGTCATTAGAATTTATGCAATGAAACTAATAATATAAGGATATTCAATATAGTAAAAGTACAACAAACTAAAGATGTCCCAAATTCAAGTATGAATGCCATCCTACAAAACTGACAGGAAAAAAATAAATCTGAAGATTAAATTTGTTTTAAAATTAAATCTCTAAATCCAAAGGATTTATTTTATCTTTGTGAGTTAGAAGCCCAAGAAATTAATATCTTTCTCAATTTGCTATTCTGTTTAATCTCAAGCGAGGGGATGTTTGCAGTTCATGTATACAGGTGTTTCTTTGAGCAGATACAGCCTGAACTGTCTTCTAGTAAAATGGGTTTCTTCAGGTCTCAGTAATAATCAATATTAAGTTTCTAATATTAATGCAATATTAAATCTTTCATAAACTTTACTTTTATGAGTTTAATGTCAACAGTCCACTTAAGACCACCAAACATTGTTCCCATTCCTTTATAATTCCCAAGAAGTACATGTTCCCAAACCCTGTTCTTATTGTTGCCAAAAACCACATTAGACATTTCTGTTGTGTCAGACAGAAAGTGAACATATAGAGAAAATCTTAGTCTTCACTTTTTGATAATGTCCATTTAGTTTACGTTTATTGTCATCAGTTCAAAACAAAAGCAAAAATAAATGAGACCATATCAAACTAAAAGCCTATGTACAACAAAGGAAACAATCAACATAATAAAAAGGCAACCTATAGAATAGAAGAAAATATTTGCAAAGCATCTATCTGGTAATGGGGTTACTATCAAAAATTTATTTGGAACTCTTGCAACTCAATAGCATAAAAACAAATAACTGGATTAAAAAGGGGCAAAATTCTTGGACAGACATTTCTCCAAAGATATGTGAATGGCCAATAGATATATTAAAATATATTCAGCATCACTAATCATTGAAAACTACAAATGAAAACCACAATGAGATATCTCACAAAAAGACATTATCCGTCAAGATGGCTATTAAAAATAAAAAAGTTAACATTAGTGAGTAAGTGGAGAAATTTGAACTCTTGTACATTGTTGGTAAGAATGTAAACTCATAAAAGTAAAGTTTATGAAAGATTTAATATTGCATTAATATTAGAAACTTAATATTGATTATCATTGAGACCTGAAGAAACCCATTTTACTAGAAGACAGTTCAGGCTGTATCTGGAAGAAATGATAATGGATTATTATCTATCGAAGATAACTTTCTAGTATGGTGAACTGAACTGGTGAGAAATGTACACATGTTAGAATATTTACTTTGTAAGCTAAGTAACACAATTGAATATATAAAAGAAATAGAAAGAAAAAGAATGTAAAGTGGTGTGGCTGCTATAGAAAACAGTATGGTGTTTTCTCAAAAAATTAAAAATAGAACTATCATATAATCCAACAATACTACTTTTAGATAATTATTCAAAAGAATCAAAATTGAAACTTCTGGGAGATTTCTATACTCTATTAACTACAAAGTGATTAACATAACTAAGATGAAAATGATCTAAATGTCATTGACAGATGAATAGATAAAGATATACTATGAAGGAAATCCTACATGTGATAGAACATAATTGAACACTAGAGGATTTTATGCTAAGTGAAATAAGCCAATTACAGAAAAATAAATATTGTGTAATTCCACTTACAAAAGGTCTTCAAGTCCATAGAAAATGTGTATGATGAAAAAACTAGCATGGGTTTTTTTAATTTTTTGCACCAAATTAAACTCGTACTTCAATCCCACTTTTTTTTTTTTTTTTGGAGAGGTTTTTTTTTTTTTTTTTTTTTTTTTTTTGTTTTTTGGGGTTTTTTTTGCTATAGGGCGCATGCGCTCGCCAGACAGACAGAGAGAGACAGAGAGATAGAAAGCGAGAAATCACCCCCCAGGGGGGATGGCCATGCCGCAATACCTTCTCCTCCATTCTCCTCTCGGGATCTTGGGCATGCACACACACACGCCCGGCATGAGTTTAAGCCGCCGGGTATGGGACTCGAACCGCGGTCGACTGTGTGGGAGTCCAGTGACATAGCCATTATGCTAACTGCTGGTCCCTTCAATCCCACTTTTACACACAGTTTTTGAAGTCCCCACTTATATGTGGCATCTAAAATAGACTCATAGAAGCAGAGCAAAAGGGTGACTGGGGAAGAGGAAGAAATGATAAGTTATTGTTTGATGGGGTAAAGTTTTCATTATTTACAATGAACAGGTTCCAAAGATCTTCTGTACAATACAGTGTCTATCATTAATAATACTATAATGTGCACTTTAGAATATAGCTCATCTTAAGGGTTCTTACTACACACACACACACACACACATGCAAACACACAGGGACATAAAAAACTTTTATAGGTAATGATATGTTTATTACCATAATAGTGGTGATGTTTTCACTGTTGTATATATATATCCAAATTCATCAAATTGTATATATTGAATATGTACAGATGTTTAGATATAAATTGTACCTTGACAAATCTATTTTTTATATTTTCTGGGGAATCCATAACCTATACACTTAAACCAATTAGGTAGGAGAAGGAAATTAGACAGTGAATGCAGAAGTGGGTAGGTATGTTTATTTGATATGGAAAATAAAATTTCTATATGATACTTGCTTTTCCTCTGAAAAAAATTTAAAATAAGGTAAAACTTAATAAAATATAATGAAATATGGGATTTGGAATGTTCAACAGAATGAGGAAAGTTAGAAATAGCCATTTTTGGGACCAGCAGTTAGCGTAATGGCTATGTCGCTGGACTCCCACGTAGTCCACCGCGGTTCGAGTGTCGGACCTGGTGGCTTAAACTCACGCCGGGCGCGTGTGCGTGCGTGCCCAAGATCCCAAGAGGAGAATGGAGGAGAAGGGATTGCAGCATGGCCATCCCCCCCCACCGGGGAGGGGTGATTTCTCACTTTCTGTCTCTCTGTCTCTCTCTGTCTTTCTGGTGAGCGCACACGCCTTTTAGCAAAAACCTCTCCCATAAAAAAAGAAAGAAAGAAAAGAAAATGAGTAGCATAAAACAGTTAACAAACTTTTTTTTTTAATTTACCATACTGCACACATACTTTCCAGAAAGAGACAGAGAAGGAGAGAGAAAGAACGAGAAATGAGAAAATACCCTCCCCTGTAGAAGATGGTCATTCCACAATCTCCTCTCCTTCTCTTTCTTCTACCTCCTTCATCTCTTTTTCTCTTCTCCTTTATCTCTTCCTCCCCTTGGGATTTTGGGCATGCATATGCAGGTGCTCAGCTTGTTTCTCAAGCCACCAGGTGGGAATTTGAACTGCACAGTCAACTATGTAGGATCAGCTGTCTTAACTACCAGGTCACTGGTTATCCCAATATTGTTTCATTATTACAACAGTTATAACACAAATCTAGACTACATGCTTTCTCTTAGGAATGCAAACTTACATAGTTTACATATGTTAAAAAGGAATGCATGGTATGATGCACTCCAAATCAGATAGCAGGAAGGCAGCAGATGTGTTGAAAAAGAGCACTTAGAGCTTCAGCTAACTGGTAATGTTATTTCTTGAGCTGTACAGTATGAGCAATGCTAGTCCTTATACCAAAGTTCCAAGCCTTTCTCTTGGATGTAGTAAATGTGTCATAGTGTTTGGTTTTGTTTTGTTTTGTTTTAATTCTTAACCTACCTCCATAGTGACAGAAATGCAAATATTTCAGAGCTTAATTACTTAGAAAATATATTTATGTGGAAGAGCTTATACTCTGAGGCATTTCTTTCTCTGGTCTGATGAAGTAAATCAATGTTTGCACTTCGCAAAGCTTTTGACACAGAGAATCATAAATTGTAAAGATGAATGTAGCATAAGTGAGAAAATAATTAATTCTATTTGTGAAAGTAATTATTCAGACATAATGGGCTTTGCTAGTCTGTGATGAGCATACAGCATAGATTCAGGAAATTTTTAGAAAATTTGCAAATATAACTTAATGTGATAATGTATTCAATTGATTCATGAAACAAAATTTTTAATATATGCTATAGTATATATATATATTTAATTATGTATATATATAAAGAAAAAACTTACATTAAATGATATTAAGAAAAAAACTTATGCTAAACAAAGTAGATTTACTAATTGAGCAAATCATTTGTTTTAAACTATTTAAGAATGGCAAAAGGAAGGTAAATCAACATTGCCAGGTACAGAGCAGCCATAAGAAATAGGTCTTATTTCTCCCATATCATAGAAAAAAGAATTAGAGAGCTCAGATAAGTTGTGCAATATCAAACATCAAGAAAAATAGCCAAACCAGGGAATAAATGTTCATTCATCTTCATTACAAATCCCACACCATTCTATCTGAAAATAGCTAGTTAATAAGCGGAAATCAGGAGGCTGATGGAGGTGCATCAGTAAAATGTCACACTACTAGGCAGACCCACATGGGAAGGTTACCAGGTCCAACCAGAGACTTCCCTGGTGGGAGATGTTCATAGCATCCACAGGTACCATATCTTTGTCTCTATCTCTCCTCTCTCCTCTCTCCTCAGTCTCTGTCTTTCTAACTCATGTAAAAAATAAATTAATTCAAAAAATTTTAGGAAAATAATCTGAAATCTTTGCAAATGATACAATTTCTCTTGCCCACATTTGTGGCATGGTTCAGGCTAAGTATTAGAGAAGACTACCTTCACCTTCTTTTTATCTGTTCTTAATGCCCTACAATTATGTAACTTCTTTTTTTTAGAAAGACAGAGATTTTTGCTAAGGGCACCTGTGCTCACCAGAGAGACAGAAAGAAAGAAATCACCCTCCAGGGAGGATGGCCATGCTGCAATCCCATCTCCTCCATTCTCTCAGGCTTTTGGATGGGCACGCATGCACACATGCCCAGCTTGAGTTTAAGCTTCTGTGTCCAGGACTCAAACCATTTTCAACTATATAGCAGTCCAGCAACATAACCATTATGCCATCTGTTGGTCCCCAAGCACACATTTTTTAAAAAGTATTGACTTTGGCCTTAGAAGACTCATCTACTCTGGACTCAGCCACCACCTGGGAGGATGAAAAGAGTCACATAATCCTGTCTGCATCTCAAGTTCCTCCAAGTCCTCACCTAAAAAGAGATAGAGAAAAAAAGGAGTAGGAGGAAATAAGAAGACTTCCCAGGAGTATTCACAAAATATGAGAAAATTAGATCATTATATTGAGTTACACTGCAGGGACAATCAATACATAGATAAAATGGTGTCTCTTTATATGGCATCTTGGTCTATTATTGCAGTTAAGCAGAATACTTTTTAAGATTCAGGATCAGAAATTGGGGGTTTTGTTTATTTTGGGGTTACATATAGATGCTGAACTTGAAAACACTCATGCTGGAAATCTATCATTTCTGAGTTTCAGTATTACTTTATCCTTGGTACTGCTATGCATCCATATTATTTTTCCAGTGGGTTTGAAACAAGAGCTGTATACAAGAGGTGGTAAAGTAAAGCCTTGAATATCCAGGAAGGCAAAGGAAGCAGAAGTGGGAAGGGGCTGTCTGACAGGTGTTCCAGGTTTGTACCTTGCGTGGTCCCATGAGTGGTCCTGCCATTAACTAAAACAGGAACTGGAAGGATAAAACAAAGTTTTATGGGGAAAAGCTGGGATTTGAGGTACATTAAATAGGTGGCTTCCATGAATCATTTGAGATCCCTTGAACGTTTATTTTTTTGTACTTCAGTGGAGGGTTAGAGACTGGGTACCATCGAGCTTCCAATTATTTGCTAAAAAATTTATGTACCAGTCACAAAGCAAGATCCTGCTAATTTCAAGATGAATAAAACAAAGTTCCTACCTTCAGAGGTTAGTGTACAAGAGAAAGCTGTAAAGACAAAAAATACTATATTGTGAAATGCACCACAGTATTGCTATGTTAAAGCCATCTGGAGGCTAAAGAGGAGCCTGAATCTTCCTGGAGATATAAAAAGGATTTTACAAAAGTAATGGTTGATTTCTGTCCTGAAATGATTGCTAAACTTTCAAACCACAGGTTTAAAGCATTTCTTCTTGGACTTTTGAAGTTACTACAGGATTGCCACATTTAGCAAATAAAAATGTGGCACTTCTAGGTAGATTTTAATTTTAGATAAATAATGAATAATTTTATAATAAGAGTATAACAACTTATTGTTAACCTGAAATTAAAATAGAGAAGATATCCTGTAATTTTTCTGGCAAACCTAATTACTTATCAACACCATTCAAAATGTAAGTATGGAGAAAGATAAAATTAATTGAATAGTAAATCAGTTATCATTAGGAGCTACATAATTGAAAAGAATCTAAAAAGAACATATATCATAAATATTCTCTTTCCCAAGTGGTTTTCTTTCTTTTTTTTTTTTTTGAGAGGTTTTTGCTATAGGGCGCGTGCGCTCGCCAGACAGACAGAGAGACAGAGAGACAGAAAGCGAGAAATCACCCCCCAGGGGGGATGGCCACACCGCAATCCCTTCTCCTCCATTCTCCTCTCGGGATCTTGGGCACGCACGCACACGCGCCCGGCGTGAGTTTAAGCCACCAGGTCCAGGACTCGAATCGCGGTTGACTATGTGCAAGTCCAGCGACATAGCCATTACACTAACTGCTGGTCCCCCAAGTGTTTCTTAAAACAGAACATATGACCATTTATTTGTGCCTTCCAAAATGTCTCTTAAGTCTTTGACAGGAAAAAACACAAATATAAATTAGGCTTTTGACATTTGCATGACTGGCACTAGCAAATAAATATCTTTCCAACCTGAGTACTCAACCAGCTACCGTTGTAGTCTGAAATACTCCAGGAATTTATCAATTACAACAGTTGGTTTGCCAGTATCATAATGACAGCCATGACTTCTTAAATAGAGAATGTCAATGTTCATTTCATGTGTATCATATTGGTGAAGCTGCTTGTAAAACAGTGTACAGCCCAATCACAGAGATTTTAATGAGCAATAAAGGTTGCAGAAATCCTGATATCCACTATGGTAATTTTAAAAGTCACATTCTAACCATTAATTTTAATATGCCTCACCTTTAGACATTTCCAGAGTGGGCAGCACGTCAATTAATCACCCTGGAATTCTTATTACCTTAGCAAGGAAATATGATGGCTAAAATAGTTTTTATTTTTTATCTATTTATTTTGTTCAAGAGAGAAGGGGAGAGAGGGACAAAGAGAGATTGAAAGGTAAGCATCCCCACCAGGGTCTTCATGCCATGATCTGCCGCAGACTATGTCAGTCAGCCCAGTTCATGGGCACGTGCACACATACCCGACATGCACAGAACAGATGTGAACTGGGAATGTTCCCATGTGGGTCCACCATCACAGAGCATTGCTTTGTCACTGCACCCTCAGCTGACCCCTATAAGTTATTCTTAAACTCTGAAAATCTATACTTCTAAGAATCTTTTAAGGTAAATGCGAAGACATTTAGCAAGAACAAAAGTAAATGAAATAAATATCAAACTGTACCCAAAATGAACATGAAAGTAAAATTATTCATATGAAATCTTGTTGGTCCACTGAATAACTTTTATCACTGAGGGACACATAAAATACATGAGTAGAGGGACCAGCAGTTGACATAATGGCTATGTTGCTGGACTCCCATGTAGCCGACCGCAGTTCGAGTCCCGGACCCAGTGTCTTAAACTCACGCCAGGCGCGTGTGCGTGCGTGCCCAAGATCCCGAGAGGAGAATGATGGAGAAGGGATTGCGGCGTGACCATCCCCCCTGGGGGGGGGGTGGTTTCTTGCTTTCTGTCTCTCTATCTCTCTCTGTCTTTCTGGCAAGTGCACACACCCTATAGCAAAAACCTCTCCAAAAAAATAAATACATGAGATAATCTAGTGAGTACTTCGCATTGTTATTATCTGTCATTTCCATATTGAAAAATTAACATGCTTCAAATATATGAAAGTTTGTGTCTAGATTTAATTTAACCAGAATATCTTAGGTTCTACAGAATCCAATAAACCACGTTTGACTTTAATATTCATGTAGTACTTAGTATGTATCAGTACCTACTTTTCATATTCCTTGTCCTTACTCATTCTTCTTTCGTTATACCAGGGAGAAAACAATGGCCCAGAGAGCCATAATTTCCCCACAGTCATATTAACCAGAGCAATACCAGGATTATGACCTAGGCAGGAAGGCTCCAGAACAGGGCTCTTGGCCAGAGGGAGATTGGCTCTCACATCAAAATGCTAATTGGCATTAACTTAAAATTAGATTTAAAGGAATTTAAGCAACTTTTCAGTACAAGCAGACTCCAGACACTTTATCTAAATATCTCAATCCCTAGGCACATCACTGGGAGTGAGGATTCGTATTCAGGGTCATTCGCAAAGCCCAGTGGTTGAGAGACTTGAAGATGATGGTAGACGATGACTGCAAACAGGTTTCTCCCAAAGTCTCAATGGCTTCACAGCTCAAGTCCTCACATTTTTATACCAATTAACTTGATTTAGTCATTCCACAATCTGTACATGTTTCAAAGTATCATATATGTGATGAATGTACAAAAGTTTTGTCAAGCTAACTAATTAATTAATTTTAAACCCAAGTTGTTTCTAATTCTCAAGACTGCTCTCTTACGGTGACTCAGAGCAGAAACCAAGGTTTCAGCTTCTCAAAAACCTCTTAATCTTTTTTCTTGGAATATGTTTCCATCGAAAATGATAAAATGCTGCAAGAATGCTTAAAATTGCATGAGACAGAAAAAATTTTGCACATGCCAACACTCACGTACACACACACACACACACACACACCTATAGTTTGACCTGTAGGAATAGGTTCTTCAGCTGAGAGCTCCTTAAAAGGTGGAACTATAACTGATTCATCCTAGCATTTTGTACTTGAAATAAAATTAATCATTAGTAAATGCTAGATAAAATAATGAATGAAGATGTTTCCACATTCCTTTAAGAATTTTTATTCAAGTTGAATGACAGGAAACACAAGAATAAAATCTACCTAATAGTTATTCCCAAGATGAGAGAACCATTGATAACTAGGTTATTTTAGTCAGGTTCTGGGAAAAACTGCAAATTTTACCACAATCTTCTAATCTCCAAGTCAAAGTTGTATTGATTTATGCCAGTTACTTAGCAAATCTATCTTTGAACAGCAAATGAAGGTATTACTAGGAAAGGCTGTTATCTGTATTTCACTTACTTATTCTAAGCTAAATGCCTTCTAATCACTGTTTTGAAATTTATTCTTTGTCCAGCTGCAAACAAAATAAGTATATTTCTATAGGAACGCAAAAATATTAAGAATGTCAGTGGTGGGACCAGCAGTTAGCGTAATGGCTATGTAGCTGGACTCCCATGTAGGCAACCACTGTTCAAGTCCCAGACCCGGTGGCTTAAAACTCATGCCGGGCACATGTGCGTGCTTGCCCAAGAGACCAAGAGGAGAATGGAGGAGAAGGGATTGTGGTGCGGCCATCCCCCCTGGGGGGTAATTTTTTTCTTTCTGTCTCTGTCTCTCTGGCGAGCGCACACACCCTATAGCAAAAACTTCTCCAAAAAAAAAAAAAAAAAGGGATGTCAGTGGTAAAATAAAAAATAACTCAAAATAAAATAATGCCGTGAATGGAATAAATTACTAAGCACTAATTAAATATTTTGCTTTATATCTTAGCCCGCATAAGTATATGAATACGGATGCCTTTGGAATAATACAACTTTATTTGAAAAATAAAATATATATATACACATAAATATACTTATATTTATACATTTACATTTATGCAGAATTATCGTGACCTCATTGTGCATGTGTAACATAGGTGTGTGTGCATGTGTAACATATGTACATGCACATACTCCAAGGAGTCTGCCATTGAAAGATGATCTGTTCTGTAAATTTGTTTTTATTTCGACTTTAGGATTTTGTGATATATCTTTCCTTGATATTAACTGGATAGGCTGGTACCATACCAGAAAACATTTGAGACACAGCTTCTGTCCTCAAAGGTCTTACTCCATAGCAAAAATACACGTATTTGACAAGTCTTCAAAAAGTTTGTGGAAAAATGGAGTTAAAGTATGAATTTATTTTAGTGCAAAAAATGTTTTAATCCGGGCATAATTTTTTTCATAATGCATTTTCCATGAACTTTTTTGAGAACCCTGATATAAACACTACTAGAAGACTAGAGAGTGGGAAAGAAAGGAAGTTTTTAAATGTCTACTGAGCACAAAACAACACAGAACTTTGCTCTAAATTGTTTACTGATCTCATAACTCAATGAATCATTTGAAAACTCCATTGCAGTGCTGTGATCCATATCACAGAGTTCCCAAGGGACTGAAAATGAGAGAGAAGGTCACGCAGCAGGGCCTCTCACATTCAGCTCGTAGCAGAGATGCATTAAACAAGTGATCTCACCACACTCCACACTTGCAATGAAGAGCCCAGAAAACAATTCTCATCATTAAATGAAACAGAAAAATAACACAAGTCTTTCATTTGTGGAAATGATCCTTATGTCAATTAAATCTTCCAGTGGCTCCTCCTATCAAGTCTAATGTCACTTTCGAAGGCATCTCCCTTCCTGCTACCAAAGGAAAAAGTAAAAATAACTGAGATTACCAAAGCAATCAGTAACCTTTTCTAAAAGTAAATAATGAAAGCACATTTGAAATCCCTATACCATCTTACTAAGCACAGCACCAAGGATCATCTATTTAAACAACAAAGTGGATTTGTAATATGCAATTAATGAAGTGGTTGTGAACTCAAGCTCAGTTTCCCAAAACATGCACTATATCAGCAAGTTAAAAGAAGCATGCTGAAAAGAATTTTATGTATTGGGGTGGGTGGGTATATATGTGAATGTCAAACATGTATATAATCCTTAAGGAGAATCAAACTTGAAATGTCTTCTATCTGTATTTTGACAGAAAGGATTAATTTTCTGTATCATACCACTTTCTCAAACTTGCCTACCCACAGTAAAAAAAAAAAGAAATTACCCACTTCAAGAAAACAATTCTGCTTTCAAAACTGTTTTTTTGTTGTTGCTGCTGTTTTTTGTTTGGCTTTGAGAGATTTTTGCTATAGGATGCATGTGCTTACCAGAGAAACAGACAGAAAGTGAGAAATGATCCTCCAGGGGGAATGGCCACACCACAATTCCTTCTCCATTCTCCTCTCGGGATTTTGGACATGCATGCACACGCACAAGTGCTGGCATAAGTTTCAACCACCAGGTTTGGGGCTCCAACCGCCATCGATTAAGTGGGAGTGCTACACTTTATCCACTACACTACCCGCTGGCCCCTCAAGATTGGTTTTAAAAGATTGCCATTTGCAAGCACTGAAAATTATTATGGACACTGGGGACAAAATGGAAGGAGAGTGGGAGAGAGGAAGCATGCAGGAAGGGAAATTTGGGGAAAAATGAAGAAGTAAGACATTTGTGGGACATAGATATGGTTTGTTGCCCATTGGTGATGTCATGTATAGTATTCTCCCCTGGGCCTGCTGTGTGGCATATATCGTGTTCGGTAAAATCTCTTTACAAACTTAATGATGTATAATGATTGAATGTACAAATAATCATAACAAATTTTTTTTAAAAAAAAGATTGCCATTTGCGATATTTATTCTTCACTGCAGCAAGCTGTATCCAAAATCTCTTGTCATTCGGGTTTTTTTAACCATAATATGCAGTATTGTTAGTCTTATAACAGCTGCTGATCAATATCAGCATAAAATTCACACTGGGTACACATGTGTGTATGCCCAAAATTCCAAGAAGAGAATGGAGGAGAAGGGATTGCAGCGTGACCATCCTCCCGGGGAGGTGATTTCTTGCTTTCTGTCTCTCTCTGTCTCTCTATCTCTCTGGCAAGTGCACTTGCCCTACAACAAAAATCTCTCTCAAAAAACAGAAAGCAGGGACCAGGAGTTAGTGTAATGGCTATGTCGCTGGACTCCCACGTAGTCGACCGCGGTTCGCATCCCGGACCCGGTGGCTTAAACTCACGCCGGGCACGTGTGCGTGCGTGCCCAAGATCCCGAGAGGAGAATGGAGGAGAAGGGATTGCGGCGTGGTCATCCCCCCTGGGGGGTGATTTCTCGCTTTCTGTCTCTCTGTTTCTCTCTGCCTGTCTGGCGAGCACATGCGCCCTACAGCAAAAACCTCTCCCCCCCCCCCCAAAAAAAAAAAAAAAAAAAAAAAAAAAAAAACACAGAAAGCAGAGATCAAGCCTGGTTTTAATTGTCATCACCTTGTACAGTGGCTGATAAATGGTGAACTCTCAACAAGTCTTTCAACAAGTCTTTCTTCCTTTCTTTCTTTCCTTCTTTCTTTCTTTTTCTTCCTTCCTTCCTTCCTTCCTTTCATGAGAGAGATACAGAGAGGGAGAGTGTGAAAGACAAATACTCCTAAAAGGGTTGTGTGGTGTGAGCCCTCTTCCAATTCTGTCTCCAAGTTAGTCAGGTGCCTTACTCACCCCCAGGTGAATGTAGATTCACTCAGAATCCTATATAGCTTCTAGCATTTCAGAGTATTGCACTACCACTGCACCACCAGGGCTGGGCTCCTCAATTAAAGTTTTTTTGTTTGTTTGTTTGTTTTTTTTGAGAGATTTTCGCTATAGGGCGTGTGCGCTCGCCAGACAGACAGAGAGAGACATAGAGACAGAAAGCGAGAAATCAGCCCCCAGGGGGGATGGTCATACAGCAATCCCTTCTCCTCCATTCTCCTCTCAGGATTTTGGGCACGCACGCACATGCGCCCGGCGTAAGTTTTAAGCCACCGGGTCCCGGACATGAACCACGGTCAACTACATGGGAGTCCAGCGACATAGCCATTACGCTAACTGCTGGTTCCCTCAATTAAAGTTTTTTGAGGGACCAGCAGATGGCGTAATGGTTACATCACTGGACTCCCACATAGTTGACTGCAGTTCAAGTCCCAGACCCAGTGACTTACAACTCACACTGGTCATATGGGTGTGCATCCCCAAGGTCCTGAGAGGAGAATGGAGAAGAAAGGATTGCAGTGTGGCCATTCCCTTGCTGCCTCCGGCGGGATGATTTCTCGTTTTCTGTCTCTCTGAAGAGTGCATGGCCCTATAGCAAAAATTTTTCTTATTAAAAAAAAAAAAAAGAGAGAACTTTTTGAATGGAAGAATATTTTTTCTTTAATACTAATATTAAAACATAAAATAATAACCAATTTTATACTATAATATAGCTATTAATATTGTTAACAGCTCTACCTAAGCCCTTCTTAGAACTTAGTAATGAACAAAACCAAAGCCTAAAAATTTTACTCTTAGGAACTGGATAAGTTCGCCAATCAAGAAGGGCTACAATTTCTACAGATACACTCACTTTTCAATTACGTGACTCTAAAAGTCTCAACCTCTGGAGTGCTCTTCTAGTCTGTCAATTCTATGGTTGAGGTGAAATATCACATTTTGGAGAGAAATTAAACTAAGCCAGATAGCTCTGGGCATTGCCAGTTTATACCCATGACCAATTTAAACCCATATCGCTTGAAGTTGAGTCAGTTTCAAAAAATACTCTTGAAAACTAAAATGTCAGGTTAAAGTATGAAAGATCTTTGGTAGGGCAATTCTGACAAAGGTGATAAGAGGAAACACTTCATTTTGACAAAAATTAAATGCTTCTAATAAATTACCAAATCCAGTCTGTGGCCTATTGCTTATTTTTAATGGTTTATATCACTGTAGACTAAATTTAAATGTCATTCAGCCCTTCCCTGGGTGCTCAGTGATTTGATGGGAATGTGTTTAGGCTTTGGAAATTGAAGACCAAGGACTGCAAAAAGGGCAGAGGTGACTTTAAGGTTAACATAAAAAAAAATGTTTTGTTCCTACTCTTTTTATGAGGAAGAATAGCTTTGGTCTCCTTTCTCTAAAGTTGCTCCTCTTTTGATATTTTTGATATTTTTTCCCTCAGAAATTGAAAGTGGTAAAGATACTTTAGGAACTTTGTAATGTGTTTCTTCATTTGGAAACACTTACACTGTTCTGCAAAAATGAATGGAAGGGATTACAACGCATTGGATAATTCATTTTATTTTACCTTCCTCCATACTTTAACATTCAATTGCAAGTTTCAACATTATAATGTAACTTAAATTTTGAAGCTTCCCATTACCTTAGGGATAATTACTAATTTTATACCAAATTGGAATAAAATAAATATAAAATTATTTCCATACATTAAAGAGTGAAAATATAAAAACTCCTTATTTTTAGGGAACAATGCTATTAATACTTCCCACAACTGGCACATTGTTATTTGTTTAATAAGACATTTAGTACCCCTGTAGAAAGTAACCTATAATCTGTATATTCAGGTAAGGATGGCTAATCCCAGGAGTCGGACCCTGCACCACAGAGCAGGACGTGCCCATCCTCGACTTGCAACCCTTCCCTGGAAGCCGTCCAGATACAGACAGCTGTCATTAAGGTTCTCAAGGGCTGTGACGGGCTAAGCACCGTTTCAACATTTGTTAACGCACTCAGACTCAACCTCAACATGTTTTGTGTCCCAGGCAAGAGGAGGTCACATTTTTATGTCTAAATTTAATTTTATAAGTAGTCTATCCCCGAGATGAAAGGACTCAGCTAAATCCAAGTTAAGGACAGAGCAGGTCCTCAGGAAACTGCAGTAGGTAGGCTCTCACTTTTCCCATTCAGGATTTCCAGACCACTCTGAGAGCTGCCCCCCAAAACCATATTATTCTAGCAGAAGGGGAGAAGGCAAGGGAACCCAATGTGCCTGAACACCCACTGGGGTGTCTAAGCAGAGGCTTCATGTGACCCCACACCCACATGCAATGCTCTGCCCATTCCCACCAGTAGTGGGTCCTCACCGATAACTCCCAATTGCCCAGTTGTTTCTGAAACCTTCCTAAGAGATTCAAAAGAAAAAGACCCTCAGAATATTTCAAAGCTTGGTCCATGCAAAGCCCTTTTAATACTAGCTTACTAAAAAAATAACAAAATACTACAGACAACAAACGTTTGTTTTTCACAGTCCTGGAGGTCAGAAGTCTGAGTGTCAACAGGGTTTCTTTCTTTCAGAGATCTGTTTTCTTTACTAGGCGACTACCTTCTTCTTCCTTTTCCTCTGTGCAAATCCATCCCTAGGGTCCCTTTGTGAGTTCAAATTTTCTCTTTTTTAAGGAAACTAAATTGTATTAGGACCACCCTACTGGCCTATTTTTAAGTTAATTACCTCTTTAAAGATCTTATCTCCGAATATGGTCACATTCTGAAATGGGAGGCATTAGGGTTTTACATATAAATTTAATGGTGGTGCACAAGTCACCTCATAATATCCCTGTTCATGTGGAACCCAACAGGAACCTTTCTCGCCCTGGTCTGCAGGTGCTACTCACCTCATCTGAAAAGCTTACTATTGCCCCCCTTTTATAGATAAGGAAAAGGAGGTGCAGAGTGGTAATGTAACATGGCCAGGGTCACAGAGGCAGAAAGGGGGCAGTCCTGCTGCAGAGCCGGTGCTTTTAGCCAGTGACGCTCTGATTGCTTTCTAAGGAAGCACACATGACTGAATCTAAGCTGTTCGTTTCTTTCCAGAAGTCCTTGAAACCATTTCTGAATGAGAGTTGTAAGCTAGTGAGCCTGCTCCTTCCCACCATCACCTGGGAAAACCTGGCTTAGAAAGACTAAATACACCCAGGAAGGAGACACGGCGGATCCTGACAGTGCTTGTCCTGATACCCTGGTCCTGGTTGGTTTCGGCTCTTTTGAATTCTCCCTTTAAGCATATGCACTAATCAGCGCCTTCTAGTAAATGTTCTTGTTCGTGTACTTACGCTTTTTTTAGCCAGAGTCAGTGTATGTATGGAGAACCAAAATAATCTTGACTTCCACACAGACAAGTCAGGGGACCGTCACCTCAAATGTTTTCTGCTTTTCCAATGATCTCTCCTTATTCTTTAGTTCCAACACTCAAATCAACCTAGCAAGGGGCCTCATTTAAATTAGTTCTTATATTATGAAAACTGTGCTGCCAGTCTCCATATTAAAGCATCTGGTTAAAGAACAGGGAGCCTATTGAAATGACCAGACCAACAAGGAACTATTTAAGAACCCAGCTCTGTTCACGTCATCCTCTAATTCTCAAATAGTCACTCCGTACTATGACTCTCTGTAGGGAGCAAATGAACCTGAGCTAAATAATAGTGACCTTTAAAGAGGAGCAGAGCTCAGACTCTCTCACTTGGGCAGATGCTGCAAAGGCTGGGGAGGATAAAGGAAACTGTTTCAGCTAGAGAAGGCCAGGAGGGGCTTACTTAGACCAAGGGACACAAGATGTTCCATGGCTACAGTCGATAATAGAAGACTCCTGACTTTACCTTCCCTTCTCCCTTCCCCCATTTCCCTATAACAGAATAAACCTGGAAACGGCTCAGGGCCGCCGTGTTCTCCATCAGAAACATCCGGTCCACCCGATGCCCACTTTTCTCTACGTGTGTGTCTCCGTGTCTGTGTGATTGTTCTTTACAAAATCCACCATCGCTCCCATTCTGGAGGGGGTCTCCTTCCCCCTTTTTTGCCTTGCAAGTCTCAGCAATGCTCTTTTATCACTATAGTGTGACACACTGAGATTTTAACAGAGTTCCTTAAATGATGTTATTTCATTCCGCGAGAAAGAGTGAAAAACATCCTCTGAAATTTATCAGTACTGCAAATGCAAAGAGCACACTGCAGGTAGTTTCTCTTTAACATTCCCATTATCTGTTGGGGAAGGAGACCTGATAGCAGTAAAAAGCAATTAAGTAGTTGGATACAAATCTTGGTGAGCCATCACTCAAATCCTAGGAACTAATTCTAAATTAAAATGCTACCAGTGGTGCCTACACATTATTAACTAGTCAGTCAACTTAGGCAGAACTATCAACCTGGACAGGACAGGACACAGCCTTAACTAAAATATTTCAGTGTGTTTGAAAAATCATTTTCGTAGACATCTAAATGAATAGTCAATCATTTTAAAAAGCAAATGAGGGAACCAGCAGTTAGCGTAATGGCTATGTCGCTGGACTCCCACGTAGTCGACCGCGGTTCGCGTCTCGGACCCGGTGGCTTACAACTCACGCCGGGCGCGTGTGTGTGCGTGCCCAAGATCCTGAGAGGAGAATGGAGGAGAAGGGATTGCGGCGTGACCATCCCCCCTGGGGGGTGATTTCTCGCTTTCTGTCTCTATGTCTCTCTCTGTCTGTCTGGCGAGCGCACGCGCCCTATAGCAAAAAACTCTCCAAAAAAAAAAAAAAAAAAAAAAAAAAAAGCAAATGAGTTGATTTCTGTTTATTTTTAACTCCTATTAGAATATGTTTTATAAATTATTTTATCTCATTGAATCACGCTACATCTTTCCAAAATACAAAATGGTTTTTCCTAGCATAAATGGAGTGCACATCAGTCAAGTCAAATATATTGCCGCATACATTATTATCAACAGAGAACTTTTCATTTTTAGGTCTGTTGAATGTTTTTTTTCTTTGTATATTTGCTGCATCCCTGGTACTGTGCTATCCATTGCTAAAGAATAAGAATTGTTAGGAAATACCATTCTTGCTCTCAAAGAGGTAGGAAACGCATGTGGGTAAAAGATAAGTGAAGAACATTATTAGTGGCTCCCAACTGAACAGGATATTTTTAACCCCACTGAGCATCTCCCATAGCTATAAATATGTATTAAAGTCTCAATAAATGATTGGTGATTGGTGAATAATCGTGTGAGAATATGGGTTATAAGCCGAAGTTTCCTGAACACATTTGACTGCAATGCACAATAAAACTTTCAGTATATGGACGAGTTCATGAGAGTAAACAAGGGAGGAAAAGTCTCTATAGCAGAATAAATAGGCTAATTTACAAGCCAATATACTTAACATTCACATGTATAGAAAACGGGAATATATCATCTCACAGGTTATACCATTGATGCAGCCTCTGCTTCATTTCTCGGCCCGGTTGAGTGGCACATGTTACTCCATAGGCTGGGACCACGGGAGGTCCTGGTTTTATCCCCCCTCTATTCTCAGGCAGCTTCAGAGTACAAATCTGTAACCCTAGTAACTCAGGGGAGGCTGAAGCAAGAGGATCATGGCCTGAACAACATAGCAAGACCCTGTCTAAAAACAGATGCTAACTAGTGTTAATGTTTTATTTCCTGAGTGTGTATATTTATATCATTATATTTTTAAAATAAAATTGAGATTGTATGGCAAAATAAATATATAAATAAAAGCAAAATTCTCAGCCCCAAGCATAACATCACTCCATGCTTTACATGTTGGTCTCCCTAACTATTCGCTAGGATTTGAGATACAGAATGATACTTAGAGGTAGATGATTGGAACTTTTATGCAAATTTTAAAATTATATTTAAAAGAAAAAAATACCCCTGTTTTTTATTTTCTCTTCACTGAACCTCTATTAACACCTGTGGAAGGATAATGGCCAGGAGCATGAGTTCGGCTTTTTTCTGTCTCTGCTGTACCGTAAGTATATGGACTTGGATGAGTGAAGTAATATCTTTGGACCACAATGGCTCTGGACATAGTAATAACGATGATAGTGTTCATTATGATAATAGTGGAATCCACCTCTTAGGAGTAGATGATATTACATGGTGTTGGAATAACACTGGTATGTGGTAAAAAGGCAATAAATACACTTCTTCAGAATGGCATTGTAAACAGAAAATACCAAATAATTCATAGGGTAGAGCCATAATCATCAAGTGGTATGAGGACTTAAGCTAAACCTTGAAGTTTATGTATAGGTCTTGCCATGAGACCTTGGTTTCTGTTTAAACTGTACCCAACATGCCTGGCATACAGCAAACATTTAACTAATGTGTAATTAATGACAAGATAATTAAGGAATCATCCTTACTGACCAAAAATGGGGTATAGAAATAGTCTCAAAATATAAGATTGGCAGGTTTTTGAGATTTTCAAGCAGTAGGCAGACTTCCAAACAGTAGCAGACCTATACTTTCTTAACATCTAGTGATAACAAAAAGATAATCCATCCAGAAATTCGCAGTTATCCATGTGGTGACTGGATACAGGGGATCCCCATTTTGTCCCCCATTAACATTATTTGAGTCTGAACTTCCTACAGAAAAATCTGAGTATAGCAGTTGGCCCTCAACCTTTACCATTTTAGTGCCACCCAGTAAGTCCTGGCATGACAGTCAAGAAATTGGACTAATATAGAAGAGTTGTTGCTCAGTGAAGCAAGTCAGGCTATGAAAGAGAGACACTGCATGTCTCCACTTAACATATACTGAATGTCTGCACTCTATGGTAGAGACTGAAAGACTGGAAAACATGAAAGTATTAAAAATTGTAATGGATACTAGAAACAAAGCGGAAAGAGAGTGTGAGAGGGGAAGAGCATAGGAAAGTTGGGGGGGGATGGAGAGGTAAGACACTTGTGGGACATAGAAAAGGTTTATTATCTGTTGACGAGGTTGTGCGTGGTGGTCTCAACTGGGCTGGACTTAGGCATATGTCATGCTGAGTGACATCTAAATGATGTATAGCAATTTAATGTATGAATAATAATAATAAATGAATAATAATAAACAATAATTAAAAAATAAAAAATAATTTAAAAAAGAAGACACTATTTTTCTTTCTGAAAGCCATTTTTATAAGTAGGGCAGTGTTGCTTTTTACATTCTTTGTTCGTTGTTTACTTGAAGCATTTGGGAAAGGTTTATGTTTCTGTTTCTGATGCGGTTTGCTCATTTTTTAAAATAGAGTCTCTCTTTACTATGATCTTCCTGCCTCTGACTCCCAGGTAGCTGGAACTACAGTTGCACAACACGTCACCTGGCTTTTTGGGGTTGACCGGGAAGCAGACTCAGGCCTCCCATGTGGCCTCAGCCTGCTGCAGCATCATTAACCAGTGCAAACTACTGTGACTGTGCCCAGCTTTTATTTTTATTTTTTAAGCATTAAGTCTTTTTCCTAAACCAAGGCAAGAAGAGATCAATCAGGGCTCTCGCCCACTCTGGAAGTTTCTAATAGTTAGAACAATCTCAGAAAGATTAATACCACAAGCTTTGCTTTACAGAAGCCTCAAATTCCTTTAGCACACACTTCTTCTATGGCATGCCCATGGACAATTAGAGATTCATAAATGAAAACCTGCTTCCGAAAAGGACCAAATAATTTACTCTAAGGTCCAATTAATTAACGAAGCCCATTTTCTTACCTGACTAGCAGATACCAAGGAAAGGAAGCATGTGAGTCATTTTACATGTGGAGACGGAGTGTGCAGGAACAAGCCCTTCTCAGGGTCAATAGGAGAATAATGAGTGATACCAACACAGGTATCTAATCTTAAGGTTAGAGATGCTGCAAGAAAAGAGATGTCACAGGCACGGAAGGCTAGTGATCCCAATACTCAAATGTTCGCTATAATGAACATGTAGACAGGTTCTTCCCAAACACAATATTACAATATGTCAGGCCTCTGAATTCAGCTACTCCTAATTGTCATAATTGGATTTTTCCCTACAGCTTGGGCTCAAATGAATCATATTTCTGTATTGTCACAATGACAATCTCTGCCCATGTTCCCTGTCCTTTAAGATATCCCTCCATCTTCATTAGCAATACATGCCCAGCCTTGCTTCATTTCAAATTAGGACAAGATAATCCTGCTGCAACATAATGTTTTATCATTTTGAAAGCCAAATCAAAACAAATAAATTTAATATTACCAAATATTACATTCTGAGCCTTGGCACAGAAAACTATGCATAATTTAGGATTTCTATCTACAAAAAAATTAATATTAAATCAGGGGAAATGGGATAAACTTGGTATAAAACTAATTAGAAGGCCAGCCCTGTTGCTTAGTGGCTGAGGGAGCCAGATCTCACATGGCCAACTGTGGTGTGAGCTGTGGCTCCAGCAGTTTGATAAAAACTCTGGACATGTGCCCAAAATTCTGATCGGGTAAAGAAATGGAAGAGAAAGGATTACAGCATGACCACCACCTGGGAGAGAGTGCTTTATCCCGCTCTCTGGCCCTATCTCTGGCAAGTGTCCAAGCCCTCCAGCAACTAAAAAATTAATTAATTATATATAAAACTAAATAGAGCTAATTCATCGGATGACCAGAATAAAAATTCAAAACACCTCTATAGACTGGACTAATGGATACAAAATTCTACAAGTCCGTTTTTTCCAAAAGTCAAATGCATGAATAGATCTCTGTAAGAGAGGGGAACTTTTAGAAGAAATGCTTATGAAAATTCTTAAAATAGAAACGATAGACACATTTGGAGGACTAATGTGTTATAAATGGTCATTAAATTTTATCTACATGAACCGTGGTACAAAGGCCAAATGAAACGATCTCATAGAATCACTTTTTTCTGCATCCAAACATTATTTTTGGTTGTTTCATGTTTGTTTTACATACATATTGTATTTCAGAAAAACAGCAAAGTAAATCATAGTAGAAGAAAATCAGCACTGTGTTGCCAATTCTTTGTCATATTGTCCCAACTGAAGAGTTGGGAATGTTTGACCTTAAAATGATTAGGAGTTATAATGAGGGCCACCACACTTGACTTGCTGAGGAAATAAGTGAAAACCCAGAAACTGAACATCCTCCTCTCAGACTTTTGCAGACAGAATTTATGCCTAAATATTAGGAATTAGATTAGAATATTTTAAGTGACTTTAAACTCTGTGTAAATTCCATGTAACTTTAGAGCCTAAAGTTAAGTACAGAGCTTAGGTAAATATTTTGGAAAATCCAAATAGAAAAGAGAATTGAACCAAATAGAGTGGTAGAATGCTATCAAATGGAATAGCACAAAGAATCTAAGGATGAATTCAACCAAGAAATCATTGCTATCTCTCCTTGCCTTCTCTGTATTACTAGGGACCATTCTTCTAAGCAAATGTTAGAGTGTGGTTCAATGTACTGTACTTACTCTAGATGAGACGCCTTAGGTCAAAAATGTTTGTGTCTCTAAAAGAACTGTTTATAAATTAAACATACTATTTGCATACTGGCAACCCAGATGACACATTTTACTAGAAGGCTAATTCACTTGTCATTACAGATATGTATCAGAGACCTCCAAAGTGATTCATGTGTTCACCTCAGAATTTGCCAAGATGACATACTGGGACATAAGATAAATCTGTATCATAGGTGTAGACTTACTTAAAATTAAGAGTAAATTTAAGCCTTGCTAACGTTTACTATTTTTTTAAGAGACATTTTTTGCTACAGGACACATGCACTCACTGGAGAGACAGAAAGACAGAAAACAATAAATCATTCCCCTGAGCAATGATGACACTGCAATCCCTTCTCCTCCATTCTCTCAGAATTTTGAGCATGCATGCCCATGCATGCAGTGTGAGTTTAAGCTGCCAGGTCCAGGACTTGAACCACAGTCAACTATGTGGGAGTCCAGCGACATAACCATTACACCATCTGCTGATCCCAACATTTGCTACTAATATCTGTATGTAGGTACACCATATAGCTAAGTGTTGAGGGGACACAGGAGAAATCGAAGGGAGGAGTAGAATTTCAACAGAAGAGGACACGACAGGTGAAGTCATTACTTTTATTTGTCATTCACAATATAATAAGAAAGGCTTCTGGTTAAACTTGTTTATAGAATATATTGTTTCAACTATTTTAATTCAACCATCACCCATCACAAAGTGGATATAGCTTAGAAAGCTGCCTACAGAGAAACAACAGGTGGCCGATAATAATAATAGCTATAAGTACATGTGATCAACAAGAAAATGTCACAGCTGATGTTTCTCATACTGAGAACATAAATTTTCTCTCATTCTCATTAGAGATTAAATAATAATCATATAAGGAAAGAAGACAAGATCCTAAACTCTGACACATCAAGAAGACTATTGAAAGTATGAATTTGTGACCAATATAATCAGTGAGAAGCCTCACACAAGTGCATATTCTGCCATAAAATAACAGCCTGCAGTAGTATGAAGCTATCATTATGAGCAAGACATTTAAGACATAAGCCACTAGAATACCCGACAAGATTTTAGTGTGAGAAAATTGCTTTCGTACCATAAATGAATACAGAATGAATTAAATAATAGAATTTTAAAATATTTTATCTTAATTTTATTTAGGTCTTTGGCATAGGGCGTGTATGCCACCAGAGAGAGAAAGAAAAAGGGACTTGAACCACAGTTGACTACATGAGAGTCCAGCGACATAACCATTACACCATCTACTTGTCCCCCCCCAACACTTTTAATCTCCATATTCTGTATATTTTAAATGATTGTTTAGTATATCAGAGCACATATATAATTTATAAACTTATTTTTGCACATATTATATATAAATACTATATTTTGGGCATTTGCTACATTAACTGATAAAGAATGTATCACATATATACATAATAAAATAAGTATTTATGTATATGCATATATGTGATAACATTTAATTCAGAAACTTCTGTTCTCCCTATAGATGCTCAGTCTTTACAGGACTCTGATAGTGTAGTTAGTCACATAAGCATCCATATTCTCATTTATTTACACATAGTCATAAAGTCCCTTTTCTGTTTTGTTCAGTTTTCAGTTTACCATCTCCTCAAATCCTGTAAAAATCCTGCCTGTTTTATTTTTAACAAAAGAGTAAAAACATATTTTTCACAAGTTTACTTTTTAAATAATACCTTTTTCTTATATTTGCTTACATAAGAGTTTATATTTACAAGTATTCTAACAGTAAACTAGATAATTTGTATTCTACACTTTCAATGATTATATTTCTGTCAGTCACATCTCTCAAGTCTGAGACTAATTTTATGCAGATGCAGTTCCAATGGCTATTTCTATCAGATGAATACCTCTAGGCCAAAGCATCAGTCTCGTCTCTGTTCATTATTGTACTAAATTACAGAGATTAAAGATACATAAACCATGAAGCCACATGATGATGTTTCCATGTAACACATCCCAACTGACTCAAATAGATTGTGCTTATACATCTGATTAGAGAGTTGGGAAAAAAAAAACAGCACCTGATGCCAATAAAGACAAAACAATATTTTTTTAAATATATTATGACTTATTCATATTTCATATTTAGATAGATGGGAGTAGGCGAAACTCAAAAATAGTTTTCTGTGTCTTTAGCAGAGGTAAGACAAACAATAAAAGTCACCTTTACTTTTATTAGTTCTTGCAGAGCTTAATTTAAAGTGCTGTCAAAGTAATTAGATAGCCTCGTAAAGTCCTTCAATACTGGGTGGGCTTTATGTTTTTTGCTTTTATTGGCTTGATATTTTTTATTTATCACATTCTGTATTCTCTAGTCATTTTTCGTTTCTAAAGAAAACTCTTGAAAATTTCAATTTGTGGGAACCAGCAGTTAGCGTAATGGCTATGTCGCTGGACTCCCACATAGTCGACCGCGGTTCGCGTCCCGGACCCGGTGGCTTAGAACTCACACCGGGCGCGTGTGCGTGCGTGCCCAGGATCCCAAGAGGAGAATGGAGGAGAAGGGATTGCGGCGTGACCATCCCCTCTGGGGGGTGATTTCTCGCTTTCTGTCTCTATGTCTCTCTCTGTCTGTCTGGCGAGCGCACGCACCCTATAGTGAAAAACCTCTCCAAAAAAAAAAAAAAAAAAAGAAAGAAAGAAAAAAGAAAAAAAAATTAAATTTGTGTTAATTATTAAAATTAAGTGTTTAACATCCACACACTAACAATAGTGATTATCCATCTGGGAGCTTTCTGCCCCTAAGCCACACAAGAAATCTCACTATAAAATTTATTAGTGGGGTTTTCTATTTTAATTAGCTCAGCCTTAATATTCAACCTCAGTGAACACATGTCCAAACTCAGAAGAATATCAACCTCCTCTCATATCAGTTTATTTTCTCATCATTCCTTGCTTCTCCTGAAGCATGCTTTTTGTCCCAGTCTTAAGTTAATAGGATAATTAAAAAATAGCCTTATTTAAAGAGTACTCCACTTATTCTAAGAAGACTTTATAGACATTATAGACATCATATCAAAGACTTTCCCTTGAAATAGTCTATCTCTTCAATAGTTCCCAAAGGAAAAGAATCAAATTAAATAACCGTTTTTAAATAAGAGAATAAAATACTATGTACAATTAGGTATTTAGTTTGAATTTAAGTACTAAAGTGCTGTTCAAGGTGAAGTGTTAAATCAGAAGAGACACTGAAAATCCACATTTAAAAAACTGTGCCTAATTTCTCACCCAGTGAGCATTATCAATTTTGTCTTTCAGAATGCAAAAGATCATGGATTTTGAAAAATGAGGAAGAAAAATCTATATTCAGTTTCTGCTTCTTCCACACATCAGCCGTGATACGTGTTCAGTGATTGCTACGATCTGAATAGGTCCCTTTAAAACGTGTGTTGAAACCTAATCCCCATCGTGGCAGTATGAAGAAGCAGTGCCTTCGGGGAATACCTCATGAATGGGATCAGAGCCTTCATGAAAGACGTTGAAGGAGCTGGCTTGCCCCTCTGCCGTGTGAGGATGTAGCAACCAATCTGCCATCTGTGGAGCCAGGCATGAGCCTTACTACACACCAAACATGCTGGTATCTTGATCTTGTTCTTACCACCCTTCAAAACTGCAAGATATGAATTTCTATTATTTATCAATAAATAATGTTAGATATTTTATAATGGCAACCCAAAGAGACTAAGTTATCTGTTTTAGTCTGGTATATGGTTAATAAAGAACATACCTGTGTCTAGATAACTTAAGAGAACACAGGTTTTTGTTTGTTTGTTTGTTTGTTTGTTTGTTTGTTTGTTTGTTTTTCAGCTTGTGGTTTGGAATTTCAGGGTTCAGGGACCATATCTGGTAAGGATTTTCTGTCTATAGTACACCACGGGGAAGGCAAGCGTGCACGCACCTCTGTTTGTGTGTCTCTGTTGTGGTCTCAGTCCTTCTCCTTATAATCACACCAAGAGTCTAGTCATGGTGGGGGCACTACTCCAATGCCATAATCCAAATTTTTTTCCCCACAGCCCCACCTTTCAACATCATAGTTGGATTAAGTTTGTTGTTGTTTTTGTTTTGTTTAGAGAGAGAGAAAGAGAGAGAGAGAGAGATTTCAGCTATAGAGTATATGAGCTTTCCAAAGAAAGAGAGAGACAGGAAGCAAGAAATCATTCCCTGGGGGATGGACATGCCACAATCCCTCTCCTCCGTTCTCCTTCTGGGATCATGGGCATGCACGCACACATGTGTGGCATGAGTTTGAAGCCACCAGGTCCAGGACTGATCATACAGGAATCCAGCGACATAACCACTATGCCATCTGCTGGCCTCTCATTGGGTTAAGTTTTTATCCTCTTAATCTTATCACAACCAAATATCAACATGTGAATTGGGGTAGAGGAAGACATTCAAACTATAGCATTATCTAACTTGCTTTTCTTCCTCTGTGATTGTATATAGCATACTCATGACATGGCTGTGAGAATTCAGTGAGATAAGCTTGTGAAGAACCCAAGGCAGTGTCTGTTACCCAGTGAGGACTTCCTAATAAGATGTTCTACTTTTCCTGTTATTTCTCAGGAAGGAATATGGGAAGGAAGGAAAGGAAGAAGGAAAGAAAGAAGGAAAAGAGGAAAGAAGAAAGGAAGGAAGAAAAGAGAGGGAGAGATGAAGGAAAGAAGGATAGAAGGAAGGCAGAAAGGGAGGAAAGGAGGAAGGAAGGAAGGAAAATGTCATGCAGGAAAAGGCTCTTCAATGCTTGTTGTGGTTTGGATCATGGTTGGTACCCCAAAGTTTCATGCTTTGGAATTTGATGTTGAGAGGTGATGAAGCCTAATGAGTGGTGACTGGATCATGGGGACCACATCATGGAGGTACTACTCTCATGAATACATTGATCTCTGCAAGACCCAATGAGTTCTAGCTCTTGTGAGAAGGGGGTTAGTTTTTATGAACTAAAAGAATAGAATAATTGGGGCCAGAAAGTGGCATGTGGTGGTTAAGTAGCTGGACTCCCACGTGGCCAACCACAGTTTGACTTTCACACCTGGTGACTTGCTTTCTCACTTTCTCACTCTCTCACTTTCTCTCTGGTGAGTGCACATGCCCTATAGCAAATTAGAACAGTAATAACAACAATAATAAATAATAAAAATTAAATAAATAATTCTTTTTTAAAAAGAAGAATAGAATCACTGTTATAACAGAGCTGTCAGAAGCTCGTTTTCTCTGTGCATGCACCTGCCATTGGTGTTTCCACCAGCCATGGTGCAGGCCAGCCTAATGGAAAGCCTACACATTCTGACTTTCCAGCTGCCACAGAATTGTGAGTCTATAAACCTTCTTTCTTTATATATTACCCAATCTCAGGTTGTTTTTTTCCATTTTTATTATTTTTTTAGCACAATGTAATAACGGACTAAGACAAGGCTGTTTTGTTTTTTGTTTTTTGTTTTTTGGTTTTTTTTTTTTTGCCATAGTGCATGTGCACTCTCCAGAAAGAGAGAGATGGAAAGTAAGAAGTCACCCCCCAGAAGGGATAGCCACACAATACCTTCCCCTCCATTCTCCTGTAAAGATTTTGGGCACTCAAGCACAAGAGCCCATTGTGTTTTTCAGACTACCATGTCCAGGACTCAAACTGCAGATTTGGCCAGGTAGGATCCAATGCCTTAACCACCATACTATCTGCTGTTTCTACATAAATGCTATTTTGAACAAACAAAATTTTTAACTTTGTGTAAAATTTTTCAATTTCAAAACTAAACACTAAGTAAAATAAATCAGTCACAGGAAAAAAAAAAAAAAAAAAAAAAACAAAAAAACACTGCATGATTCCACCTATAGGAGGTATCTAAAATAATCAAATCCATAGAATTAAAGAGTGGTCACCAGGGGCTGGGGAGGGAAGAGAGGGGCAAATGAGGAGTTATGAGTTAATGTGCATAGTTTCAGTTAAGTAGCATGAGCAAGCTCTAGAGACCCACTGTACAACATTGTACCTGTGGTCAATCACACTGTAAAAATTGCTCGGAGGCTATCTCTCATGTTAAGTGTTCTTACCACAACAAAATAAAATTAATAAAGAAAAAAATTAGTAAATAAGTCATTTTGAGAACTCACAACAGCTATATAGTAAGTAAAACTCATTTCTCTTTCCAAAACGACCTAAAGTCTACTCGCTCAAGTCCCTTTATTTCATTTTCAGAAATGGAATTTCCTATGTTCTAGTCCCTGGCTCCCATGTAAGAAGTTGGGTAAAGTATCTTTGCCTGGGGACCAGCAGGTGGTATGGTGGTTAAGGTGCTGGATACTCCCACATGGCCGACCATGGTTTGAGTCCCGGACCTGGTGGCTTCCTTTCTCCCTTTCCCCCTCTCTCTCTCATTCTGTGTCTCTCTCTGGTCAAATTAAAATAAATGAATGAATAAATAAAATTAAATAAATAATATTTTTTTTAAAAAAAGTATCTTTGTCTGCAATCTCATGAACCTAATATGTTTTCTCCCCATGTTTTATGTTCTAAAATTTAAATAGGTCTTAGGCATTGATTAATGATTTCATCAATAAGGCATGTCCTCAGAGCTTTGTTAAATCTGCAAATTCTTATGCATATTTTTTCTAATTGGTTGTCACTAGATAGTGGCAAATCAGATGTATAAAATAGTATGCAAATAGTCTCTCTTTCTTCAAGACCCAATAGCCTAGAGATAGCCGCTTATATAAATTAATGTTGCATTTCCTGCGAAACTAAACTCCATCAATAATGATAGAATAAACTTTAAGAAATATGTAGGCAATTAAAAAGGGGCTGAGATGATAAATATTTATTGACTTGAAATAAATTAGCAGATGAATTGAAATACATCTCTTAGTGAGACTATATGGTATGATGTAGAGGGATACAGAGAGCAGTCAGCATTAAAGCCACTTCGTTCTCATCTGCAGAGTGAATAAGTGACGAGAGAACATACAAATAGCTAGGCTTCACGGTAGAATTGGAAAAGCAGCATGAGAAAGGCAGTTCAGAAAGTCATTGGGAGTTCAGCATAAACACCGAAATATTTCTGACTGGTAATCTACATCAAGGAGAGATATGAAAGAACGGTAACCTCTGGGTAGGAGAGAAGAGGCTGCAGGTACAGAGATAAGCAAATGTTTTCTCAGATGCAGGAAAGGACCAAGACCTGTCAGGGAAGATGGGCAGGATTTGATCATATCTACTGTTCATAAAACATGAAACTCTATCGTTACTATGGTGTTTGACAGCAAGTAACAAAACACCTCAGTGGTGGTTTAAGAAAGGAGATATTTGGGAGCAGCAGATGGAGAAATGGTTATGTTGCTGAACTCCCACGTAGTCAACAATGATTTGAATCCCGGATCCAGTGGCTTACAACTCACGCAGGGCATGTGTGCATGTGTGTCCAAGATCCTGAGAGAAGAATAGAAGAGATTGCAGCATGGTCATCTCCCCTCGGGGTGGGGGGGGAGTTCGAGTCCTTGTTTTCTGTCTCTCTGTCTCTCTGTGTCTCTCTGGTGAGCTCACATGCCCTATGGCAAAAATCTCTCTCAAAAAAAAAAAAATTAAAAGAAAGGAGATATTTGTCTCATATGCAAGAAAAAGACTGGAAAAAAGGCAGTTTTCTGCACTAGTTCAGTAGTACAAGACTGTCATGACCAATATCTTCATATCTTGGCCTTTTGCTGAGGTTCCCAGATGGCTGCTCTGACTCCAGTTAACATGTTCACTGAAGAAAGAGAAAGGGGAAGAAACGGTACCATAAACTTGGACATGTCTATCACTGACGAGAGCTGTGCAAAGGACATTCTGCCTTCTGGGGAAGCTGGGAAAGAGCTTAACTCGTCTGGCCTTGACCACACATAGAAGCCAGGGAGAAGAAAGCTGAGATCGAGTGCTGAATGGCCCAAAAAAGAATTACCTACAGTACATAAAGGGTTGTCATGGAGAACACAGAACTTACCTGGAAATTAGAACCAATGGGTATGATTTTCACAAAAGCAATAGTATACAGCTAACATTTAGCTAACAAAATAAAAGATAGACTATATCAATGACTAATGAACAATATTAAAAATACTCAAATGAAAGGTGAGCAGCTTCTTGCAGAAAGTTAACACACAAGTGATTTCTGGTTTGAAAAGAAAATTCAGTTATTAGGTTTTCTATGCAAAAGTGCATCGTGACTTTCCCTACAACCCAATATATTAGTCCCCTCTTACCTGCAGCTTGACTTTCTCAGATTTCAGTTAGTGGGAGCAGCAGTTAGTGTAATGGCTATGTTGCTGGACTCCCATGTAGTCGACCACAGTTCGAGTCCTGGACCGGTGGCTTAGACTCACGCCTGGCACGTGTGCGTGCATTCCCAAGATCCCGACAGGAGAATGGAGGAGAAGGGATTGCGGCGTGGTCATCCCCCCAGGGGGTTATTTCTTGCTTTGTCTCTAATAGATTTCAGTTAGTTACAGTCAACTGTGACCTGAAAATAGGTGAATAGAGTATAAGAAGATACTTTGTGAGAGAGCGAGAGCGAGAGAGATAATATATTCACAAAGCTTTTTTGCTAGGGTATTTGGTAAATGTCTTATTTCATTATGAGTTGTTCTTAATAATCTTTTACTGTGCCTATTATAAATTAAACTTTATCAGAAGTGTGTATGAATAGGAAAATGATAGTATACACTGAGTTCAGTGCAGTGTTCAGTTTCAGGCATCCAATGAGGTCTTAGGACATACCCAGCATGGATAGGAAGGACTATTGGAGAATGAGAGCAAAAACCCTAGAGCCCCTTACTACACAATCTTCTCTTCGTCTGTGTTCCACCTTCACCCTGGGGCACGACTTGCTTGTGCCAATGTCTTCAGGGCATCAGTGCCATCCCAGCGTTCCATACTTCCCATTCTAAGACCTGTGATATGTAGTCAGTTTCCCTCACTCTTTCAATTATTTCAAGTTTCCACCATTTCAGGCCAAGTGGGATGGGAAATGAGAAACATAGAAATTACAGAACAAGACCTTTCTATCGCTTCAGTTTCCCTGTTTCCAACCCAAAAAGACAAGTCAAGCTTATTTCCTAAAGATACCTCTTATCATATGTCCTGCAGCTCCTGCTTTCTTCATGGGACCTAAAGAATTGGTTCATGTTCATTGCACTAGTGGTTTGGTTTGGAGAGCGTGGAGTTAGTCATACCCTGTTCGCTTTTGTGTACTAACGATCCTGGCTCAATCTCCAGTTTCCACATCCAAAAAAAGCAAGAATACTTGCAGTTTTGACATAACCCCAGCGCTATTTTTCATCCTAACCGAAGTTACTTTTGAATATAGTGTTGTTTTTATGGCTATAAAAATATAAAAAATGTGCAGAATACAGGGAAAAATTATGATGAGCATTAAAAGCTTTAGAGATAATCACAGATAAAGTTTGATGCATGTCCTTTTAGCTTTTGTCTAAATAAAAATAAACAAGAATAAATAAATATATGTGCACATGTATATTCATGTATATCTAGAGATTTAGTTTGGAATCATACTGTGAGTACTTTCTTATCCTTCCGAGTTATTGTTACTTAACATTTTGTCACTGGAAGTTACTTTCTATTATTTGAAATATTCTTGAGCCAGTACAGGAGCAGTTATAAAATAGACACAGCCATAGAATTCTCTCTAGAAAGAAAGTATATTAAGTCATTAAAGAATATTTTCTATAAAAAAAAGTGGTCCTGGGTTGCTTTTGGGAACACAGATGGCCTCGGTGAAAAGAGTGACTAAAATAGACCTAAGAAAGACAAGTAGGGGGCCAATCATCAGATGGCATGATGATAAAAGCACTGGACTCCCACATAGCCGACCACGGTTCCAGTCCCAGACCTGGTGACTTGAAACTCATGCTGGGCACGCATGCGTGCATGCCCCAAATCCCAGGAAAATGAGAAGAAGGGATTGTACATTGGCCATCCCCCCCAACCTGGGGGTGATTTCTCTCTTTCCTTCTCACTGTCTCTTTCTGTCTCTCTGGCAAGTGCAAGCGCCCTTTGCCAAAACCTAAAAAGCAAAGAAGGAGAAAGTAACCCAAGAGCAGTACCTCTCCTCTTGGGTCCATTGCCTGGTCTGACTTCTGCCATTAACACCTACTGTGCTCTCTGGCTTCTGAAGAGGATTCATTTCCACTCAGATGACTGTGGTTTGGCAGAAATGTCACAATTCCTAATTGTTTTATAGTAAGAGAGTTTATATAGTCAACTTCAGGTTTCTTGGGTGTGATACTGGGGGCAGGAGATTATTTCAGTTACCTTATTTTGAATGAAATCAACATAGATATTGGGATAAAGGTTACCTTTCACTTCAGATCAGGGCCACCCTTAGGCTTCTTAGGATTGGGAAGCTGGGGAACACCACCATTTCTCTTGTCATTTTCCTGCCCTCTTAGCTCATCTTACTGCATCAAGAATCCACCAAAGTACAAATGCTCCCCAAGTTCATAATGACATCTAACAAATAAGCATTGATTCAGTGCCCTGGCCCATGGGCACTAGGGGAAAAAAGTAAGATATGATTATTATCATCAAGATAATATAATTCAGTTCTGAATACAATGCAAATAAGAACCAAAGACAATAAAATGACACAATATAATTATGTGATCAATTAAAATGAAATTATCCAGGCTATTATATTTTAAGAGCTCAATGAAGAAGATCAATGAGTATTAAGATAGTTAGGAAAGTACCAAAGAGAAGGCAGAGAATGAGCTGGGACTTGGGTGGATATTTATGCTGGAAATGAGAAGCAGTAGAAGTGGTTACAAATGTGTAAAAACAACTGTGAGTTCTTTGAGTTATCCTGTGCCTGCTGGCATAATATCTACTCATCATTCTGTTCAATACAAGCATTTATTGAACAATTCTCTGTCAATCCCAAGCTAGACTTTGGAAAATAAATAGATGAACATAAGAGACAAAGTCCTTACCTCAATGAACCTGCATTCCAGAAAATATTTTTTATATATGCTCAGAATTAAGATCAGTCAGTGCAGTTCACCTATTGCCCCATCACTGAGCTTTTAGTTGCTCCGTCAGAGCAGTTTATATTTGATACATATCATTTGTTCACTAAATAATAGAAATCTCACAGAAGATGACTTGTAACACTCAAAAACAAGAAGACAAACAAATGTGATATTTAAATAAAAGTTTTTCCTCTCATCATTCCCTTTGGCCAATATATAATTTTTAAAAACTCATCGTTTTAACTCAGTTCTTTTTTAGAAGTACATGTGTTAGTACTCCTTTTTCTCAGGATATTTTATCCAGTTTCTGGTCACCCCTATCTAGTCTTTCCCCTCTCAGTATGTCTTCTACCTCTAAGATGTTTGAACCGTAGAGATATTAATGACTTCCCAAATATATTAAAATAAATACTTTAGGAACCAGCACTGGAGTAATGGTTACATCGCTGGACTCCCATGTGGTCGCCTGTGATTCGAGTCACAGTCACAGTGGCTTAAAACACCAGGTGCATGTGTGTGCATGCCCAAAATCCCAAGAGGAGATTGGAGGAAAAGGGACTGTGGCATGGCCATCCACCCCGGGGGGTGATTTCTCGCTTTCTGCCTCTGCCTCTCCAGCAAGCACACAAGCCCTATAGCAAAAAATAAATAAATAAATAAATAAATATGTTAGGAAACAGAATATAAAGCAGCATATTACCAATCAGCAATTAATACATAATACACCAAGCTAAAGCAACACTTGACGAAATCATAGAATCACTTACATGTTAAGTACATCAATCAAATATGTGTTCTGGGAAAGTTCACTTAAAAGTCTGTGCTAGACTTTCAGGTGCCTTATAAATATTGTAGTTAAGAGTTATTCACTAGCCCCCAGGATAACCTCATTCCTTGTTGTTGTTGTTGTTCCTTTTTTAAAATACTGAACCTAAATTCTTTCTTTCTATAGTTTCAAACTTTTGGTTCAAGCTCAGCTTTCTAAAACAACCTCTAAGATTTTGGTGCCCTCCACTATATAGGAGTACTAAGACAGTGATATTCTCTTTCGTCCACTATCCATCTGAGAAGGGCTGTGGTGAGCAGAGCCCCAGACTGGTTGCTTCTATCTATGGACAGTGTCACATGATTATACCATTGTTATGTGCAAGCCATGTCATTTTTCTGTTGGTCCCATGACAAAAACATACTTGGGGAAAAGTGGTCTATTTCATAAAATATAAAAGTAATAAGAACTTTATTTCTTAAAGAAAAAAAA
The DNA here is from genome assembly GCA_026018925.1 of Tupaia tana. Lineage (NCBI taxonomy): Eukaryota > Metazoa > Chordata > Mammalia > Scandentia > Tupaiidae > Tupaia > Tupaia tana. The sequence continues at coordinate 18,216,657 of JAKSZU010000007.1, forward strand.
AAAAAAAAAAAAACCTCTGCTACTCAACATCTGTTCGTCCCACTAGGTATTACCCCAATAGACACTCTTCTCTTAAGCACTGAAAACCATTTTAAGTTGCATGCATCATTGGTAAGTTTACACTTTCAGCAGTTGTACAAGTTTTCAAACCTTACAAAGTCTTTGATAAATTAGAAGATAAAATGACAGGTAAAGAGTAAGACCTGGAGTCATGATATTACCCAAAGCACAAAGTGGGATATTAGGGTGATTTAGTAGGTCAACAGGCAGCATGTGCAGAGCTAATAAAATTTGCAGGGATTAGGAAACAACAGAATGCAGGCTGAGAAGAATACTCCATATGGAGAAAGAAGACAGCCACCAGAATGCCATGATAGGTCTTCTCTTAACCTGTGCTTAAAAGGTCCATAGGACCTACTTCTGGGGTCCAGGAAAGGGAGAGCTCGCAGTACAACCCTTACAGTGACTAGCCTGCTATAACATTTCCCAGTCCCTTTCATATAAGGAATAGATTTGTAATGTAAGACCACCTTATGAATCCAAGAGAAAGCGATGTCCTGCCCCATTCCCCAAAATGCCAGTGAAATAAACACCTACAGAGAAACATAGACATACATACAATGCATATAGGGCTGGGATTTTCATGGAAATAACAGCTTGTGTAAATAACTGGGATAAAGATAATGCTGTCAGTATCTGTGAGGTGTTGGTGACTATTTGAAGGCATAAGTAAGGGAAGAAGAAGTATTTCATTTCTAAAAGCTCTAGTATCCAGTGCCCAAGGATTTCTGGGGAGAAACTTAGGAATTCTATTCCTGACCTTTACTTCATGTGTGTTGGCAAGAGTGGAGGAGTCAGGTCAGGATGAGAAATGTCAGTGCATGCCTCACAAGTCTGCCTGCTAGAGATCAGGTCTTGGAGTTTCGGTAAAGAGGAGAGTCTTATCAATATCCAAAGTAAGGACTAGAAAACAGATACTCAGCTTGGGATTCAGCTCAATAGGTATTGAAGTTTAGTTTGGTGTCTACTGTCTGCCCAACATCATGCTGAGTGGATATAGTTTCCACTTTCATACATGAAGTCTAATAATGAGAACAGATACACAAGGCCCAGCCTCTTTGGTGCAGCAGGTAGAATATAGAACTACCGAGTTTGAAGCCACATGCTGATCACATTTCAAGTCCCCAGCCCAGTTGGCCTGAAAACATGCTAAGCATGTCCATGCTTGCCTAGGATCCTGGTGGACAGGAGGGCTGGAAGGGCTAGAGGAAGAAGATCATGCATGAGCAAGTCCTATGTAAGATGCTTTTTTCTCTTGCTCTCTTGTCCTCTTTTTTTCTCTTTCATTCTCTTTCTTGCACACATCCTACCATGAATTAAAAAAAAAAAAAAAACAGATTTATAAATAAACTGTGCTGTGCAATGCACAAAAAGGCAAGAAAGTCTATGAGATGCATAAGTGGTACCCTGGAGGAAGCAATTAATGAAGTCTGGAGTACTGGGAACACTTTGTGTAAAACGTAATGCCTGAAAAGATTTTTAATGATCAACAAGGTTTTCCTAGGAAGACAAGAGGGAGAGGCTGTATAGAAAGAAAGAAGAACATGAGCAATTGCACAGTGTGTGATGAGAATTCACAAAAGGAAGTGATAGCTCAAACATCGTCATGGAAGGGAGAGAAGAGGCCCCAGGGAGGGTTAGGCCATGAAAGACTTTGAATAACACTTGTAAGAACTTTGGCTTCATCTTACAGGCACCAGGGAGTCATAGCAATACTGTGAGCAGGAGATTGTACTTGGGAATTTAAACTTAAAAAAAAATTACTCCAGTCACAGTGTGGAATACAGATTCAAAGGAATAAAACTAGAAGTAAAGAAATAAGTTTGGTGGTTACTGAAATAAAAAAAGAATGTAACAGAAGCAGACAGCAGAGAGCTAAAGAAGCCTTGTTAGTCAGAATGCAACTCAAAGGGAGAACCAGAGGGGTGCTCAGAGAAGTAAAACCATGGAGACCGAGAAAGCAGCAATGAGCGTGCAGGCCCAAAGCTGATTTAAGATTGACTTCATAAGCAGTAAGGGTCTCTGTGTCACTTCTCTTATGTATGATTGGGTGATTCTATTTACCTTGGGATCCCTTTTAGAGGATACAACTGCCCTGGCTCTAGTGACCATGGCTCTGGTAGTCATAGCTCCTTGGGAGGGCAGAGGGCATAAGCAAAGGCAGAACAGTGGCAACATATTCCAGAAGGTCCCCAGACCTGTTAGCCTGCTTTAGTGTCAATATGAGTGTGACAGGAGGCAATGAGGAGCTCCTCTGCAGCAACATGGGCTAAGGAGCAACTAGTAGGTAGCTCACAAGTACAAGCTTTGGCAATAACCTAAGACTAGAGTTCATAATAACCTCATAAAAGCTTTAAATAATTTGTGAATGAAAGATTGTTGACAACTTTTAGGCCTTGAGAAGCCAAGGAAGGGCTTTGTTTAGTGAAGAGTTGAGCAGTAGCACCCTTTAGAGTTTATGAAGGACACAGAGGGCATTTTTTAAGGCCTCAGCAGTGCAACAGTAATTTCTCTAGAGGAAGTCAGGCTGTTAAGGAGCGAATGTATTATCACCTCCTTGGAGTGTGGTCATGATGCTAACCACAGGCATCAACAGGAGGGGAGCAGTCTCTCCTGAAGGGATATTTCTCCTCCTTCATGGGGTATAGTACATTGTACTTTCAGCAATTCTTCTTTTCTTTTTTTGGAGAGGTTTTTGCTTTAGGTTGCATGTGCTCACCAGAAAGACAGAGAGAAACAGAGAGACAGAAAGTGAGAAATAACCCCCCAATGGGGGATGGCTATGCCACAATCCCTCCTCCTCCATTCTCCTCTCAGGATCCTGGGCACGCATGCACATGCGCCCAGCCTGAGTTTAAGCCACCGGGTCTGGGACTCAAACTGCAGTTGACTACATGGGAGTCCAGCAACATAGCCATTACGCTAACTGCTGGTTTCCTTACAGCATTTCTCATACCCTTAATGTTTTATATACTTCTGAACACATCAGAGTAGAGCCATCCCTTAGATGTAAAGAACTGGCATGCTCATGGAGAATAAGGCCTCTAAAGTAGCATTTGTGGGAATAATGCATGTACCTCCATCCAGAGACATTAACAAAGTGAAAAGACCAGGGGTTCAGGATTCTCCTATTTTTGGTTACAGAGTCAAAAGGCACTGACCCATCCTTAACTCAGGGTCCAAAAATGGCAGTGGAAGGCAATCTAAGAGAGTAAGAAATCCAGGAAATTTGTAAACACCCTTCAAAGTTCAAGTTGTAAGCAATACATGGGCATGGGATTAAGTCTGCCACACCCTGAAAACAATCTAGAGTTGACTGAGAAGAGACAGAGCAGTATGTGCTAAATCCCTGCATTTCTACACCCTTATTCCAACTCACCTATCTTTTTTGCCCTACACGAGGAAAGAATCCCCACCTGAACACCTGCTGATGGGGAAGATGTGGTTCCCATGGGGCAGAAGGGGTGACAGAGATCAATGAACTAAAGGAAATCCCCAAAGAAAGGTACAATGCCAAGTATTACGCTCATCTAGAAATGTTCTTTCTTGTGCTAAATATCATAGGTTCTAGGTTTGTGATTTCACATACTCTGCCCAAATTTTAGAAGACTCAATGTATTAAGAGAAAAACTGTGAAGCTCTTTACTACCCCGGAGCATAAGTAAAGGGACAAAGATTTGGAAAGAGGATTTATACACATGGCCCTTGTCTGACACCACTCAGCCTGGCCCAAGTCAGCATCTGCAAACCAGCCCAGTCACAGAAATCACAAGAAACACCTGGACATTCTGATTCAGCAGGTCATTCCAAATATCTGTATTTTTAGGAAATGCCACGCAGTTTACGATAGTAAAACCAAGTATGCATTAGCAATATCAGTCTAGTTCTGGGACTGTAGATCAGTTATTTTGAATTTAAGGATGGCACATCTAAGTACAGTACAGAACACACTCTCAGCTTAGAAAATTTTCATTCTACAAATGAGTCAGCAGGATTCAAACCTATAAAACTTCAGTACGCCGCAAAGTCAAAATGACACATTTTGAACATCAATATAGTACAGGGCACAGATCTTTATGAGTTTGACTAGCTGTTTCTTTTTTTTTTTTTTTTTTTTTCTTGGAGAGGTTTTTGCTATAGGGCGCGTGCGCTCGCCAGACAGACAGAGAGAGACATAGAGACAGAAAGCAAGAAATCACCCCCCAGGGGGGATGGTCACGCCGCAATCCCTTCTCCTCCATTCTCCTCTCGGGATCTTGGGCACGCACGCACACGCGCCTGGCGTGAGTTTTAAGCCACCGGGTCCGGGATGTGAACCACAGTCGACTACGTGGGAGTCCAGCGACATAGCCATTACGCTAACTGCTGGTTCCCAAGTTTGACTAGCTGTTAAAGGTTGGACAGCTGTAGTAGTCATTTCTGTAATATAATAATATGCATCTCTTCTTTATATGGTGGATTAAATAAGACAGCTCATTTAAACTTACTAGCAAACACCTAATATAAAGCATTCACTAAATAATTTTTCATTCTCTCCTACTTCCCTTTAAAGTGAAAATATGAATGGGGTCAGATGGTGGTGAAGTGGTAAAATGCAATGTTTTGCAAGACTGAGCCACGTGTAAGGGTTTCAGGTTCACATACAGAGACTTCCCTCAGCAAGCTGAGCATATATAGATGCCCACGATCCTGGGCAGTTTTGGGGCAGCTCATGCCATCAAGACCCTGTAGGCGGTCCTGTTTCTCTGTTTCTCTGTCTCACTCACGGAAGAAATAAATAAATACACTTTTTTTTTTTTTTAAGCAAAGTGTATTTATTTGAGAAACACCGGATGGAAAGTGCCTTACATCACTGAAAAATGCATAGAGATGTATTTATTAACACATGTTTTGAATTAATGAAAGGAATGGAAAATAGACAAGATACAAAAACATGAATATTTTAAATCACGCAACCAAACTTTCAGTGTAGTCGGGAATCATAAACCTCTTCGATATTTTGCTGTCACTATTGTTACCATATCACAGGCTTCTCTCTCCCAGCATTACGGCCATCATTACATTTTATCTTCTCTTCTCTTGTGTCTCTGGTTTGAGGATTCTGCACTCCTCAGATAAACCTAATGGCATCTACTGGGTCATCAGAAAAGTCATGACACATTTTTGCACAGAAAAATACATCATGATTTTGCAGATGACCCAATGGATCGTGAATATATTTATTTATCTGTGATTTTAGTGCCCACTTCCCTTGATTCTTAATTTGAATAGAAGCATCTGCTTAATACAGTAAAAGGTATTCTCTCTTGTCTTAGCACAGGTTAAGATTCACGTGACAGGCCATTTTAAGGGAAAAAAAAAACTGAAATCAGAACAGGGACATGAGCAATACTGAAAAAAATCACAAAATAAGCCCTGCATTTTAATGTGCAGATAAAAAAATCTTTTGACGGAATTATTTGTTGACATACTGATTAATTGAAATATTAATATTAATATGGTATTTAACTTAATATGAATTAATTATGCTTCCCTTAAGTCCCTACTCATTACAAGGTAGCTTGGGTTTTAAATTTCTTGCCTCCAAGATTTTCACAAACATGTTTCAGGGTTTTATTCATCTAAGTCCCTTGAAAATCTTTTAAAAATCTCTAAAAAGGGCAGGAAACTCTAAAGCACTATGTGAAGTGGACAGGTCCCAGAGCTTCGAAGGACTCCATGTTTGAAATTTAAAGAGAGTGGAATCTGCTCAGAGAGCATTCTGGGCTGGTGCTCTGTCTCTGCCCCAGCGCCTTGAGTGCTAAAGCCTCAGTGGTTTGGGTCTCTGGGCAATTGGTGAAACCCACCTGGTGAAACCCAGGGGTGGGTGCCTGGATTCCTAGACAACCCAACAGACAGGGAAGTAGAGGGGTCTGATCAATTATCAATAGGACCCAAGACCCCTCCCTGAAGCTGTGGTCCTTCTTAAGGCCTGGGAATTTAGGGCAGCTATAAAAAAATTAATCTCAAGAAAATGAACCTATACAATGGGGACCCAGAATCAGTACTAAGTTTATTTGAATAACCTTTTAACATATACTATAGTTTTCCAAATCAGTTTATAGATTGAGATTTGTACCCACTCTAATTCCACTATAATGGCCTCTAAATAGCTTTTATGTGGTTTAATTCTATAATGACAAATACATTTTTATAAAACATATACTCTCAGCTGAAAGAGCCTAGAACTTGAAGTAAACTGAATTCAAATTTATTTTTTTATTTTTTTATTTTACCAGAGAGTATGTATACTCACTAGGAGAAACAGAGGGGTAGAGGAAGAAAGTGAAAAAGGGAATGGTCACTCCACAATCCCTTCTTCTACATTTTCCCCTCCTTTTAGATTATGGGCATACACACATGTCCATCATGTTTTTCAGGTCACTGGTCCAAAACTCAAACTGCAGTCAGCTGGCCATGTGGGATCCAGCCATTTTAACCACCCTACCACTGGCTGGCCCTCAAAGGTTTTTTAAAAGTAAGAAAAACACACACACACACACACACACACACACACACACACAAAAAAAAAAAAAAAAAAAAAAAAAAAAAAAAAAAAAAAACCTTGCCAGAGGAGAGCCTAAAACTTCAGGGAACCAGCAGTTAGCGTAATGGCTATGTCGCTGGACTCCCACGTAGTCGACCACGGTTCGCGTCCTGGACCCGGTGGCTTAAAACTCACACCGGGCACGTGTGCGTGCGTGCCCAAGATCCCGAGAGGAGAATGGAGGAGAAGGGATTGCGGCGTGATCATCCCGCTTTCTGTCTCTATGATTTCTCGCTTTCTGTCTCTTATGTCTCTCTCTGTCTGTCTGGCGAGCGCATGCTCCCTATAGCGAAAACCTCTCCAAAAAAAAAAAAAAAAAATTTAAAAAATTAAAAAAAAACTTCCTTGTTACCTATAACTTCTATCTCCTTTCTTCTTCCAAGCGCTAGTTTTTAGTTTAATAACATTTAACTTTGATGGATGGTTGAGATATTTGAAATGACAAAGGGTTAAGAATTTTAAACACTATTGCTTGGGACTTGCAGATGGCATAATGGTTATGTTGCTGGACTCCCACATAGCCCACCATGGTTCAAGTCCCAGGCCCAGCAACTTAAAACTCACACCAGGCACGTGTGCATATGTAGCCAAAATCCCAAGAGTAGAATGGAGGAGAAAGGATTGCAGTGAGAGGGTCTGATTTCTCGCTTTCTGTCTCTCTGTATCTCCGTGTCTTTTCAATGAGCACACACACCCCTATAGCAAAAAATCTCTCTCAAACAAAAAAACACTGCTGCTTGGCACAAGGCAGAAACAAATTATATGTTTAATCTCAATTGATAACTAAAATAATAATATGCAGTCTGTAACTGCCACACAGGTGGTGTCTAGAAAATGGATGTGTTGCCCAAGATTATTCAGGGTAAAGAATTTATTGTAATTACTCAAAGAAGTATATGTATTGGTAATCCACCAAGATATAGAAATAATAGCTACTTTCTAATTGTACAGTATGTAAAGGAGCTTTACACTAGCAAATATTAGACTTTCTGCAAACTTTCACAAATATTCACAATAAGCCATTCTTAAGTATCAGATTAATGGAACCCAACATCTCTTGGATAAAAAAAGAAATGGACAAAAAAGAACAGCACCCAGAAACAGGGGTTCGTCATAGAAGCATTTATTTTTATGCTGTCCTTTTGCCTTTTTAAGGTATCCCATATTTTCAGATAGCTAGCTACTAAAGGGAGAGCAAAATATCATTGTTATATTATTTTGTCACAGCAAGAAATTTTTTAAAGGAAAAGCAATAAAACAAATAGCATTTTCCTGAATCAATGGCTATTCTATCCTGATCATTGTTTTAAAGATGCTATTCAATTTCAGTGTTTCCTTTCCTGTCTCTTTACTCTTTTTTATCTCTCTGCTACTTTTTCAAATGTGGTGCCAGGCCCATTCTAATTGCCATGTTGCCATATCCCTGCACAGACTTTTCAGCTTGACTGTTTCTTCTGCCCTTAGCAGTAGTTCAATAAGCAAATTACCTCTGCAGCTCATAATAGCCCTGCTGTTCCTCATTCTTCCCCTTGCAAATAAGCCCTTTAGGAGCGCACCGATGTCCAGACTTAGGAAATGGTAGTGAAAAATAACTCACAGTATTAGGAGTGAATCAAGAAAGATTTCAAAACAAATGTCAAAGATTTCTAAACAAATATCGTATTCACTCATTGATTTAAAAATTAACTCATTGGGGCCCAGATAGTGATGCAGTGGTAAAACTCAACACTACGAGTGTTCTCACTTCAAGTCAAGAGACCTCCCTGAGTACGATGGACATGTGTGTACCCATGATCCAGGGATGCCTGGAAGTGGATCGTGGCATGAAACTCTGTTAAGGGTGCTCAGCTCATTCACTAAGAAATAAATTAACGTAAAAAGAAAATTATCTCATTCATGCATAGGTGTTTGGGGTTGACAAACTGTTGGTAGACATTTAAGCACCGAAAGAAAGCTAGGATAGCAAAATATAGATGAAAATATAGATGAAAATTTTATGCTTGCTGATAAATTGGTAGGCGCACGTTAAGTTTTGTTTCAATAATACCTGTGTACATGAATACAAATTATATGTTTATTTCAGTTTCAAAATAAATGCTACCAAGATGAATATGAATTCAGATAGCTAAGTAAATGTGTGTTATGTGTGCTGTGTACATACAAGTTTACTCACATGCACAGACAAATCTCAGACAAACAAAAAAAAGGAAAGATAATTTAGATCAATCATGTATAAACTAATACTAGTCCTCAGAAGCCTATTAAATCAGACAGTCAATTCTCAAACAGCACAAAACAGAGTGGGAACATCTAATTTGATAGCTTTTTTCAGTCATTCCAACACCTTCTAAGAGACAACAAAAAAGATGAGATAGAGAACCCCTGGAGCCACACACAGTCTCGTATTCTAGCGCATCCTGAGACCCTACCAGTGCCTGCTGTATATATGGTAGTTACTTAGAACCTGCCTGAAGAGTCCATAAACCTAGAGGTATTTAGGAAAAGATGAACCATTTTACAGGAATGTTTCAACATGGTTTTAAATCAGGAATTCTCAAATCTTCCAAATGTAAAAATTGGAAAGTAGAGTTGGTTCCTGAAGAAAACAGATTATGGTCAGTTTTACATGTCAACCTGGCTACAACATAGTACCCAATAATTCAACCAAACACTAGATGTTTTGCTATGAAGATATCTTGTACACGTGGTTTATTATAATCATTTAACGTTAAGTAAATATTGTGCTCAATAATGTGGGTAGAGTCTGAGGAAGGACATCAAGGAGAAAAATAGAGAGGCAAGGCATTTATGGGACAAAGAAATGGATTATTATCTATTGAAGATAACTTTCTAGTATGGTGAACTGGACTGGTGAGAAATGTACACATGTTGGAATATTCATTTTGTAAGTTAAGTAACAAGATTGAATGTATAAAAGAAATAGAAAGAAAAAGAAAAATGCTAAAAAAAAAAAAAAAAAAAAAAAAAACCATAATGTGGGTGGGACTCATTCATTCCGTTGGAAGGCCTTTGAAACAAAACAGATTTTCTCGAGAGAGAAGACATTTTGCCTCAAAACTGAAACATCAGCTCCTATCTGAATTTCCAGCCTGCAGGCCTGTCCTACACAATTTTAGACTTTTGGGTCAGCCAAAGGCATAGCAGTTATATTGCTGAACTCCCACATGGCTGACCGTGGTCCAAGTCCTGGACCTAAGGGCTTGAAAATCACACTAGGTGCATGTTTGTGTGTGCCCAAGATCCCAGGAAGAGAATGGAGGAGAAGGCACTGCAGCATGACCATCCCCTCTAGGGGGGTGATTTCTCACTTTACCTACCCCTCCCTCCCTCCCTCCCTCCCTCTCTCTCTCTCTCTCTCCAGTGAGTGCACACACACTAAGGCAAATGCCTCTTAAAACATTCAGGTTTTCTAGTCCTCACAATCTCATAAACTAATTCATTACAATCATGTCTGAAATAAATAAGAGATAAATATATCGGTTATAGAGAATATGCATTCTATCGGTTCTGTTTCTCTGGAGGACCCCCACTGATACATTGTCTTAGGAGCAATTCCAGGGACAATTTTTGGGGTGAGTTGATATTTTCAAGCAAACACCACTGTATGACATAGTTTTTCTTTGGTAGTCATACTGTCCATGAAATTAGTGAAAGTCTGAATGTCTTAAATATAAAGTTGACTGTTGCAACTTGTTTATAATGCAGCAGTTTGTGTCTCGGTATCAAGTCTACTTTCTTAAATTTAAAGAAGTCATATTGTCACTTAAAGGACATGTGGGTTACATATGCAGGAGTTGCCTAAGTCAATCAATGCCTAGCCACTCTCAATTAAAATCAGAACATGAATTGGTTAGCTTATAAATACAAGTTCTTCTATGGTCAGCACCACAATGGTTCCACATGGAAGAGTATGGGAATGTCGTCTTCCCCCAACTGTAATAGGAGAGATTCCTACAATCATTAGCAATAGAACTGAAGGAAATCCAGAAAGGGTAGGATAATTCATATTAAAGAAAAGACTCAGAAAGGCTCAAGAAAATTGAATAGAATCCTGAAAGATGAGATATGGAATCAATTTGATCCAGGGTGAAAAAAGTCTGGTATGAATTGGAATAAGTTTGGCAAGGAGGAGACCGTAGACCTGCTGGAGGCAGCTTCCATGGTTTTTGAGCTTTCTCATACTCGAGAGAATAAGAGAGTACAATAAAGAATTTTAACAAGTTTTTCTATGCACATTCTAAAAAAAAGCCTCCTGTTTTGTTTTGCTTTACTTTGTTTTGTATTATTGTTTTTCTTTGTGGGGGTGTTGGTTTGGGTTTTGGTTTTAGAGACTAAATGTCCTATATACTTACCAAAGAGATGCAGAGTGAGAAAATGGGAGAGAGAGAGAGAAAGCACTCCCCAGTGGGCATGTCTCATGCCTCAATCTTTTCTCCTTCATTTCTCCATCCTGTCAAGATCTGGAGCATGCGCAAACACACACATACCCCAGCATGTTGCGCAAACACACACATACCCCAGCATGATTTTCAAGGTGCCAGGACTGGGATTTGAACAGCAGTCAGCCATATTGAGTCTGGATCGCTTAACCACTACACTACAGGGCCAGTCTGAGCCTCCCATTCTTGAGTCATACAAAAAGTTTTAATATTTTTTTTGATGAAGGACTAATGATTCCTTTCATTGTGATACCATCTAAGACAAGCCACAAAAAGAGTCAATTATGTTCAAGTAATATTTATTTTCAAATTTTGATTAGTCTATAAAATATATAATTTTTGCAAAGCTACCTCAATCTCAGATGCTAAAATTATACCCCTCAATAAGACTGAACTCAAATGTCACCTCCTCTATGAAGCTCACCCTGTATTCCTATTAAGATACAAATGATCCTTTCTTTGAATTTCTACAATGAGATGTCACAATTATTAATGATAAACATATTTTGATTCTCCTGTTTCCAGGCATGTCCTTGCTCATCTCCTTGAAATCAGTTGGTCACTTGATTCATTTTGATCCAATTGAATATGAGCAGAAGATATAAAAGCTATGATGATTTTATGCACCCCCCCATGCCCACCATTTAAGTTGCCACACACCACTAATATTCCAGACAGTTCATCCTCCCCTGAGCTTGGTTTAAGAATGAGGAGACAGGGAACAGAGGCCCCAGAGGAACTATGATGTGCATATAATGTGCATGAAAAAATAAGCATATGTCCTAATAGACATTAAGACTCAGAGATGTTTATTTTGTAGTATAACCTAGCCTTTCCTGACAGATTCATAATCTATATGAATCTCTCTCATAGAACTTATTCTGATTACACTCATTGGCAATGATTTTTTATCTCATAGTCAAAACTGTAAAAACTTTGAGAGCAATAGGATTGCCTTCTGTAAGTCATATTCCCCATTGTGGTGAGCACGATGACATAGATAAAACTTAGTGAACAGAAAAAAAAATTAGTGAACAGATAAATACATAGTAAATACATTATTTAGTTTAACCATTACTTACATGTGTCTATTATTGTTATTACATTACAACAAACTTACAAAGGTTAAAAGTTTACAGAAACCATTTTCCTACATTTCTTCAGTGTGTCTAATGCTCTGTAACTACGAGCCTCCATGATCTACATTTAAAAATAGATTCTGAAGTCAGCTACTGCAGTGATACATACTGAGACAACTTCGCAGAGATGATTATGTTACTGTTCTAGCATGGATAAAAGCAATCAATGAAAAATCATTTCAAAGTAAATCTTAACATAAGCAATATTTACTAAAGGAAAAATCTGCAAGATCCTCCAAAACGTGCCTCAAAAAAATGAGCCTTAAAAAAAAAAATCACGAGTTGCATAAAAATAATTAAACTCACCGGTATTTAAATAACTTGTAAATTACGATTCAAAGATCATTGAGCCTAACTTCATTGTTTTATTACAAAATTACAACTTTAGTGATGACTGCCATTCATCAGCTAAATAAGCTTTCCTTTTCTTGTTGAACAGCTCAATAAAAACTAAACTTGTAGAAAATCACAGAAGAACATAAGGTCAAAAAGTAAAATGTTTGCTTGGACTCAGTCTTTCTTTTTTCTTTTTGCTATAGAGAGCGTGTGCTCTCCAGAAAGAGACAGACAGACGGAGAAAGAGAGGAAAGTGAGAAAGCACCTCCCAAGGAAAATGACCACATCCGATCCCTGTCTCCATTCACCTTTCAGGATTTGGGGCATGCACACACATGAGCCCAACATATCTTCAAGCCTTTGATCAGCTCAGTCGGCCATATGGTATCCAGCCCCTTGGCCAACACACCGTCAGCTGACCCATTTAGTCTGATTTTTTCACAACTCTCATAAAGACAAAAGTTCTTTAGAATAAAGATGAAAGCTAGAGAATAGACAAAAACAATACAAGAAACAAATCATTTGTCATCCATATCTTAATAATCCCTGAGCCCATCTGAAGCAAAACTAAATAAATGAGATCACCTCTGATATGCATTCCTTTGAAATTCTTTTAGAATCAAGTTTTTAGTATTCTGTAAGTCATAACCAATAGTGAAAAAGAATGAAGTGTTATTGAAGTAATATTCTAAATATCACATACTATCCTTTAAAAATATAAATTTTATAATTTACTGTTCTGCCCTTGGTTTTACATAAGGTATGTGGTCCTCCCAAAGGACCTTGAGTCTGTTTGAGAGCAGTTTTCTTCATATTTATTTTTGTGTGAGAACTCAAAGGTTGATTAAGAAATAAGTGATCAGGACCAGCAGGTGATGTGGTGCAAAACAACATCTGATCTACAAAGTGGGTACCCCATGGATAACAGATGACTGATATTTTCCAGCATCCCAAATGCGTATAGTATTCTATGGGATGGATTGAGCAGGATCTACTTGTGCTTATGTGAGGTCTATAGCCTCATCTTCAAAGGTCACTGATTAAGATGCTGGACTTCCACATGGTTTGAGCCCTGGATCTGGCAGCTTGCTTTCTCACTTTCTCTATCGCTCTCTCTCGCTCGCTCACTTGCTCTCGCTCTCGCTCTCCCTCTCGCTCTCACTCTCACTCTCTCTCACTCCCTCTGGTGAGCACATGTACCCCATATAAAATTTTAAAATAATAATAAACAAATAAATCTTTAAAATAAAGAAGTGATCACTGAAGACTTTCCTTTATTCTTAACTCAGGATTTTGTCTGTTGTGACTCCTCACACATTTCATTATTCTGTTGCCACATGAATAAAGAATTTCTCATTGTTTTCTATTGATTAACTTCATCATGAATTACTTGGTATTCTTCAGAAGTTTCATACACCTAGTGTATTTTCTATTTTACAGGTTATTTCTTCAGTGAGTTTTAATGTACATATCATGGCTGAATTTTACTTAAAGGTACTCCAAGCCTAAGCATTCTCTCCTGTGGAGTTTGCTCATGTAGCTCAATTATAAATGATAAACTAAAGCATTCTTGCATTGATTTAGACCTAGACTTTTCTCCTATACAAGTCCTTCAGTTTATTAAAGTTTAGAGCTATTGCTCAAGACTTTTAAATTCATTAAACAGTTTTTCTTCTCTCATGTTATTTATGATCAGCAAAGGCTTTGATATGTAGACGTCATATATATTGATTCTTTCCCATATAAATGTGTTTCTGTTGGCTGAGGAGGAAGGATGACTTAAAGATTTTTTTCACATTGATTAGACTGTTGTAGTCTTCTGGTGTGTTTAAATATTAAAGCTATGACTGAATTCTCGTCCACATTTACATCTATAATGCCATGTTATCTAAGATCAAAATTTTCTAAAGACAGTCACTATTTTCTCTCTAGTGTTGAGTTTCTTCGTGTTATCTAAGGTAAGAATGGTGACTGAAAGTCTACACATGACACACATGATTTCGCTGCAGGCTATATTCTCTTGTATTGTCTAAGGATCAGACACTGAATGAAGGCTTTTCCTCATATAGCATTCATGTGAGTTCTTTCATGTCATCTAAGGACAGAACAATGACTGAAGATTTTCTCACCTACATGGAAGTCATACGTTTTCTTTCCTGTGTGAATTCAAATGTGGTTTATAAGGTCAAAACTTTGAATCAAGGCATTCCCACAAAGATGGTTTTCCCATGGCTTCTCTCCAGTGGGAGTCATACCTTATCATCTAAGACTTAACCAACTACTACAGGATTTTCTACATAGAAGGCATTTGTATGATTTACCATTAGTGTTAATTTGCTTATGTGGATTGAAATCTGACTCATCATGAAGAATTTTTTTTCACTGGTTGCTGATATCAGGTCTCTTTCTCGTGTGCATTATTAATAACAAATGTCAAAGAATCAAAGATCAATGAGTGAAATCTTCTGCCAGATTATTTCATTCATAAGGATTCTCTTGAGAATGGAGGAGAGGGGATTATGGCATGGCTATCCCCCTGGGAGATGATTTCTCACTTTTCCTCTCACTGTCTCTCTCTGTTGAGTGCACATATGGTGGGGGGGAGTCCTCTTGAGGGTGAGATCTCATTGGTATGAAGGTAGATGTGCTTTTCCTGGTGACATGGATATCACTTCTTGTTTTCAAAGGGCACTTTTCTTGCCTGAACTCTGGCCATGGAGAAATTATCTACCTTATTTCCACAGCTCTTAACCTTGCTTTAACTGCAAAATAACATCTGATCTACAGAGTGGATACCCCACAGACAACAGATGACTGATATTTTCCAGCATCCCAAATTCATATAGTATTCTCTGGGACGGATTTAGCAGGATCTACTTTTCCTGTGTGAACTCTGTAGCCTCGTCTTCGCAGGTCACTGATTGCAGTAGCTGCATTGCCGATAAGCGCTACAAGTCGTCTTCTGGGTTTCCACTCACAGATAGCCCAAGCAACAATCATGGAAACTGAGACAGGATGGGATGTATACAAGCTAGACTCCCTGGGAAGCCATTAGCATGGCTCAGTCCATGTCCAAAAGCTCCAGAATCAGGGCATTCATGGTAAAATTCTCAGTCTGATGCCCATGGCCTGAGAATCCAAGGGGCTTGCTGGTGTAAATCTTGGCATCCCAACACCAGAAGGTCTGAATTTCCTATCTAAGAGCAGAATGAGACTGTCTCAGCTCCAGGAGAAAAAAGGAAATCTTCCACTTTTGAATTGAAATTTTTCTTGTCTGTTTTTCTTACTGTGGTCACTGTACTGTATGTTAGATACACCAAACTTACCTTATACATTTTGGATCTGAAATAAAATTTTTAAACTACAGAAAATCCAAATCTATAGACTTGAAACACACACTACAGGATTTCATAAGCTTCTAAGATTGGTTTTTGAAAAATATATATGCAGTGAATATTTATTCAGTAAATGAACATATGATCACTTGAGAAGAGGAGGAAAGCTGTTTTAAAATACTTGTTTAGGGCCAGCAGGTGGCATGATAGTTAAGGTACTGAATTCCACATGACCAGCTCTGTAGTTCAAATCCCAAATCCAGCAACTTGAAAACCACACCAAGCATGTGTGCATGCATGTCCCAAATCCTGAGAGGAGAGTAAAGGAGAAGGGATTGTAGCATAGCTCTGTCTCAGTGTGGCTATTTCTCACTTTCTATCTCTCTGTTTCTCTCTCTCTCTAGCAAGTGCATACACCCTATAGCCAAAAATAATCATTGTTTATGCATCATCTTTACAATAAAAAATTATTTTAATGATGAAATTGTCTAAATATGTAGATATGACTTTCTTTTGTATTCTCTATGACTAGGACAGCATTTCTATATAATTATCATCTGAATAAATATTCATTGGCTGGGTGAAAGATAACTAAATGAGCAAATGACTTTAAAAACAAAAATCAGGGGACCAGCAGTTAGCGTAATGGCTATGTCGCTGGACTCCCACTTAGTCGACCACAGTTCGAGTCTCGGACCCAATGGCTTAAACTCATGCCGGGCGCGTGTGCATGCGTGCCCAAGATCCCGAGAGGAGAATGGAGGAGAAGGGATTGTGGCGTGGCCACCTCCCCCCCCCCCCGAGGGGTGATTTCTTGCTTTTTGTCTCTCTGTCTCTCTCTGTCTGTCTGGCAAGCGCATGCGCCCTATAGCAAAAACCTCTCCAAAAAAAAAAAATCAGTATACTATAGTAAAGCCAGTAGCCCACATTTAATTTGTTAAAATGAGAATACAGGGTTTTAAATGTGTTTAGATATAATTGAAGACTATTTTTTAAAAATTCATTTTAAGTAATGAGCTTCATTTATCACATAAGAAAATTTTAAAGATAATTTGACTTCAAAAATAAAAGAGAATCTGGTGCTTCTGGTCTTAAAGCTGTAACAACATTCTATTTCATTTTAAATTGGGAAAAATACTGGAAAAACATATATGAAGCAATTGTTTTCAGAACTGGACAGCAGACCATGTGGAGCTATTATCCTTGAGATAAGGTGGCTAACAAGGAGTTCTAAAATAGTTCTTGCTTTTTCTCCTGAGAAAATGTCTAGTCTGTGAGGGAAAAGTCCAAGCAGAGTTCGGATAAGGTCTTACTGAAGTTGAGCAAACAGATAAAGGAATTCAGGGAGGTCAAAGTAGCTAGAGCTTGTGGGATAGAGTTCACAGAAGGAAAAACCACGCCAAAAGGAGTCCCAAAACTACATTGGAGTCTCCACGAGTCTTTGAATACCAATTTGATCACAGATAAAGTAAAATATCACAATACTGGGAAGTACAAATTCCAAGAAAATAGTAGCTATTGGAGAACAATAGGCAAGAAAAGGGTTGTGAATAGATTGAGTTTTAAACAGTGATGAGGCCTCATTGAATGCACAAAGCCTTGACTAGAAGAAAGCATGAAAGTGAAAATGGACACTGGTGCAGTGGTAAAAATGTGATACCAGGGAGGCTGTCCCACACATGTTCAAGTCCAGGAGGCCTCCCTGAGTTTACTCAGCACATGGGTGCACATGATTCAGGGCTGGCTGAGGCCAGAAGTAAATTGTGGCATCAAGATCCTATTGGAGGTGCTGTTTTTCTATGTAATAGATGTAGAACAACTATTAGAAATTTCACATGTCCTGATGACAAATTATACAGTCACTTTGAAAAGCAAGTAGTCAATTTCTTATAAAGCTAAATGTACAATTGTCATACTAATTGTCATACCTTAGTATTTAATGAAGACAAATGAAAATATGTGTTCAGACTTACACACAAACATTCAAAGTATCTTTATTCATAATTTCCTAAAAATAGGCAACCAGTCAAATGTCAATGGGGAAAAACATATAGACTATGTAGTACCACTCAGCAATAAAAATGAATTACTGATGCAAAAACAATTTTGGTGAAGTTCAAAATTTCAACAATATGATGGATTTCTTTAATGATAAGGGGGAAAAGATGAATTAAAACCTATATGCCATATGATTTCATTTATATGACAGTTTGGGAAAAGCAAAGCTACAGAAACATGCATGAGACCATTGACTGCCAAGGGTGGGAGGTAAAGCTAGAGTATTGTTTATAAAGAACATAAATATACTTCTGAAGGTAATAAATATTCTGTGCCTTGATTATAGTAGTAATGGATAACATATGTTTGTTAAAACTCGTATAATTATGCAACGAAAATGGTATTTTTTTCTGTATGTAAATTATACCTCTTAAAACATGATTTTAAGAAAAAGAGAGAAAGGCCTCGTGGGCAAACTCCTTTTAAGTATTTAAGCTGTAAGTAAAAATTTCGAGAATCCTATTACTTACTATGCCTGCCTAAGGCTCTGCTGTCACTTTCACTAGGAATACTTATTCGCATTCTTCTGCCCTTAGGAATACTTAGTAAAAAAAATAAGGAAAACTATGGTATTCTGTATAATTTTCCATGCCCTGAATAAAAGTTTGTTTAGATTTGATGAGTTATATATCTCTGAATGATGAGTAGTATACTTATACGGAAAGGCCCTGTATTTGCAATACACTATATAAAGAAAAAAATCATACAAGCATCAACAATGGAAGTGCCATGGGAAGTGTATTACTTCGAAGAAAGTAGTTCCATTATCAAGAATAGCTAGAAGGTGTTTTTAAGTTTGAAATAAAATGCAAAAAAAAGAAAAAAATAATAAATATTAATATCAGCATTTAAAACTATTGAATATCAATGCCAGACAGTGGTGTAGCAATTCTTTCTATGTGGCTGATCCACATGGGAAGGTTCTAATTTGTAGCTGAAGACGTAGCACATGCATGCCCAGATCTGGAACTGGTTGAAGCTGGGAATGGATCATGGTATTAAGACCCTGTTGAATATTTTCTGTCTTTCTCTCTCTCTCTCTCTCTCTCATGAAAGAAATAGGCAAATGTGTTTTTAATTAATAAAACTATTGAATATTAAAATTATAAACAATAAATTTAAAAATCAAATGATAAATTTGGGAAAAGTTAGTAAACTATAAAATGGACCAAGATCTAGTAAAGACTCTTACATAACTACATATATTCCTTAAATGATTCAAGTGAAAGTGAGTTTTTATTTGACAATTCACAAAAGAATAAATCAAATGATTAAAGGAAAATGAAAATTTCTTCAGCTTGATTAGTAATAAAAGGAATAATATTTGGTTATTAAATTTGCTATAATTTTTTAGTGAAAATGACCTATACAGTGCAATAAAATGGCACTCAGACATTTTTGATTGAAATGCAAATTAACAAAAACATTCTGGAAAACTATTTGGCAATATGTATCAAGAAGACTTTAGAATGTACACTCTGTTTGCCTTAGCAATAAAAATAAGTTGTGATATATTCAAATATTCAGCACTCAGGTATTTACTTGTTATATATGATAATTATGAATAACAAATAGAATTATTTAAATAAATTATGTCATACAATGGAATTGTTATGCGAATATTAAAATAATATAGAAAAATAAATATTATTTAATAAACATATGAAATGCTAGAGATATTAACATAGAAAAATTTGATCCCATTAATAAATTTACTAAAAATAGAGAGCAGAAAATGTACAAAATAAGATAAGGCTGGAGTATTTTGTTTTATAAAGAAGCAAGATACTACTAAAGATTACCAAGCTCTTTATAAGATTCTGAAATAATCTGAGATTTTTCCTTTAGCAAAAATGAGAAAATTTAGCTATTGATAAACAAAATCTGCATATAAATATTAAACATATAAATCCATTGATCTGAAATGATAGTTTAGAAAGAAAAAAAATCTCATTGATTACCTTTCAACAAAACTAGGAAACCAGCTCATTTTCTGAGCTGGAAAAAAAAAGGGAAAAAAATCATTTATGTAAACTAATTTAAGAAAACACACAAAAGAGAAACATGTTGAGTAACACTGTAGGGATATTACCAGAATATACTTTATTTGGTATGAGGGTTTTTGCAATGGACTTAGTCAAGGTGAGGTCTTACCAGAGTAGGGTAGGTGATGATTTAATATAATTGGTGCCCTTATACAAAGGTGAATTTGGAGACAGATATGCACACAAGGAGGACACCATGGGAAGATCAAAGTAGAGATCAGGGCAATGTTTCTTTTTTTTTTTTTAAATATAGAACGCTTCACGAATTTGCGTGTCATTCTTGCGCAGGGCCATGCTAATCTTCTCTGTATCATTCCAATTTTACTATATGTGCCACTGAAGTGAGCACCAGGGTGATGCTTCTACAAGGAACATTGAAGATTTCCAACAAAACCCAAGAAGCTAGGAACAAGGCCTGGAACAGATTCTCCCTCAAGATCCTCTGTGAAATGAACCCTGCCAATACCTTGATCTCGGATTTCTAACCAGAACTGTAAGACAGTGCATGCTTGTTGTGTAAGCTCCCCATTTGTGATATTTTGTCATAGCAAATGGTATCTTGCGCATAGCAAGTGCTCAATGAAAATGAACTATTATTATTATTTAAAATTATGCCTTTGCCTTTATGTCTGTTTTTGTTTGGATGACAATGCATAACACCGGCTATTATGGTAAATGGGAGAAGAAACTAAACTACAATGCTATTAGGAAACTGGTGCTTTTTTTTTTTTTTTTTTTTTGGTGGCAGTGGTGGGATCTGAAGCTGGTATATTTTATCCAGATCAAATGATTTTGTGCATTTAAGGAATTACAGAATTATGGCAATGGGATCATGCTACTCTTTAAATTAACATTTAGCTTTAAATGAGGCCATTTTCTTGCATACATTTTGCAATGAAAGCATGATAAACTAAATTGTATTCAGTCACAAAAAGATGAATATGTAAATCAACAAAAAAGCCTCCGGATAATTCTCAGGATTTCATTTACAGTAGTCAATTTATACCCTGAAGAACTGAAATCTCTTTTATAGCTATTTACATCACTTTATTATAGTTATCTCAGGCATTCTGTTGTATTATCCATTTATAAACAAAGCGTTATTCTGGTTCTTTGCTTTCTACATATGCAAATAAAATTATGAAATATCTTGAGAGCCTTGTGAGATGACTTAAGTTATCCTGATGTTACCTTTTTCAAGTTTATTTATGTTCTTCTTTCATGACTGAGAGAGAGACAGAGAGACAGTGCTCCCAGGAGGGTCTGGATGCCACAACCCGCCCCCACTCCCAGCCAGCTCCAGACCATGGATATACACATGCCCAGAGTGTTCTGGGAGATCTCTGGCCATGAAGCCAGAACTCCAGTTTTGAGTATTTCTTTCTGTAGAGCAAAAAATTACTTACAGTCTTTAGCCACTTTTCTATTTCACAGTCTGTTAGCCAATATTTTTTCAATTAAACACTTGAATCAAAGTAAAAATATTAGTATTCTATGTAATCGTGCCATGTATAATGAAAATTTTCAAAAATGAGTATTAGTTTAGGACACGACAGAATTTACTTAGAAGGATGAAAGCTCTGGAAAATGTGCTTGAATCATATGCATTTTTAGGTTTATTTATTTCTTCCATGAGAGAAACAGAGAATGAGAGAAAGAGGTACACCCCCCCCCCCCCGTAAGGTCTTCATCCCATGATGCGCCCACAGCCTGAGCCAGGCCAATCTCAGGTGTGCACTGTGTGTGTGTGTGTGTGTGTGTGTGTGTGTGTGTGTGTCTATAGGGAGGTCTCAGGACACAAATTCAGGACTTTATCATGTGGGTCCAGCATTGCAGAATGCTGCATCTGACGGCTATGCCACCAGCTGGCCCTAAATCATATGCATTTCTGAAACGTTTACTAACATTGTTTTAGAAGGTGACTATAAGAGTTCTTTTTCTTCCATTTTTCTTCTTCTTTAGATAATATTTTGTCTATGGATCAACAGATGAAGTAATGGTTACGTCACTGGACTCCCACTTAATTGACCTCAGTTCAAGTCCCAGACCTGGCAGCTTAGATCTCACACTAGGCACTAGTGCATGTGTGCCCAAGATCCCAAGAGGAGAATGGAGGAAAAATAATTGTGACATGGCATCTCCCCTGGCAGGTGATTTCTCGCTTTCTGTCTCTCTGTTTCTCTAGCAAGTGCATGTGCCCTATAGAAAAAAACCTCTCAAAAAAAAGAAAAAAAAGAAAGAAAAAAGAAAAGAAAGAAAAAGAAAAGAAAGAAAAAAGAAAAGAAAAAGAGAAAAGAAAAGAGGAGAGGAGAGAAGAAGAGAGGAGAGAAGAAGAGAGGAGAGAAAAGAAGAGAGAAGAGAGAAGAAGAGAGAAGAGAGAAGAGAGAAGAGAGAAGAGAAGAGAAGAGAGAAAAGAAAGAAAGAGAAAGAGAAAGAGAAAGAGAAAGAGAAAGAGAAAGAGAAAGAGAAAGAGAAAGAGAAAGAGAAAGAGAAAGAGGAGAAGGGAAGGGAAGGGAAGGGAAGGGAAGGGAAGGGAAGGGAAGGGAAGGGAAGGGAAGGGAGGGGAGGGGAGGGGAGGGGAGGGGCACTATTTTGTCTCTGTTTCTTCGAATCTAATACTAGGGCTACAAAATGACAAAAAGCCCATCACTTAAAGTAAAAGCCAGGGTTGGCTATCCAGCACCGCAAAAGCAACAGAATTTGTAAAATACATGCTTGTTTTGACTCCATAAGACAGCCTAAATCTCAAACCGCAATCATATGATCGTTATGTGTAGAATAAATCAATACAAATTTAAAGAAACAGACATCATTAATTTTATACTAAATTACTCAAAAAGTCAAATGTTTAAAAACAAAGTACCTAAAATCTCAGACATTAAAGGACTAGAACAATGGCAATTATCCTTGAAAATTCAGAGACAAGTTATATTTGAAATCAATTTAATTCAAGTATTTAAACAAATATTCAGGTACAATATTGCCCTTTCTTTCTTTTATTGGTGAGACAGACCTATAAAGATGTATGTAACAGAGCCAGCAGGTGGTATAGTGGTTAAGGCACTGGACTCCCACATGGTCCATTGTGGTTTGATTTCCATACCTGACAGCTTAAAACTCACACTGGGCACGTGTGTGTCTGTGCCCAAAATCCCAAGAAGAGAATGGAGGCGAAGGGATTGGGGAGTGGCCATCCCCCCCAAGGAGTGATTCCCACTTTTGTCTCTCTTTCTGGTGAGTACACACACCTTATGGCAAAAGTCTCTAAAAAAAAAAAAATAGGTATGTAGCAATCTATAAAAATATACACTAAATTTTTTTAAGAGTGGAAGGGTGTTGCATGCTAGATTCCATTTGTACAAAACACCTTTGCTTTTATGTGCACTGAAATCTCAGGAAGTTTACCCAGAAATCTGGGGGGTGGGGGGCAAAAACTGAATGAGTAAGAGTACATTGTAGGAGAGACAATATCTTCCAAAATATACCTTCTCATAACGTTTGTATTTTCACAATGCATCTGATTATCTAATCAAAGGTTGAGTGAAATAAAATAATAAAATTATATTCAGAGCAACCCAATCATTTGACAATTGAAAAGAGAAAATTGTCTCATTCTTCCCAGTCATTAATCTGCAAGAAGTAAACAAAGAAAGTTTCAGATGTCTGACATAGAGCCAGGAAGAGTCTTCCAAAACTAACACACATACACTATTCCTTCTAAAATCTCAAGATATTCACAAGAAAATGCAATAGAGAGTCTATTTATCATTTAGCAAGAGGAAATTTTCATGAAGTAGAACATCATATCTGAGCATCCTGGAGTCAATTACATGAAGATGTGACTAGCTTTTTTTTTTTTCTTTTTTCTCTATTATTTTTTTTTTTTTGGCATAATGCCTGGTTTTATTGTTTTTCTTTTTCTTTCTTTCTCATTTTTTTATTTTAATTTTTTATTTTTAATTAATTAATTCACATTCATTCACTGAGCATCGTCACAGCATACAAAATGTGACTTCTTATCTAGAACACTGCATAGTGGCTTAATCATACATGTTCTTGTCAAAAATTTTCCACTTCTAGTTTCATATATACATTTGTATATATATTTTTCCTCCCAATTTCTCACCCTCTGCCATTTCCCACCCTCCTTCCACACTATCTCTAGCGTCTACAGTTGTTTCCCATTCCTTTTTCCCCCTGCATTTTATTGATTCACAAAATTTCTTAAATAATCTAACTACTTTGAATAGCAAGTTCGGCTGGTATATGCGTATCTGTGAATACATGTCTGACTTCAGGCATGAAACTCTGAGTAGAATGAATATAATATGAGGTAGCACCCAGCTGATGCTATATAGCTTACTCTGGTCATTAAATAGGTATTTTTAATATTTTTTTAATTTCAAGAAAAGCAGTTTTAGCTATAATAAATAAAAGAAATGCTAAGGAACTTTGCTTAAAACTTCAATCCAGGAAACAGATTAGGATTCTGTTTAAATAGTAGTACATGTACCTATCGGAAGCTCAAGACATGACAAAAATCCTTAAAGCCAGAAAACAAAGCCTAGAAGAAAATCAATAATGTTTTAGTCAAAAGTCATAAAATTCTATTTCACCAGTTCAGTCTCATGTACTTAATCTATCTTCTGTTGTAGGTCGATCTTCCCAATTAAATCCTGGGATATAATATTCAACCCCAGTCTTGTCCCTACAATTAAGTGGGCCATTTTCTTAGTTTTTGAACTGTTATTTCTTTGTGTCTGTATTTAATTTTCCTGGGATAGCACTCCCTGCAGAACTTCTTGGAGAGCTGGTCTGGTGCTGGTAAATTCTTTCAGGTTTTGTTTATCTGAGAATGTTCTTGTCTTTTCTTCCCATATGAAGGATAATCTTGCTGGGTACAGTATTCTTGGTTGAAATTGCTTTTCCTTTAATACTTTGAATATATTATCTCATTCTTTCTTTGCTTGCATTGTTTATGATGAGAGAGATCCACTGTCAGCTTGATGGGATATCCTTTGTAGGTAACTTGACATTTCCCTCTTGCCAATTTTAGTATCTTGTCTTTGCCTGTGATTTTGGTCAATCTGGCTATAATGTGTCTTGGATAAGATGTTCTCGATTTGATCCTATTTGGGGTCCTTTGTATTTCTTGGGACTGGATCTTTGAATGACTTTATAGGTTTGAAAGTTTTCTTCCAGGATTTCATAGAATAGATTATCAATGCCCTTATGAGTCTTTTCACCTTCTGGGATACCGTTTATCCAGATGTTTGGACATTTGATGATATCTAGTATTTCTCATTATATTATTCTCATTTTGGGGAGCAATTTTCTCAGTCCTTGTGGTGGATTTTTCTAGGCCAGCAATTTTCTCTTCTACATCTGAGATTCTATTTTCTGTCTGATCTAGTCTGCCTTTAATATTTTAAGGGAGGTTTTGACTTCCTGTATTACAGCCTTCATCTCAACAGGTCCATTTGATTCTTTTTTAAAGTGTGTAATTCCTCTTTTAGATCTTGTAAGAATTTCCTCACCTGGAACTCATCAGCTCCTTTCTCCTGCCTCTTCTGCAGTTCATTGTCTCTCTTCTCTTTCATCTCTGTTACCTTCATCATTATGAATATTCTAAATTCTTTCTCAGACATTTCCATGATTTCAATTGAATTGTCTGTGGATGAAGAGGAGTTATTCTTTTTCCTTGGAGGACAGGTATTGTCTCGCTTTCCCATGTTTTTTGTGACCCTACGGTGATTTCTAATCATCTGATGGATGGTGCGTTTCTTCCTAATTCTTGAAGTTCAATATGAGCACTTAGAGGCATGCAGGAGGAGGTGATCTGTAGTCTCTCTTCTGTTCCATTTTCACTCTTTGTGCATCAGATTTGATGGGAATATATGAATATTCTGACCCTAATTTTATTCAGATGTTTAGATCCTGTTCACTTGGACCTGTCTAGACACTTAGTGTGTAGAGGACACTAGAAATGAATCTGAAAGGAGAAGTCTCAGCAGAAAATCTTCATTTTTTAGTCAAGGAAAGCAATATTTTACAGGGCAAGTTTAGTATCCATCTCTTACTATTATTATTTTTAATTCCCTAGAATGTATGTGCACTCATAATATAGAGACAGGGGTAGAGAGTGAGAAATCACTCCTTTCCCCCCCTTAGGGGAATGGTCACACCACAATCCTTTCTCCTCCATTTTCCTTTTGGGATTTTGGGCACATACGCACATGCAACTGGCATGTCTCTCAAGCCACTGACTTGGGACTCATCAACCATGTGGGATCTAGCCACCTTAACCACCACACCACCAGCTGACCCTTAATTAATTCTTCATATATCCCTCTAGTTCATAGACCTTAGGTCTTTTTTCATTTGTCTAAGTTCTGGATTAATCAATAAGCTAAATAAGCAGAAATTATTATCTTTCCATGTGCTTGTTGGCTATTTGGACATGTTGTTTGGAGAAATGTCTGCTCTAGACATTAGCCCATTTTTAATTAGATTGTCTTTTTGAACTTTAGTTGTTAGAGTTCTTTATTTAGTCAGTCTGGATACCAGAGCCTTATCGGTATGTGATTTGCAAACACTTTCTTTAATTCTGCAGATTGTTTTTCACTTTTTTGATATTGTCCTTTGGTGTACAAAAGCCTTTAATTTTGATAAAGTCCAAATAACTTAGTTTTTCTTTTGTTGCTTGTCTTTCAGTGTCATAGCTAAGAAATAATTGCTAAATCCAAGGTTATAAAGAATTACTGCTATGTGTTTTCTTCTAAGAGTTTTATAGATTAAGCTTTAATATCTAGATCCTTGATTTGCTCAGTTCATTTTCATATGTGGTATGACAGAGTCTAAGCATATTATTTTGCATGTAAATATCCAGTCATTTAAAATATGAACTAAGGGACCAGCAGTTGGTGTAATGGCTATGTTGCTGGACTCCCATGTAGTTGACCACAGTTCAAGTCCCAGATTAGGTGGCTTAAACTCACACCAGGTGCTTGTGTGTGCGTGCCCAAGATCTGAAGAGGAGAATGGAGGAGAAGGGATTGTGGTGTGACCATCCTCCCGGGGGGTGATTTCTCGCTTTCTGTCTCTCTGTCTCTCTGTCTCTCTCAGTCTTTCTGGTGAGTGCACGCACCCCATAGCAAAAACCTCTCCAAAAAATTTTAAAAATAAAATGCTAACTAATAAAGATAGAATGTCAACATATACTATGTTTTTATTAATACTGTATTTTATGTAGTAAAATATCTTTCAGTTGTTAATTTAGTTTTATATCTACTTTTTTTAATTGCCAGAGGGCACATGCACTTGCCAACAAGAGTAAGCACCTTCCAATGGGATGTGGTCACACCACAGTGCTTTTAGTTCCATTTCTCCCTCCCATGAGGGTTTTGGGCATTCAAGCACACCTATTCAGCCTGCCTTTCAAGCTGCTGGGACCAGAATTTGAACCATGGGTGGCCATGTGGAATCTGGTTCTCAATGTCCAAAACTTAATCACTGTACTATGGGGCTTGCCTTACATCATTAATTTTAGTAAATGTAAACAAAAACTTAAAAGCAAACGTGACTATTACTTTTAATTATCATGTTGAAAATCAAAGGAAATAGTTACACTGAAATCATATGTAGTACATAAACTAAAAGAGAATTCATTGGCATTTAGTGTATTAGAGTAATGAGTTTTAGTAGTGAAATTTTCTGCACACAAAAAAGTCACAGTAACCTTATTTATCTCTCTGAAGAATTTTTCAACACAAACTAAATTTTTCAAAATTTGGGATTAGATGTTTCTCTGGTGGAAATACTCATTTTATTTCTTTTAGAGTTCATACTGTACTGATGATTCATTTGTCTACCTCAAACATAACAACTTCTAAACACTTTGTAAACCAAAAACAGTATTAGATAGAAAATTGTAGGTAAGACATCAATTACATTTTGTACTTGGGAGTTTCTTTCCAGCTACCATGAAAATATGATATAATTATCAATGTTAGAGCTAAAAGGCTTGGGAGATTCTAATCATCTTTCCTGTAGGAAATAAACCATTATCGTAATTTTCTAGTCACATATTTTACTAGCTACATAACTAGTTAAGTGAAAACACTAGCACCAGATCACCAATCTGGTGCATTTTTATTATTATTACAGTATTTCTTTTTATAAGTCACATGCCCTCACCAGAGAAAAACAGTGAGAGAGAAAGAAATAATTCCCCAGAGGGTGAGAGGTGGCCTCTCCATAACCCCTTCTCCTCCAGTCTTCTCTTATGATTTTGGGCACACAAGCACAAAAAGCCTGCTGTGATTTTCAAGCTGCTGGGTCCAGGGTTCAAACTCCATAGCTGGCCATATAGGATTTAGCACTTTAAACTCCATTCCACCTGCTGGCCCCTTATAGTACATTTTCAATGGCAATGATAATAATTTTGTTAGGTTACCCATCCCCATATTCTGTAATCCCATTTCCCCCTGTAGAAAATAAATTGGAGACATGGAAAATATAAGAACTTTCTTAGGTCCTTCACTCTTTATTCTTAAATTAATGTCTTCTCATGAAGCCTGATCATCTTTTGGATCTTATTATTCACCAGACTCACTGTGGTTCTAAATACTAATCTTTGTAATAGTTTGTAAATTTGTGGTGGAAACCACTAGTACAGATTGAGAACTACTTAAGTCACAAGACAGAAAGCCTTTGAGATGGTAGAGAAATGAATAAATAAATCCTATAAACAATGAAAGGAAACCATTGAATGAGCTGTTTAGTCTGCAAGCAAGATATAACCTCCCTCTTGGCACAAAGGAGGTCACTGGTGCCTCATCCTTTTCCTCTGTTCTCTCCCTGTGTGAACATCAAAGAGTTAGGAGCTGAGAAATTTTGTAAGAGAACAAGCATTATAATAAAAGTATAATAATAAGGTCCTTGGCACTATGAGAGCAGAGATCTAGTGCTTTCAGGGATAAGAGCAATGAAGATCTCCTGCTGAGAACTCACCCTGGTAGAGCCTCCTCTGTTCTTTTCTCTCTGTCTCTCTCTCTCTCTCTTTCTGTATTGCTGTCTCTGTGTTTTCATTTTTAAATTTTTTCTTTTTATAACTTTTTAAGGTAAAATATTTTCTTGGCTCTAAAATCCTCCTTTATCTTGATAATAATCTCCTCCTCTTTCCCCCTCCCATCTAGTAAAGCATAAAGGGCAGGCCAGAAGAAGACTAAGCCCACCATGAGAGCAGAGATCTAGTGCTTTCGAGTGTACAGAGTGGTTTTCATTTTTTGTTTTTCAAAATTAACAAATAAATCATTTTTTTGTTTGTTTGCTTTATCCTTTTTTCTCTTGTTTCTTTCTCTCTCTGTTTCCTTATCGTTTTTCTTTTACCTCATCACTTTGCTGCTCAACCTCCACACAGAGTGTCTAGACAGGTCAAAGTGAAGAGCAATCAAGCACCAAAACACTATTAGGAACCTCATATTCCTCAATTCCCACAGACTCTGAGACACAAAGGGAGGAAAATGGAACACCAAAGACTTTGAAGACCACTTTCTTCTGTGCTTCTCTGATCGCTCAGACAGAATTTCTAAAAATTTGGAAGAAACTAATAACCCGTCAGATGACTAGAAATCACCACAGAGGCACAAGAAATATGAGAAACCAAGAACATACCTCTCCCCAAGGGAAAAGAATAATTCCTCTTCATCCACAGACAGTACAATAGAAATCATGGAAGTGTCTGATAAAGAATTTAGAATATTCATAGTGACAAAGCTAACAGAGATGAAAGAGAAGAGAGACAAGGAACAGCAGAAAAAAAAAAGCCAATGAGTTCCAGAAGGTGAGGAAGTTCTTGCAAGAGCTGAAAGAGGAGATGCAATAAAAAAATAAACTGGAACTGTTGGAGATGAAGGCTATAATACAGAAAGTCAAAACCTCCTTTGAAAGTATTAAGAGAAGACTAGATCATACAGAATATAGAATCTCAGGTGTAAAAGACAGGATCACTAGACTAGTAAAATCCACATGAACACTGAGAAAATAGCCCCCAAAACTGAGAATAATATATAGAAATACTAGATACCATTAAACGTCCAAACATCCGAATAATTGGTATCCCAGAAGGTGAAGAGACTCATAGGGCATTGAAAAACTATTCCATGAAATCCTGGAAGAAAACTTTCCAAACTTATAAAGGCATTCAAAGATTCAGACCCAAGAAATACAGAGGACCTAAATAGGATCAACCCAAGAAGATCTTATCCAGGACACATTATAGCCAGATTGACCAAAACCACAGGCAAAGACAAGATACTAAAACTGGCAAGAGAGAAAGGTCAAGTTACTTCCAAAGGATATCCCATCAGGCTAACATCAGGACCTCTCATTAGAAACAATGTGAGCAAGGAAAGAATGGGGAAATGAAGTGTGGAGTGAAAAACAATTTCAACCAAGAATACTATATCTGATCAAAAGAGAGCCTTCTGTAACATCTCTAAGCCATAGATGATAGCATTTTCAAGGCCCAAGATAGCTAGAATCCTTATTTGTTGTGTAGATGGATATTTTAAGGAACAGAAATTGGAATTTCTAGGCACAAGTAAGAGTGATAGAAAACTGAGGAGACAGTCTTGGTAAGTCGAGATGCATTTGCAGAGTACTTCCAAAGAACTGTCTTTGGTGAGGCACATTTTTATGCTTATTGACCCTTCAAACATGTAAACAATGTTTCTTGGGAATATAGGTACCCAGTTCCTGACCAACTAGTAGGGTTTCCAGCTGAGACAGGACTGCTGGGGTATTATTAGCTCCACCCACTGATCATTAGTAGAGGAGGGAAAAGATATGCGAATGTGCAATTGATTAGCACTAAGACCCTAATGCTCTTTTCTTTGATGGCTCCTCTTTCCTGTGGAGGGTAGCATAGGCACCCTTTCTTCAAAGAGGCTGATAGAAAGAGTAACCACACTCAAGTAAATATTTCTCTCTCCTTTGAGATTACTTGGAGTAATTATTAATCTGCTGTATCATTTTGGAAACTTGTTCCTTTTGGTACTTATAGGATCTCTCAAAAACCTAACAAAGACTGGGTTAGAGGTTAGGGCTCAAGGCAGGTAGCTGGCATCTTTGAGTAGGCTCTCAGTCTAGAGATCCCAGGAATGAGACCAAAGAAATCTAACCATTTGCCCTTCATATTGTCAACAAAACAGAAACCCAGGCAGGAGCTTGAGACAGATGGCCTGCTTAATAATGAAGTACTCACACTATAGCATATCCTATAACCCTAACACCCCAACATGGCACTCTAAGACAAGGACAGAGTGAATGACACACCAAATACACTATTCACAGACCATAGTTAGAAATAAATCCTCCACAAGCTGTTTGCTGAGACATCATATCTTCACATCATTTTAATATATAGGACTCTGCTTTCTATTTTTATTTATACAGAAATGTGTCATTATTTTAAAAAATCCCTAAGCTAACTTATCATTTTTCTTCTAGTGCTTATTTTTCAAGTACAAATAAAAACATAATCATTCCATTTCTTATGTTATCATATCTTTTCTATTACTGCTTTTGGAATTGGACTTCTTCCATTTCTTCTTATCACAAACCAGCCTCTAGTTATCTTGGCCTATTTTTTGTTAGAAATAATGTTCTTCTAAAGATGAATTCAGCTCTCAAGTAGGTTTTCCATTGGTTGGTTTTCGTTTTGTTTTTTTTTTTGCTTTTGCTATAGGGCATGCGTGCTAACCAGCGAGAGAGTAAGAAATCACTCCCTCTAACTCAGATAACTCTTCCATAGAGCTTTTAAGGTACCCTCTTTATGTAAAATTGAACAGAAACAAACAGCTTGATATAGAACAATTCTTTTTCTAAAAGTTTGAAACTTAGTTGGCAGCTCAAACATGACTTGGCAGTTGGAACCTCAATAAAATACTATTAGAGCAGGCCAACTGTGAATCAATCACTCTTGTTTTAAAAACAAGAAGAAAAAGAAAGAAAGAAAGAAACTGATAAAAAGCTTTCTTTTGAATGCATGTTTGATTTGTTTCTTTGATTATTTTTCTTTTTATTCTCCTTCAGGTTCCTTCCCTTAGGGAAATTTCATAATGACAGAAAGGGTTTTATGGGATCAGTAGTGAGTGGGTGGTTGTCAGATGGTTGTTGCAACTTCTTTTAAATGACAATCACTCCAAAAACTAGCTCTTAAAAATAACTTTTTGAAATGTTTTTAATCAAGAGGAAAAGTTAGTACAAAACTAAAAAGAATAACCACAATGCACATGTATGGACTGTTGGTTGCCATCATTTTTAAAGAATTATTTTATTTAACTTTAATTATTTATTTCTTTATTTATTTTAATTTGACCAGAAAGAAACAGAGTGAGAGAAATAGAAAAAGAAAGTGAGAAAGCAAGCTGCCAAGTC
This sequence comes from Tupaia tana, assembly GCA_026018925.1. NCBI lineage: Eukaryota > Metazoa > Chordata > Mammalia > Scandentia > Tupaiidae > Tupaia > Tupaia tana. The sequence continues at coordinate 18,249,117 of JAKSZU010000007.1, forward strand.
CAGGATTTGAACCATGGTCAGCCATGTGAGAGTCCAGCACCCTTAACCACCACGCCAGTTGCAGGCCCTGGTTCCAATTTTTAAACAAAAGGGTTGGACAATTTCAAGAGTCTCCAGTTTTTCAGTGGCATTTGTTTTAATCAATGCCTTGCTTAAAATAATTTCAATGGGTCCAGCAGATGTAGCTGGACTCCCACATGTCTGACCACAGTTTGAGTACCAGAGCTGGTGACTTGAAACTGGGCACGTGTGCGTGTGTGCCCAAAATCCCAAGAATAGAATGGAGGAGAAGGGACTGTGACATAGCCATCCCCCCAGGGTGATTTTTCCCTTTTTATCTCTCTGTTGCTCTCTGTCTCTCTGCAAGCACATGTGCCCTATAGCAAAAATTTTTCAGTAATAATAATCATAATCATAATCATAATCGTAATTTCAACATATGAAATATTCAAAACAAGCATGTGGATATTAAGAGAAAGTATTAAAAGGATTTAAAGCAGCAAGAAATAAGGAAGTAAGATAGGACAATTTAATTTGAATGTTTTTTTTTTTTTTTCAAAAAAATAGACTTATAAGATAAGATTCCTAAAAGAAAGACAGTAACAGTCACTCAAGAGAAACACTATAACATATTTGGCTATATTCTGCATATGAATTTCTTTCTGTACCACCAGTGAACAATCGTTCTATAATTTCAGTTTGCATTATATCAGAAGAGGAATCTGATGGGTTGGTGAACATCTCGCCTCTTCTATTTGAGAATACAGCACTGGGGACAGACCAGAATGCTGATGTCTACTCTCAGGTTATGGAGAGGTTTCTCATCTTCGTAGGAAGCCATCCCTGGGCAAACAACAGCCTAATCATAATCTCCCAAAACTTCACAAAATGTCATTTTTATCCAACTACAACATTGGTTAATATCTTAGAAGAAAACACAACTGCCCATTTCCTCATATTGCATTAACTTGAGTCAAAGTATGTTTCCTAAAAAATTGGTATTCTATGAGGTGGTAATAGGAATATTTTGTAAAAATAATAATAATAATAATAATGCTGGGAGACTCTGGGAGACATTGGAGTAGGCAAAGATTTCTTAAGCAAGACCCCCAAAGCTCAGACAATAATCCCCAAAATAGACAGGTGGGATTACATCAGATTAAGGAGTTTCTGTGCAGCAAAAGACACAGTAATTAGTATGAATTGACAGCCCTCAGAATGGGAAATAATTTTGTTAATTGTGCCTCAAATAAGGGACTGATAATCAGAATACATAGAGAATTCAAGCAGCTTACCTGGAAGAAAATTATTAACCTAATTAAAAGATGGAAAATGAGCTGAATAAACAACTCTCTAGAGAAGACATACTAACAGCCAAAAAGAATATGAAAAAAAATGCTCAACATCCGTCATTGTAAGGAAGATGCAGATCAAAACCACAATGAGATACCACCTAACCCCAGTCAGAATGGCAAAGATTAAAAAATAATAATAATAATAATGATAAGTGCTGGAGAGGATGTGGTGAAAGGGGGACACTCCTATACTATTGGTGGGAATGTAAATTGGTCCAGCCACTGTGGAGAACAATATGGAGGTTCCTCAAAGACCTTCAAACAGAACTACCATATGATCTAGCAATTCCACTCCTGGGTATCTACCCAGAGGATAGGAGAACACACAGTCGGAAAAGCACTTGCACAACTATTTTCATTGCAGTGTTATTCACAATTGCTAAGACATGGAACCAACCCAAATGTCTACAAACAAATGAATGAATTGAAAAATTGTATCATGTATACTCCATGGAATACTATTCAGCCAGAAAAAAGGACCCTGGAATTTGATAGAAAGTGGATGAATATGGAAGATTTGTTGCTGAGTGAAACAAGTCAGGCTATGAAAGCGAGATGTTGTATGTCTCCACTTAACATACTGACTGTCCACACTCCATGGTAGAGACTGAAAGGACTGGAAAACATAAAAGCATTAAAAATTATAGTGGACACTAGAGACAAAGTGGAAAGAGTGTGGGAGAGGAAGACCATAGGAAAGGAAATTTGGGGGGGAAATAGAAAGGTAAGACACTTGTGGGACACAGAAAAGACACTTTTATCTGTTGACAAGGATGTGTATAATAGTCTCAACTGGGCTGGACTGAGGTGTATATCATGCTGGGCAAAGTCTCTTCACAATCTAAATGATGTATAGTGATTTAATGTGTGAATAATAATTTTTAAAATTAATTAAAAAATAATTCTTTTTTAAAAAACAAAAAATTAATGCTGAAAATATGATTCATGAATATAAATAGATGTAATTTATATTTACAAGTTTATGTAGGTGCATATATTAAACAACACAATTACTAGACACCCATATTCAATAATTTTTTGTCATGTGACAAACTGCCTTAGGTAAGTGATATTACATGTAACCAAAGCCTGATAATCACACAAGCTTGAGACATGATCTGACCTATAACAACACTTACCAAGAATCCTTCATTTTAAAAACTATATTGTTATCTTTGGTGAATATTGTGCTTTCTTAAAAAATTACAATGTATTATTGTAATATTATTTGATATGCCTTGATCCTTAACCTCAATGCAAATATGCATTTCAGCTCAGCAGCCTCTGTTAGTGTTTCCTCGATATTTTATAGTTCCCAAAGATTTCCCTAGTCAGATATCTTGAAGGAATGCTTCCAGAGGTGCTACCTCTAGCTTTGAGTAAGAGGAATAAAGGGAACTTGTTCCAATCCACATCATAAGCACCTTAACCAGTCTGATAAGCCATGCAAGAAAGCAATAGCTCCATGGATTTCTACGTCTGCTTCATTCGCGGCAAATTGGACTCAGATATGCTCATAGCCTCAATGACGACTGCTCCAAACACTCAATTCTACTCTCCCAGGAAGTTTACACTACCACCTGCTCCCATTCTCCATTTCCACCTGCTGTCACCAGTCTCCTGCTGTTGCTCTTCCTTCCACTCAGCTCACTAGGTGCCCTTTTCCTTCTCACTAAGAGAAAGCGTGCAGAGATGCCTTGGGTGCAATCACAGCAGGGGAGTGTGAGTCAGGGCTAAAAGTGCAACAGCTGCCCTTCCCTTGAGCCTTTGCGGAAAATAGCTATGTACAATGGTGCCTTATGGGAGGACAGAATTGATGAGAAGGATGATGTCATCTGAACATAAATATAAAAAAGTAAAATATTCAAGAACTTGTAAAGTAACCCTGAGGAACTTAGAAAGCATAAGATTCCTATCAAAAAAAAAAAGATTCACAAAGCAAATCAAGTCAGCATCATTGGAATTGATACAAGACCGCAAATCTGAAGGCAATTCAGAAAAATGATCTCTTGAAGGAGTAAAATCATTTTTTCTTTGGGGAGCTTTTTTCTGAGAAACAATTAAATGTGCCTTCATAATAGATATTCCTCAATTCTGAAAAAACAACTCAAGCAGACTCCTTAGGTGACTTAAGTAAATATTCACACATTTCTGAGGAGGGGAGGACTGTGAAGTTATCATTAACTGAAAAACAGATGATTGAGAACAAAGATGTACTAGTTTACTAGTTTGATTGTTCTTGCGTTTTTTTCTTTTATGGGAATGCTTTTTTATTTGTTGACTTAATAAATATACATGCTTATGGCATACAAAGTGATGTTTTGATGTATATATATATATATGTATATATATATATATATACATATATATATACACACATACATACATACTTGAAGCAGTGATTAAGTAGCATAGCCAATAACCTTTAGCATTTACCTTTTCTTTGTTGTAAGAATACTAGACATCCTCCCCTTTGGCTACTTGAAATAAATATTGTATTATTGTTACCTGGGGTTACCCCCACTGTGCAGCGGAATACCGTAACTTACTCTATGCAGCCGAGTACCGTAACTTACTCTTCCTATCTGACTGTAGCATTGTACTCATGTTCCCCCTCCCTTCTGTTTTCATTGGTCTTGGGTATAACCCATGTTCTACTCTCATCTTCTGAGGTCATTTTTAATTGTTCTAGCTCATTACACTATAAGCTCAGTATAGCTATGAGACATAGGAATGTCTTTGATTCACCATGGTCTTCTCAACCCATAGAGCACAGGACCCTGCAAACAGTGGAACCTGCCCTCACATATCCCAGACCGAACAAGGATGCCGATAGAATACAATCACTGGTGCTATGAACACGACCTAGAAAGTGTAGCGCAGGACGAACCTGTCAACAGTGCTTATCATGTGAAACTCTTAGCTCTAATTAGAGACCTATTCATTAGGAATAATTTTCTTATGTGTTAAAATATGAAGAGAAAGGATGACTCTGACACAGTGAAAATGTACTGCTCAGAAGACAGATCCCATATGGTGACTATGGCTCAATTTCCCTGCCTGATCAGCTTGAAACCTGCCAGGAATACACACTGGAGTGTCCAAGATCTGCAGAGCTGGAGGACTGGAGGAAGGGGTCCCGGTGTAACCAGACCCTGAGGAAAGTGTTCCTCTCTCTCTTATGTACTCTATCATAAATAAAGAAAAATACTTTTAATGAACGAATATTATGAAAATATTTACTGTAATATTTACTAAACAATTAAAGTTTAGATTACCTTCCTCTTCCTGCATTATCTTTTTCAATAGTAATTATTTATACTCTTTTTGTACAGTAGTACCTTTTAAAGGTTACTTCAATTGTACTTGCTCAAAATAAGCCCTTTTATTCCCTTTTATTGAACTCAGAAAATGTGTATGTGCTAGGTGCAAAGGAAGGGGCACTAATTAAACCTTTACACACATATTTTGTCATGTAAAGGGCTTGATTACCAAGACAAGAAATAACAGAAGAAATACACTTGAGTGCAAATAAATACCTCCTCTTACCAACTTACAATAATTTCTAGAAATGTCTTTCACCAGAAGATATGTTTATGATAACCTGCATTACTTTATTTAAAACAACAAAACTTTAAATTTCAGATGTTGAAATGGTCCATTTACTTAATGCAAGATCCTCAGAGTTCTGTCAAAGTAGAACAGTGAAGCAGATCCCAGTTTTGCCACTTACGAATCTGGGGCATGTATTTAACCACTAAGCCTCAGTTTTCGGAGGTAAAGAACACACTTCCTTTATGAGCCATCCTTGTAGCTCAGCAGTGAAGTGCTGTGCAGAGATAGATGGATCCTACTTGGCTGACCATGGTTCAAGTTCCATCCCAGCAGCTTCATTCTTTTTTCTTTCCTTTTCTTTTTTTCTTTTTTCTTTTTCTTTTTATTTATTTTTTTTTTTTTTGCGAGGTTTTTGCTGTAGGGCGCGTGCGCTCACCAGACAGACAGAGAGAGACAGAAAGCGAGAAATCACCCCCCAGGGGGGATGGCCACGCTGCAATCCCTTCTCCTCCATTCTCCTCTCGGGATCTTGGGCACGCACGCACACGCGCCCGGCGTGAGTTTTAAGCCACCGGGTCCGGGACGCAAACTGCGGTCGACTACATGGGAGTCCAGCAACATAGCCATTACGCTAACTGTTGGTCCCCATCCCAGCAGCTTTAGAAACACCCTGGGCACACAGGACCCTCCAGAATGGAGAATAAGGGGGAAAGGGTAGTGAATGCATCCAGCCTCCTTGAGGAGTGTTTCTTCTCTCTCACGTGTGCACATACACACACCCTTTAGCAAAAAAAAAAAAAAAAAAAAAAAAAAAAAAAAAAAAAAAAAAAAGAAAGAAAAAAAAACTACTTTGAAGAAGTATTTCAGGATTAAATGACATGACACATACAAAGTGCATAGTGTTGGCATCTTTAATGTGCTCAATGAGTATTAAGTGTCTTTGATATTAATGACTGCCTTCCCACCTCTTCTACCTCGCCACTTCCTTAGACAGGTATAGCCGTAAGCACCTGACAAATATGACTCATCAAACTCTCATATTACTCTTTTCAAGTAAGTGCTATTTTGTGCCAGGTTTATACAAGGGCAACCTGGGGTGCAGAAAGACTTAATGACTTACCCAGATTTGCACAGCTGGTAAATTGCAGAACTGGAATTTAGATCCAGGCAATCACACTCCAGAACACACGCTTTTTATAATTTCACTCTAGCCATTCATGCAGCAGTTTTTAAAAGCTGGTCACTCTCCCATACTCGAAAGAAATGTACCTGTATTATTGCATTAAGTCACATTCGTGGTAAGTTTTCTAAAGAATTATAGCTTTTACCTGTGCAAGGAAAAGAAATGGCTCAATTTTCTGTGTTTAGAAAAGGATTCTGAGTCTGCCTTTTCCTTTGTGAATATCCGTTCATCCTCTATCTTGCCTTATTCAATATGCACATTTCCATGTAATTATTTCAATGCAGTGCGCTTATAATCTTCCTTAAACTGTACCTGTCATTTGATTGTTTACACAGAATGTTCTCTGAATATCATTCGGGTTATTTTCATTTCAGTATCTAGTTCAGCTTGACCCTGAAGGTTGGGGAAATGTGTCAGTGTAATTTTCCTGATAGCTTAAAATGATTTAAACAACGTAGTTGTATTCCTGGGGTGAAATACATAATCAATGAATGTATTGTCAAGATCAGGAGGATTTGAGAGACATGTTTATACAGAGAAAATTTAAGAAGAGAAAAAGGAACCTACATAACACATATCTGGTGTGTCTGTGGTTCAGTATCTTAAAGAAATAGAAATGGGATGATGGTAAACTTACTCTCTTTTCACGGAGCATTATAAAGAACTGAGAGTATTACTGATCCTTTTCTGGGTATTTACTGTGCAATGCCAAATAATTGTTACCCCATTCTATTAGGTCGTTGGGAAACTCATGACATATTTTTCTATGTTTTTCTATACAAAAATACATCATCCTTTTCCCAATGACCTAATAGATAGATTTGTAATAGAAATGTTTAATAATGGGGTCAGCCTGCAATCATGTCAGATTCTCAGATACTTCTAATGAAGGACAAAATAAAATAATGATGCTCCCCATGAAATGATGAAAATGGGCACCATTGAACTATAGATACAGACATGGTCTTATATACAAAGTAACCTATATATTAAGTTTGTTTACTACATTGACCACAAACACAGACCTTTAAAGGGGAAGACATTTTCAATTATTAATTTTGCAAATACTTCTTTAATAGCTATAATACATCAGACAAGTAAATGCTGCAGCCATCAAGGACTAGTCTGGGCTTTCAAAGTTCTTACAAGAACTGTGGAGGGACCAGCAGTTAGCGTAATGGCTATGTCACTGGACTCCCATGTAGTCGGCCACAGTTTGAGTCCCAGACCCAGTGGCTTAAACTCATGCCGGGTACGTGTGTATGCGTGCCCAAGATCTCGAGAGGAGAATGGAGGAGAAGGGATTACGGTTTGGCCATCCCCCCTGGGGGATGATTTCTCACTTTCTGTCTGTCTCTCCCTGTCTCTCTGGCGAGTGCACATGCCCTGTACCTAAAACCTCTTAAAAAATAAAATAAAATAAAGAAAATAAAGAACTGTGGAGACAGGCTTGTAAATAGACAGTCAGCAGATAGCACCACAGCAGCCAAAGAGGTTGCTCAGCTCTCATCAGAAAGGTAGAGGTCAGTGAACCAAAAAAATTGTTAAAGGCCATTGAAGGTCTCATGCTGACATGCAGAGAGTTTGGATTTTTATCCTGAAGGTTATATGAAGCCATCTAAGGATTTTAAACAAAGAAAATCTCTTTTTTAAGAATTATTTTATTTAACTTTATTTATGAATTTATTTGACGAAAGAGGGACAAAGAGAGAGAGAGGGAAAGTGAGAGAGCAAGCTGCCAGGTCTGGGACTTAAACCTCAGTTGTCCATGGGGACGTCTAGTGCCCTTAACCACCACGCCATCTGCTGGCCCCAAACAGAAGAAACCTCTTAATCAGAGGAGAATTTCAGTTAGCCTGATTTGGGGCTATGGAAGCAGACACATTTGGGTTAGGGAGGATATTGGCAGTCTGAGATGCCGTGAAGAGGGTACAGAATGAATAACCAATGCAAAACGTGAGGAGTGGCTGAACTCAGGCAGTGTCTGTAGAAACGGGCAGAAGGAGAAGGATTGCAGAACTATCTAGTGGAGATATTAGCAACACTTTGGGAGAGGCTAGAATCCAGAGATGAAGGAGAGGACAGGGACCACTGGGCAGATCTGAGGAGACACAACTAGAGTACTGGAGTCAGTTCAAAGAAAAAAGTTTAATGTAGTCCAGAACATCGGAGTTTGTGGTATCGATGAGACAACCAGTACCAAAACTTGGGCAGTAACACCTGGGTGTGTAGACCTGGTGCTCAGAAAGAATGCAAACCACAGAACGAGCTCTGGTAGTCGACCATCCATTGAGGCGATACTTGCCAACAAAGGAGCGCATAAAATTACATGGTGAAGATGAGAAGTGTGAGAAGAGAAGTACATCAGGAACCCCGTGAACCCAGTAGACCCCTGAACACTAATAATTAAAAGACAGACCAGACAGAAAAGGCAAACAATCATGAGCAGACAGCAAAAGAAACCAAAGGAAAACCAAAAGAAAATGTTGCCAAAAATGATCTCCTCGGTTGACTTCCCAGAAGAAAGCAGCAATAAATCAACAATGACAAACCTACCAGCATTTTAAGAGACACAAATAAACTAGATTTATTATTGAAAATGACTGAGCATAGCAAAGAGAATGTGTTGCAATGAATGGTCTTGTTAACCTGTATAAAGTGACTCAACGCTTTGTCAAGACATGCACTTTTTCCTTCCTGATGATGAGCATGGGTTTGTAGCAGGGCCTATTAGGGAACATACCAAACTGAGGTGTGATAAGACACCAGGGAGTGACACAACCTCCCCCGAGGACCAGGTGACCTTGGCTCACTCCCCTACAGCTGTGTCCTCACGCTACTTCCCTGCAGGAAAAACCAGATTCTAGAGACAGGGAAAAATGCCCAGTACTTATTTTCTTAGCTTTTTTTCATCTAAGAATAGAAATATGACTCGATTATGTCAATAAGCATAAAGGGAGCATTCTTTCATAAAGACTTCTCCCCATGAAGAAAAGAGAGACAAGTCTGAGGGCCCCTCTTTCCTGCAACTTTCTACCCCAGGCACTTTTAACCTGTCTTTTTTTCTTGGTTTGAAGGCAATTTTTAAAGGACATGATGTTTCAATCTGCTGCAACCATCTTGTGTCCACACATAGAGATATCACTGGGGATGACATAGGAGATTGATTGGGGCTTATGTAATGTTATTGACTACTTAAGACAAGCTTGAAACGCTAACCTCTGCACTTTCTTGTTACTTGAAAAAATATTCAAGCCACCTTTTTAAGTCAACTTCAGTCAGATATTCTGTTACTTGCAGTCAAGAGCATCCTAACTACTAATAATACATACAAATGACCTGGGTGATACTATTTAAACTAAATGAAATAAATCCAGCTGCTCCGAACAGGAATAACATAGTTTGTTACTTCTGAAAAAGTCAGACCATGCATTGTCTAACAAATATGATAATTTAATATATTTTCCTCTTACAATGACAATGCATATTTTGACAAAGGCAGTTGAAGCTTATAGTCTGAGGTATCTGTCATGCTAGTGAAAAGTTTAAGATTGATGGGTCTGGGAAATTCTGAGACAGATTTGAACTGAAATACAACAAATGAATAAGCTCTGCACATATCTGTTGTGGCGCTTCTACAAAGAACATAACGGTTGTATCAGGAGAACAAACAAGGATACAGAAGTAAATCACCCCCCCATTGGAGCCAGGTCGTTCTATTTGGATGTTTTTAAAGTTCATATGCAGGACCTTGGAATAATGAGCAGTAAAAAGTTGTGTAATAATACCCTGATAACAGTAAATAAAGCCAGAATTAAAATTAACATGGAATAAAGTCCAAATGATGACTGTTTTCAGAGACAACAACCTTCCTTCATCAGGTACCATCTAGGTAAACAACGCATAAAACAAATAGGTTCTCTGTCATTGTGCCACATTGTTAAATACTTATGGAGGAATTGTGGGCATCTTCAGGCTCCAAGGATGCCTAGGAGAATTGCTTTTTTTTTTTCCTTAAAATAAACATACTTATTCCTATAACCTACAAATTAACAAGAAGTCATCTGTTGGTGCAGAAAGAATTGGTGAGAAAGGAACTAAACCATAATCTTAGAGTCTTCAAACAGGTTCTCATAAAAGATGTTATTTTAAGTTGTTTCCGATGTTGAAGATTGCACTAAGCCAAATATATTCTTGAGATTATTAGTAAACTTTCTGAAACAATCAGGACAATCCTCCACCAAGGCTCCGTAAAGCAGTATCCCCTGAGCAGACTATAAGATCACACACAGTCTTATTTTGCTTTCCTTCAGCCCCAGCACAATCCGGTTCTCAGAACCACCAGACAAACATTATCTGCCTCACATCTTCCCAGTAATACCACCCATGTTGTCAAGGCTTTTCCCAAATGTCTGAGAATACAGCGATTGCATCACATTTTTCCATTTGTTTAAGAAATGCCTATTTTCGGGGCCAGCAGGTAGCATGGTGGTTAAGGGTGTTAGACTCCCACATGGATGACTGCGGTTCAAGTCCCAGGTCTGGCAGCTTGCTTTCTCACTTTCTCTCTCTCTCTTTTTCTCTCTGGTAAAATTTAAAAAATAATAATGAATAAATTTGAATAAAATAATTCTTTAAAAAAGAAATGCCTATTTTCATCTACTTATGAGAATCGTGTATATAGCAACAATTGCAAAAATTCTGACATAATTATTAGTGTGAACAGGAGACTGTAATGTAAATACAATGAAAGGAAAAGGTATATAATACATCTCTCTGAATGCAAACAGCGGCCATAATCCTTTCTTCCAAACAAGATGTTACTAGCTGGCCTTGTGAGAGATACGCTGGTTTTGTCTGGAATCACGGGTATTGTTACCTACTAGGCAAACTGTTTTATGAATTGCAGAAAAAATGCAATTTCTAAATGGTAGATGTGCTCCTGTATAGAGGCAGAAAGTAATGCTTCTGATTGGACATGGGGTTATAAATATAAGCTTAATATAATTCGTTCCCATGGCACAACTACATTCTGAAAAAAACTCACAGGCAGAAGTAAACACCAATTAATATTATTTTTAATGCAGGCTAATCATGGAGGTTTAATAAGGCTACCATAGTATCAAGGAAGCTGTGGCACTGTCATTTCAAATACCAGCTCTACAAATTCTTAGCTGGACAAACAAAAGTTCAAAGCATCATTTGATGCCAAGTGCCAGAAAATCCTTCAAAATCCTCCATTATAGTAAAGATGTTACTGATAACAATCCTTACTTTGATGGCAGTGACTTGTAAAGCTCCCTTCCCCAGGTCACTACATCAAGAAGTCTCCCCTCATATTTTTTGAGCATCTTTATGTTTAATTCTTTAATTCAGCCCTTTCAATGATATTTTTTGGGGGGGAACGGGAGAGGTTTTTGCTACAGGGCACGTGCGCTCGCCAGAAAGACAGAGAGAGACAGAGAGACAGAAAGCAAGAAATCACACCTCAGGGGGCATGGCCATGCCGCAATCCCTTCTTCTCCATTCTCTTCTAGGGATCTTGGGCATGCATGCACACGTGCCTGGTGTGAGTTTAAGCCACCAGGTCCAGGACTTGAACCATCGTCGACTACATGGGAGTTTAGCGACATAGCCAATACGCTAACTTCTGGTCCCTTGATGATAATTTTCACAGGTATTTCTTGATGATATATTAGGATAATCAGGCACTGTCAACTTTCCACTTAAGACCTGATTAACTGGAGATATTTGGTTTGTGATTTGCCTTTTTGATGTAAAGAAGACTGGAACTGACCACATCACTTGTTTGAAATTTTTCCTAGCAGCCTGGGAAGAGTCATGCCAGTTAATAGGCATTTAATCTTGCTAAAGCAGACCACTTCAGTGCAGTGCTGTGAGACACACTCTACATCCTGACTGTGGCACAATTGTCAAGTGAATGATTACAAAGCCTTCTTCTCTTAAAGTTAAACTCAGACATTCTTTCCTGCTGACTCTGAGTCTTTCTCTTAATTACCAACCTAAGATTTTCCTGGTTTTTTTTTAAAAGAATTATTTTATTTAACTTTATTTACTTATTTATTTTAATTTTAACAGAAAGCGACAGAGAGAAAGAGCGAGAGAGAGGGAAAGTGAGAAAGCAAGCCACCAGGCCAGGGACTCTAACCACAGTCAGCCATGTGAGAGTCCAGTGCCCTTAACCACCATGCCACCTGTCAGCCCCAACCTAATATTTTTCTAAACTGCCTAGAACCTATACGCCTCTCTTCTAGATGGCCCATCTTTTTGAGCCAGGCAAGAGTGAAAACTCCATGTGCTGATCACAGTTTTGTTAGTATCTTCTCTCTCAGAACTAAATAAATGAACTTCTGTATCTGGGCACCCCTCCCCCAGGCACTTTCTCAAGGCCACCAGAGATGTTTCCAGGACATGATGACTCATAATTTTAGTGTGAATAAATCTTTCTAGTTATTTTTTACAGAGTTTGGTTATGTCTGTCGACAGTGGGTATACTGAGCTTCCAGAAGTCTAAAACTATTGTTGTCCACAACCAAAGCTGTGTTCTAAAAGAAGAACACGACTGATGGGATATTGAAAGGCTTTATGCTTTCTCCTCAGGTGTGGCTAAAATCCGTCTCTGTAGCAATATTTAGCTTACATTACTTTCAGGAAGGTAGTTTTTGCAGAATTTTTTAAGCAAAAATATATTATCTTAGGCTATATTAATGTCTTGACTGATCAGAGTCCCTAAGAACTAGTTAATTTAATGAGCACATCCTGAGGAAAACTTCGAGTTGCTTTGCGTCTAACCCGCGGTACGTATGCTGCAGTTATGTGTCAGTTTAAACCTGTTTACTCTTAAAACTAACCTGCATTTGAATAAATATAATAGCCCATACCCCCTAATTTTCTCTTACAGGGAAATAAATACAATTCAAATCCCAGAACTATCTTGATTATCTTTTGGGTTTTTTAATGATGAAAAGGATTAAGCAAAATTTACATTAAATACTGTTAATCAATAGTTTTCCTGAATCCATTCACTAATATATTACTAATATATATGAATAGAAGTGACTAAAATCAGCCTGAAAGGTTTGTAAATGTGAACTTTTGAGTTCATTTGTTATTATTCTCTCTTGTATCAAAACACGTTAAGTAAGCCTATATGTGTCTATTCATTATCTAGTTTTCAAATATGGATATGTGCTATAGAAATAATATTTGAAAAATATCAAAAAATTTCCCCCATTCCAGCCAGAATCACACATAACCTCTAGAACTGTGAATTTTTTTTGAACAAGAATATACATAAAATGAGTCATTTATACATTTTGACAAACAACATAAAGACCCTGAGGCACAAAGTGAGGCCAAAATCTTGAAAGGAAACTTTGTTGAAAGGAACAGTGGTTATAAATGACAAAACCTTCTTTTATATGTCAAGTCAAGATGAATGAATGAGCCAGAAGCTCTGCTTCACGTTGAGTCTCTCCAATGGGACCCTGTCATGGTGCCCTTGTGCCAGCACAGGGGAATCACTCATGGTAAAATAAGAATGTTTATGACCTCATTAGCCAGGGAGGAGGCATGAGGGAATACCATCCAGTTCCTCATGGCTTATGAGCAGCATGGAAGGAATCATGACCTTCCCAAGTGTCCTGCCCCCTATAAAAACTCAGATGAATGGTGAAAGTGCTAACTGTGTGCTTGGAGGTGTGCCTTGAGAAATGGGAAGGATCTGAGAACTTGTTTTACTAGCAAACTAATAATTAGAACTGTCATTGTTTCATTGTTTCAGACACCGGAAGAAAAAGTCAGATTCCAGGGACAGAGATGGCAGTTTGTTATGAGTCACAGCAATAACAGTAGCCTACATATCAGTATTTCTTGGGCTGGTTCTCCAAGCCTCAGTCCCAGGAAAACACAGAGTAGACCAAATGACAACTCCAGGCAGCCTAAGGAAGTCTATTTCATGATGGGCAGTAAACATGTCTGCTTTTTGCTCCAGAGGGAAACAGTGTCTCTATAAAGGCTATTAGGTCCTTGCTCATCAGACATGCAGAAATGCCAAAGACCAACTGGGAATTGACTCCCAACAGAGTAAAATAAGCAACTAGTTGGGTGATGTAATAAATATCAACAGAACAGGAAGAGTCTGACAATCAGCCCTCCATGGATCTTCAGAGTTGCCGAGAGCTGAGTTAGGGGCCCAGTTTAAGTACCTGGAGGAATCACCATATGTTGCTCATGCCCTGAGAATGGAATACCACACACAGCCTTCTCCATGGTGCTGTCAGAGGCCATAGCAGAGACAGCAGGATGAGACCACTCCATCGGAGTAGAGAATTCACGGGATGAACACATGGGAATCTCTGTGATCTCCTACACCCAACGTCATTCTAGCAAGGAAGAAGAAGAGAGCTGCAAGAGCTGGCCCAATGGCAGAACGGTGAATCCCAGTACATAGGGAGCCAGACCCCAGAGCCACACGGCCCACTGTGATTCAAGTCCCAGCCCCAGAGATCCAAAAGTATGCCAGGTATGTGTACGTGCCTGTCCAAAATTCTGACACAATGAAGAAATACAGAAGGGATTCCACCAAGACGATGTCGTTAGAAACTGCATTCTCTCTCTGTCTCTGTCTCTCCATCTCATGAGTAAATTCACCCTCTGATAATTCAGAGAAAGAGAGAGCGAGCCAACAAAAGAAAGAGAAGAAACTTACTTGGCAGGACATTAAACAATGAATCGGTTATTTATTCCATTAATGCTGAGTGGCAGAACAACTGGGTTACCGTTAATTGGTAGGCTAAATTCCACAGCTGGATACGCCCAGTTCAGCTTCGATGGAAATTGAGATGCCTGAGCAAGATGACACAAGTGAGAGACAGTTACTGTGTCTTGCCTGACTGTGGAGTGCAAATGTTAGCCCAATACTTACGTATTAAGTTTGTACTTTATTATCTAGTATATCACAAATGACAGGATATTTTTATCACATCATTATGTTTTTAAAGGTATTTTTTGGATATGTAAAAATCTTACTTTATGTAGTAGTCTCATAAAATATAAAAATATTATAGATTAAGGGGAAAAAAGACCAACTGTAGGTCTTTTGAAGAGTGTAGTTGAATTTACGAATGATTCTACAAATCGACTAAGAGAAATAAGGAATTTTTCAGCTACAACCATAACCTTTTGAAGTTAATGTCAAGAACACAAACATATCCTTTCATAAAACATCCCTTGGAGCCACTATCACAGGCATAACCATAATTTGGCAGACCATTAATCTGATCATAGCTTCTAGTATTCTCTACTAATTCTAATATTCAATCATTTAATAGTCATTCTCTGACCTTTCTATAAAACTTTCCACATCCTTAGTTGAAGCCAGAACTTCAGACTCTGTAAGTGGATACACATTTGCAAGTATTACTTTGGAGTGTCTGTATGCAGCCTTCAGGTTAATACACATTCATGTCAGCTGCAGTAATATAAATAAATCTGCCACAGAAATCCAAAGACCTGGGACTGAATTCTGGCTCTGCCACTTGCTGGTTTTGTGATTTTTAGACAAATGACAGTTTCCATGTCCCTCAATTTTTTTCATCTTTACAACCAAGAAGATAATTTATCACAAAAACTGGTGTCATATTAGTCACAATTACTGAAACAAAGAATTATGCTTGTAAAATTAGTATTTTGCACAAACATACATTTCTACCCTAAATTCTCTGTGAAAGAGAAGCAAACTGTTACTCAGAGCTATTTACACAGACAAATTCTACTTCCTAAGTAGGTGGCACTATTTTTCTCTAGAGCAAATGCCTCTTGACTTCATTAAAACTATGAGTGGTTGCTTTGTGTTCAAAGATAATGTGAACATTATCAATCTGGAAGGCACAGAAATAAAATAAGGAGAAGTAAAATTGAGAGATGCACTAAATAAAGGGAATTTGGATTTTCTTACAAGAGCTTCAGAGAAAGAGACAAGGGAATTGGAGAGCAGAAGAAAAAAAAAATGAAAGAAAGAAAGGATCCTAGCAAGATGGCCAGAAACAGGTTCTACATGGTAAGAAAGATGTCCAGGGAATAGTGCCGAAAAGTATATTCAGTGAACATCGATTATTCAGTTTTAACTTTAGTTGTTGTATAATGCATCACCCACCTAGGCCCAAAATTTTATTAAAAATCACTACGGACTCTATTGTATATGTAATCATCTGGATGAAGAAAGAATCTGGGTTATGGTCAATGATGGAAAGAAGGAATTACCTGCAATGGGCAAGACCTTGGGCAAAGGGAAAGGGAAAGCAAAGATAAACTCTATGAAAAAAAAAAGAACTCTTCCAAAGCTCTCACAACTTTTGGAAGAGCCCCTGAATTTCTGCTTTTTATGAAATGAAGGTTGAGTCATTTTATTTAAATCAAAAGACAAAGTGGCTTGGGACATCCTGCTACTTAACAAGTAATGTTCCTCAATATGACCACAAAACAGAGTGGAAAAGCCTAAGAAAAGTTAGGAAAATCAATATACCAATAGCCAGACATTTGCAATCATTCCTAATCTATAGCCCCCTCAAGTTCCTATTTACAAATATTGATTTTTACGGACACTAAAGGTTACATAATTACTGTATATACCTAACTCCTCCAATGACTCATTTCATCAAAATGTGAAAGTTGATGACTTCTAAGGCATTGGAACAGCATCACGAATTT
Organism: Tupaia tana; assembly: GCA_026018925.1. Taxonomy (NCBI): domain Eukaryota; kingdom Metazoa; phylum Chordata; class Mammalia; order Scandentia; family Tupaiidae; genus Tupaia; species Tupaia tana. Next base: position 18,265,941 of record JAKSZU010000007.1, read on the forward strand.
TTTTTATGGAAAATGCTGAAACCTAGAAAAATACATATGCATATTAATTAATGTTCACCTTTGTCTATTTTTTTTTTCATTTTATTTTGCAAAGTCTTGCTGGCAGGCAGTAACAGAGCTCTGCTGCTGGGACACAGGGTTCATTCATTCAATGCCTTTGAGAGGACAGGCTGCTGAGAAACAGTTCCAATGACCTGCCCAGTGAGTCTTCGCTATATATTTTTTTTCCTGACTGTTGCTATAGTAACTAAGGGACATGAATTCAATAACAAAATCACTAATGTCTCCTTGCAAAGCATTTCTTAAACTTTCAATTTGTAATAACATGTATCCAAGGTTACTTTGGATACAATCTTTCCCAATGTCCCCTATTTTACTGTTGAGATGTTGATTCCTGCTTCTTCGTATTTCTATTAATATATCAGCCATTATAGAAAAAAATTGCCCTTATCATCCCAGGAACTTAGTGTATTCAATGTTCAAAAAATCAATAAGTTAGCCATTACTATGTAGGAAAAAAAGAAGAGAAGAACAAAAGAAGAAAATGTGGTACATGACATAATGTGACACTCTATTTAGAGCCCAACTTAGGGCAAACTTTCTATATTTTATATAAGCAAAGAAATAGTACTCTTCACCTTTCTAAACCAAAACCAGATTATATAATTACAGAAAATAAAGATGCATAATTTCCCACTCTTGTGTGTCTTTATATGATTGTTATCATGTGTCCATTGCAAACCCTGTGCTGTTTCATTGTCCTCCAAAAATCCCACCTTAGTTTTCTCTTTATGTGATATCACTGGATGATAATTGTTCACACTTTAATAAGATCTAAGATATGTCAATATTCACTCTAGGTGACTTACATATATTAGCTTATTTAAATATTAAATTATTTAATCCTTGCAACATCTAGGAAGAAATTCTAGAAATTCAAATGTCTACATGAAAGACTGGAAATTAGATCTTTAACTTGAAGATAAATGAGAGTGGAGCAAGACTAACTTTGCAAATATTATTGTGCCATGTTTTGCAGAAGAGGAAACTAAGACAATGAGGTTGACCTTCCAAATATTTTAATCTAGGCAACACTAGCCACTATAAAAAATTAATTCCTGGCCAGCAGGTGGCATGGTGGTTAAGAGCACTGGACTCCCATATGGCCGACCATGATTTGAGTCGCAGAACTGGAAGCTTGCTTTCTCAATCTCTCTCTCTCTCTCTCTCTCTCTCTCTCTCTCTCTCTCTCTCTCTCTCTCAGTACCTCTTGGGTCAAATGAAAATAAATAAAGTTAAATAAAATAATTATTTTTAAAAATAATTAATTCCAGGGACAAGTAGATGGTAGAATGGTTACATAGCTGGACTCCCACATAGTCAACCACAATTCGAGTCTCAGCCCTGGCTGCTTAAAAATCATGCTGCGTGTGTGTGTGTGTGTATGTGTGTGTGTGCCCAAAAGTTGAAGAGGAGAATGGAGGAGAAGGGATTTGTGGAATGAACATCCCCCCTGGGGGATGATTTCTCACTTTTTGTCTCTCTTTGTCTCTCCAGCAAGCGCACGTACCCCACAGCAAAATTGTGTCTAAAAAATATATAAATAATTCCAAAAACAAGGCAGGATGGCACACACCTGTAGTCCCAGCTCCTTGGACAGCTAAGGCAGAAGGATCACGACACAATGAAATCTTGTCTCAAACACCACACACACACACACCACTCCGACACACATATACATATACAAAGACCTAATTCCAAAGGTATAAATGCCCCAACAATAGAATTGTATTTTTTGTTCATGTAAAGTCCAAGGTAGGTGTTTGATTGGTTGGCAGCTTTATTCCAAGAGCTGACATTGGGCACCCAGAATCCTTCTATCTGGTGGTTCTGACTTCATCAGTGCAGAATGAAGATTGCAGGATGTATTTATTTCCTATTCCTGCTGTGACAATCAATTTTGCTTGACCATCAATCTAAAAGATTATATTATGGTTTAGATCATGGCTTGTCCCCCAAAGTTTCATGTTTTGGAATTTGATGTTGAGAGGCAGTAATACCTAGTAGGTAGTGATTGGTTTATGGTGATTGTACCATGAATAACTTAAAGATGTCTCAGGAGACTCGGTGAGTTTTAGATCTTGTAAGAAGGAGTTCATTTTCATGAGAGCTGTTATTATAAAAGAGAGTGAGAAAGGTGCTCTTTCTCTTGGTTTTTGCAAATGCTAGGCATGTTGTAGGCTAGTCTCATCCCAGGCCTATGCCTCAGACTCTCCATCTATCATAATTGTGAGTTAGTAAATCTTTTTTTTTAAATAAATTACTCACTCTCAGTTAACTCTGTTTGCGACCCAGTAATGGACTGAAGTGGCTTAAAGTAACCCTAGTACATTATCTTAAAGAACTGATAAGTACATGAGACTGACCTGGTGAAATAGCATTTTAGGACTTTTGACTAAAACATTGCTGATTTTCTTCTAGGCTTTGTTTTCCAGTTTTAAGGATTTTTGTTCTGTCTTTAGCTGCCGGTAGGTTCATGTACCTACTATTTGAACAGAATCCTAACCTGATTCCTGGCTTTAAGTTTTAAGCAAATTTCCTTAGTATTTCTTTGATTTATTAAAGCTAAAACTGCTTCTCTTGAAATTAAAAAATATATTTTAAAATACCTACTTAAAGACCTTAGTAAGCTTTTTAGCATCAACTAGGTGCTACCTTATAGTACAGTCATTCTACTCAGAGTTTCACCTCTAAAGTCAGACATATTCACTATATATGTACATACCAGCTAAACTTGCTGTTGAAAGTAGTTAGATTACTTAATAAATTTTGTGAATGTATAAACTATGGGAGGAAAAAGGAATGGAAAACAACTGTAGACACCTAAGATAGTGTGAGAGGAGGGTAGGAAATAGCAGAGGGTGAGAAATAGTGGTAAAATATATACATATACATGTGTGTGTGTGTGTGTGTGTGTATATATATATACATATATATATATATGAAAATAAAACTGGAAAATAAATGACAATAACATGTATGATTATGGGGCGTGGTGGCGCCCGCCCTATGGCAAAAACCTATGGAGGCTGGAGGATTGCGGCAACATGTATGATTATGCCACTATGCAGTATATTTTGTGTGGGAAATCACATTTTTTGTGCGGTGACAATGCTCAGGGAGTGAATATAAATTAATTATCAGAAGAAAATTATAGTGCATTTGTAACTAGATTCTAGCTTTGTCCATAGTTTCAGTTTAAGGTATTTTGTGAATCAATAAAATGTGGGAAAAATGTAAAAAATAAAATAAAATTTTTAAAAAAGAATTGTAGATCAGACATCAGACCCAGGTTTTCTGGGCAATAACCGTGGAGTTGGCAGGGCCACGTTCCTTTCTGCAGACTCCAGGGAAGAATACATTTTTTTTTCCCATTTGCAGCTTCTAAAGGCACCTTCCCTTGGCTCATGCTGCCTTATATGTTAAAGTCATCAATATCAGGTATGTCTTTCTCATGCTGCCATCTCTCTGGGACTCTCCTACTCTGTCTTCTAGTTTTAAAGACCCTAATCAGACACTGGGCAGACCATTAAGGAATATATATTACCCCAAATGCTGACTATGAAGGACTTCTTAACAGAAGAAATATATATCAAAAATCAAATAACAGCTTGCTGTCTCCCAGATAGTCACTTGGGAACTATGGTCTTGCTCACCTTAATGCAGACCATGATTGAAGCTCATGTCGATGTCAAGACTACTGACAGTTATTTGCTTCGTCTCTTCTGTGTAGGGTTTACTAAAAAATGCAGCAATCGGATATGGAAGACCTTTTATGCCCAACACTAGCAGGTCTGCCAAATCTGGAAGAAGATGATGAGAATTATGACTCAGGAGGTACAGACAAATGACTTGAAAGAAGTGGTTAATAAACTGATCCCAGACAGCATTGAAAAAGACATAGAAAAGCTTTGCCAATCCATCTACATGCTCCATGATGTCTTCGTCAGAAAAGTAAAAATGCTGAAGAAGCCCAAGTTTAAATTGGGAAAACTCATGGAGCTTCATGGTGAAGGTAGTAGCTCTGGAAAAGCTACTGGGGATAAGACGGGTGTCAAAGTTGAATGAGCTGATGGATATGAACCACCAGTCCAAAAATCTGTTTAAAGTTCAGACTTTTAGTAGTGACAAATAAAAAGTCCTATGTGTGACAAAAAAAAAAAAAAAAAAAAAAAAAAAAAAAACCTCTAGGAAAGTTTATTGTAGAGATTATGAAATTTGAGTTTATTTTTAATGTTTCTTCATCTTCCTTTTCTTAAGGTTTTAGTTTATGAATCACTATACAGCATCTTTATATACTTCTCTAACTTATCTCAGTGTCTATAATAGTCCATTGAATTTGAATGATTATGAATTTCGTTTTTAATAGGTTTTTTCTGTTTTCTGAAATTATTTCAAAAGACTCATTATTAATTAGAACAATTACACTGCATTAGCAGTACTCTAAATAAATTCAAGAGAGCTTTCTTTATATGGCCATACCTAGTAAATTACAGAATCCCGCAGAATGAAACTTTGACCTTGGAAGTTATACCTACTTCCTACTTGCTAAGCTTGGAAAACTTATCTTATGGGTGTGACAAAGTCCTTCCACCTAAATATCTCAGTAATATTTCTTTTAAAAATACTCAAAATGTTCAGATACTCACTACATATGTCTCAATCCTTTACTAACCTGAAAATCCTGAGAGACTCAGAATTTTAGTGTTGTTAGTTTGAGAACTGGGGAAATCAATAGAGTAAAAAGAATTCAGTTGGTTTCTTCTCAAAAAAAAGAAAAATCTTTTCTTTGTTATTAAAACTGTCAAATTAAAATTTAGAGTACCATTTTTGAGAAATGAACATTTATATACAATGTGACATTTGTATTATTAATAATAAATATTCAACTGCTTACCATGCAGTTGGTCAAACTGGTGTAATCTGCATACTTGAGAAAAATTTACTTATGTGACAAATATTTATTTGGTGTCTATTATGGGTTAAGCAGTGTATTAGTTTGATAAAGTTTTCAAAGTTTTCCAAACACACAGCTCTCAAAGAATTACAGGAAAGATCATACATATGATGAATGGCACCAGAGTGAGGCAAATTGAAGAGATGGGAGTGGATGGGAATCACATCTGACTGTGGGATAGTTAGAACAGAGATCCAAGGATAGACTTTAATGGCCCTGAGTCCATGCTAAGAGTAGACTGACTGACTACTCTGCTGGATGTCAGGCCAGCTTAAAATTGAATGATACAGCAGAGGTTTCTTGTCCTCTCCCCATCTGGCTTTCAGAGCTTACACTCCAGACCTGCAAACTACACTCTCTAATTATACAATTAGACAGAGTGCTCTTCATTGCTGTTGACATTCTAGCTCCTGAAAAGCACAAAAGTTCTGTAATATCATATGCTAGCTGCCCTTTTTTTAATTCTCTCCACCAAATTAAATTGGAAAAAAAATAAAACTTGCTCTGTCAGACTCTGACACACACAGGAGAATTGCAACCATTTCTATGTGATCTTGGAAGTATTGTGTGCATAACAGCATCTACTGATGACAATGCTTGAACATTTATTTTTCTCTGTCATTTTCATTTTATCAGAATTAATCATAATATAAATGTCTAATTTTTACTGTAAAATCATTGTTAGGAAATAAAAATATACTAAACACCCCAGTAGAAAGTGATTAAAAGTAATTAGAGTAAGGTGCTTAACTTTTATTGTCCTTATGTTAGGAGGAAAATAACAGCATTTTAGAAGGAAGATTGGAAATGCATAAGAATTGTTCTTGTCCAAGGCAACCAGAACCAGCAGCTGTTCAATCAAAAAGGCAAGTTTTCCTGGGCAATCATAAAAATGACATATAGTCACCTTCAACAAGTATTTTAATTTAGATCATTTAAATGTATACTTATTTACTAATCTTTTTTAACTTCAGACTAGGTCTTTTTTTGGATACAGATCCACTGGTTATATTTTGTCTTTACATTTAGCATGCTTCAAAGATTTTTTTTTCAAGAACTACAACCTAAAATTATATCTGAAATGATATGACTATATATCCTTCCTAGTTTTTACAGAGGTGTTACCCAAAGCTAATTTGAAAGCAATTTCTAGCAATTTTCTTTCACAATATTTTTCTGAAAGAGTGCATTTAATTTTTCCAGAAAAATAAAAACCCTCTTGATTCTGACTCTTCATTAGGCAAGTTTATAGTGTCTTAGTAAATGACCTAATTTCTGTACTTACTATAGAATAAGCAGATTTTGGAGCAAATGAACCTGAGTTTCAGCAAGCAAGCAAGCAACTCAAATGAAGAAAACAGAAGTGTACAAGCATGCAAAAGGGAGACCCATAGACTGTGGCACAGGTATATATTCTAGGCAAAAGATAGAGTGTCAATTCATCTCCGGAATACTTTAAGAAGCATTTGCCTAAAGATCTTCAATTAATGTTGAAGAATAAAAATGCAGCATTCTCATCCCCAAAAGGATTTTCAGAATATTTTTAACTCTCTGTAAATCAAATAGAAAAGAACAGTACCTGTCAACAATCAAGACTGATACCTGACCTCAAACACCTGAAGTTTTTCTCCCAAGTCAGGAGTGAAAGAGTAATATTCATTCATTCATTCATTCATTCACTCACTTATATTTTGAAAAACGCTTTTGAACATCTGTTATGCACTAAATATTGTGAGGAACTGGAGTTACAGAAGTGAATAAAATAAGCTCCTTCCCTCAAGAAAGTCATAAATGTCAAAGGAGATAGACAATTAAATAGTCATAAAACAGTACATGAGATCTATGATTAAAATACAACCCCTAAAAGGTCAAATTCAAGTAGCATATTTTACAGCTGAAAATTTCTTAGAGAACAGTGAATTTCTAGTATTCTCTTCAACAGTAAAGTAATATACTAGATTTATGAAAATTTCAAAGACTTTCATCTTAATGGAAACTGAGAATTATGACCTAGAAACTGAAGAGAAATTGAGATACATCTCAGAGACTAGAAGCAAATGATGATGAGAAATGAAGCCACAGAGTCAGATAGGGACATTTCTGACAATTTATAAAGCAGGAATTTTATAGTCTATAAAGTAGATAACTAAAGATATTTGCAAGATAAAAATCAGAGGAATTGTATACCATTAAAAGTGTTGAATTCTTACAGGTTTGTTGATATATTTTTACAAAACAATTATTATGTTATGCTACCAACTTATTGAGCCATGAGTCTGTGAGTTCTAATAACATTCACCTTTTTTGAGAAAGAGAGATTTTTGCTATAGGCCACATGCACTCACCAGAGACACAGAGAGACAGAAGCAAGAAATCACCCCCACCTCATGCGGGATAGCCACACCACAGTCTCTTCTCCATTCTCCTCTCAGGATTTAGGGTACATGCGCTTGGCATGAGATCTAAGCCACCAGGTTTGGAGCTTGAACCATGGTTGACTATGTGGGAGTCCCGCCACATAAACATTATGCCATCTGCTGGCCCCTCAACTTTTATTTTTAATTGTTTGATTTCCTGGTGCCTAAAATAGGCCTAACCCAAGGTCAGTGCACAAAGGAAGTTTGAAAAGTGAGTGAATAAATAAATAGTGAAATATTTGAAATTAGATATTGAAATGTCAGCCGCATTGATCTTCCTCCCAGTCTTGAGCTGAGTCTAAAGCGTATATATGATTTTACTAGCCCAAGAAGAGATAAGCATATACAAAAATCTGAAACCATCTATAAGAAAAACATATTTCTGGAAAGACAAAACATGTAGTGTGATTATTGCCTAGGTTATATGTTGAGTTGGTTTGGTTGTCAGGTGATAAACTAGAGATATTTTGAGGCAATTGGTAGAGTATTACAAATCAAACTATCATACCTGTAGGCCATGGATCAATAAAATGTTTAAATAGAGGAGGCAAAATTAAATATTACCTCAGAAAGATCATTCTGTCAGTATTTTGGAGAATTAACTGGAATGGAAAGAGACCAGAACAAATCTACCAGTAGAATTAGTGTTACAATGAATAACAGAGAAATTTAGTACCTTAAGAATCATATGACTCTGATCTTCTTTTTATTAAAAGTAGGAGAGAAAGAGACAAATTAGTGTAATCATTTTAGTGAAAGGATACATACATTTAAGATAAGGAAAACTGAGAGGAGAAATAATGAGCTAATTTTTAACATAAGCAGTTTAAGTTGTTGTCCACAGTTCATCCATGTAATATGGTATCATGGCATGGTTGATTCATCATTTGATTCAGCAACTATTTATTGAGCAGACCATTTTGTTATTTTCAAGATGCAGAGACCTGGGGACTTAAGACAGAAAAGCTAGAGTCTTTTGCTTCAATGAATTCACATAGGGAAACAAATATGAAAATAAACAATGATTATATATCATGAGTAAGTGCCAGCTTCATTATGGTCTCAAAAAGTGTAGACTTGGGGCTGCTGAAAAGTCTTGAATCAGGTGTCCAAAAAGGGAATATTGACAGTAAGACTTGAAATAAATGCACTTATTTCTTAGGTGGGGAAGTGGGTATGAGGGCCTTCTGGGAGAAGGCTGAGCCTGAGTTGTTCTGCTCAGCTGGTGATGGAACAGAGCACAGGAAGAAGCTCCTGGGGTGAAAGGGCCTGATCATAGTGCCCTCGCAGTGCTCTGAGAGTTTACATTCTATCAGATGACGAAGTACAACAGGAGAAATTGGAGAAGGAAAATTATATGATCCACAGTTGCACACTAAAAGGAACATTTTGTTGATGACAAAGATATGATTGCAAGAAAATGAGAGACTTCTGTCTATATATGTGTGCCATATCTATAAAGATGTAGATAGATAGACAGACTCATAGATAATCTGTACTATATAGTGGCAGGGGAGGGTAGAGGTGAGGCCTGGAAGAATTTAAGGTTAACTGACCTGTACTCGTGATGATTAAAGCAAATGAAAGAGAGAGTACAATCTTTGTTTTCAGATCTAGGGATTTAGGAGCTGGGTGGATTCTCATGCCATGTCACCCGAAGAGGAAAGATCTCTAGGATAAAGTAACTTGTAGACTTCTTTCGTCAAAACAAGAAATGAATACAAAATGTACTAGAAACATAATACTCTCTGAAGGATGCTGAATCAAGTGTCCAAATCTATGACTGAGATACCAGGACGAATCATTTAATGATGAATCGGAATTTAAAATGTAATTTCGATAGCAAAATGATGTATTATTTTATATCTGACAAGTCTTTATTGGACCAGCTGTCCTAAAAATCAATACACTGGCAGTTGGCATTGCAGACTTACCCATCTGTTTTCGTCCAGATCTGCCTGCTAGTTTTTCCCCATAAAATTTCATTGCCCATTTTCAGTTTTTGTGAAATCTGTTCTCCTGTCATGATGCCATACATCGACTTGCTCCTGTCTTGCCCTTGATGTATATTCTTGGCAGAAGAACTGCTTAGAATGTCTACATATACAAAAGAGACTCAGGACAGCAAATCACTTCGGAGTGGTAGGATAAGTGATTAGCAGTGACATTCACGGTACATATGAAGTTTAAGCATTGTATTTGAAGGGAAGAAGACAGTGTGCTATAATTTCACTAAATTTCAATTGTAAGCTTTTTATTTCCGACAACTCACAGAATAAAATGACTAGGAAATGGCAGATTTTAAAATAATTTTCATGAGTGTTTCTAAATCATCTTTCATGAGGCACAAGATAATTTTCCTCAAAATACTTAATTTCCTCAAGCACATTTCATTCTCCTTCATGTATTTTTTTATGTTCTTTGTATTGTAATTTCTGGTTTACGTATAATTGTTCCACATCTTTCGTGGACACTTTGTTATTTCAGTAACCAGTGCATAGGAGATGCGTGATGGCTAATACTAAAGAAAGAACAGGGAAGGAAAGAAGGAAGGCAAGGGGAGGGGAGAGAAAGGGAGGAGATGGGAGAGGTGGGAAGGGGAAGAGAAAAAATATTCTAAATCTTTCATAAAATGTTGGTCATAGCTAATTACAGCTCATTTTGGAAATCATTTATAATGACACTTTCAAGAAATGGTATGGCTTGACAAAAAAATTCCATTTGGGGATCTTCAAATGACTAATAGGTTGATAAATATCTGAGAATCGGTCCTCTATATTGCTTTACTTCACATGAATGTTTTAAAATAGTAGGAGAGATAAAAGTGGTTTTATTTTTTTAACTGAAGTTTTGTTTTTTCTTTATTTGGACAGGTTTTCGCCATAGGGCGCGTGCGCTCGCCAGACAGAGAGAGACAGAGAGATAGAAAGCAAGAAATCACCCCCCAGGGGGGATGGCCACGCCGCAATCCCTTCTCCTCCATTCTCCTCTCGAGATCTTGGGCACGCACGCACACGCACCCGGCGTGAGTTTAAGCCGCCGGGTCTGGGACGCGAACCATGGTCGACTACGTGGGAGTCCAGCGACATAGCCATTACGCTAACTGCTGGTCCCTAACTGAAGTTTTGAAAAACTACTTTTGGAATTAAAATTAGTACTTGTTAGAATTCTTTTGTTTCAGGGGATTTCTTTTTTCTTTTTTTTAATTTTTACAATTTTGCTAGAGAGTGTGTGTGCTTGCCAGGGAGAAAGAAAGAGAGAGGGGAAAGAGAGAAAGCATCCCCATAGAGGGCGGTCATGCCGCAACCCTTTCTTCTCCCTTTCTCCCTCCTTCGGGGATTTTAGGCATGCGTGAACATGTACCCAATATGTTCTTCAAGCTGCCAGGTCCAGTTGGTCATGTGGGATACAGCCATTTTAACTACCACCCCACAGGTTGGCCCAAAGAAATTTCTTTAAAGTTGAACACAAAGGCAAACCATCTTGTGTTTATCCTAGACTCTATGGAGTCATGACTTATTTCAAATTAAAAACTAAACTAAATTTAAATGTTTTCAGAAGTAGAACAGAATCTATTATAATTTTATTAAATGCATATATTATAAAGTGGTTGTCGTTAATAATTAATTATCATTAAAACTTTAACACCATCACTCACATTGCCATTTAACAAGTTCTAAACTAATTATTTTATTTAACTTTATTTAAATTTGACTGAAGAGGGACAAAGTAAGAGAGAGAGAGAGAGAGAGAGAGAGAGAGAGGGAGGGAGGGAGGGAGGGAGGGAGGGAGAGGGAGAGAGGAGAGAGACGGAAAGTGAGAAAGCAAGCAGCCAGATCCAGGACTTGAACTGTGGCTGGTCATGCAGAAGTCCAATGCCCTTAACCATCATGCCATCTACTGGCCTCCTAACATTATTTTTTAACTTTATTTGTTTCTCCTATGAAAGGTGAGGGTAGGGGGGCACTCCCATGAGAGTCTGCAAGCCACAATCCATTCCTAGCCTCAGTTAGCCAGGGTCACAGGGGGCTGATATACAGGAAGATCTCAGGAAACAAACCAAGCACCTTATATAGTCACACCTGACCAACCAGTTCCAAAATTCTAATTCATTACAGGAGTTATCGCTTTCTTTCTGTCCCTTTTTCCATTCCTCACTCCCTGCTTTCCTCTACTCTCTCAGATTTGTTATTTAACCAAAGTGTATTTTGCTTTTCCACTGTTTAATATTACTAAATACTGTAGTAGTTAATTAGCATTTAATTAATTTAATTAATATTTTAAATGCTGTAGTATTTAATTTAGTATAGTTCTAAAAACACATTTATTTTCAAAACCATAAATTCAACATACTCAAATAGCAAAAAAAAATGGCTATAATAAAATTGAGATATGCATATCTACTTTTATCTATCCTTAAGAGTTTTTATTATAATTTGTCATTGATATGATAGTTGCACATACTTATGGGGTACAATGTGATTTTTCAATATATGATATAATGTGTCATAATCAAATGAGGCAGTGAACATACCCATAATCTCACATATTATTATTTTGTACTGTGAATATTCAAAATCCTCTCTTCCAGCTATTGTGAAATATACATTGTATTGTCACCAAATAGAGTACTCTACAATACTGCAAATAGATAAGTAGAATGAGTTCTAGAGCACAGTGGAGTAACTCTAGTTAGAGCTATGTATATATACACACTGTTTACATTAAAGCTTCACTGTATATGCATCTTAAATAGTTTATTTTAAAAATATCCTGTGTTTATCCCAGACTCTATGAAAAATAATAACAGGGTCATAGAAAAGTAAAAGCCTCTAAGGTTTACATGTTTTATATTCTATTACAGGATTAGGGGATAAGTAATTTATATTTATTAAGTAATCTAGAATGATGGCAAATATTATGCACCCCCAAGATTGTGACTGGGAGAAAGGGGAGTCAGCATGACAGACACTGTCGGGGTGCCCCTCTCTCTTGCACACTTACCCACGTGCTTTCTTGCTAATAAAGGAAATAAAATAAACTTTAAAAGTTCATTTTCACCTGTATATTTTAACTTTTTTGAATCAGTAATTATTTAATATAATCTGTTATACAACTTGTGTGTATGCCTCATGTTCAGAAACTACCCATTTTCCACTATGCTTCAAGCAGGTAGGCCTTATCCAAGTCAAAAATAAATTCTATAGGATCACTCAAAATAAACTGAATATTAAGCACATTTCAAAAAATGAAAAAACTACATTTGACTATGATTGTATTAATCCTGGTTTGTGGAAGAGTTACTTTATTAAAGGGAAGTATGAGACAGTTTCAAAGGAGTTATTCTGAAAGTCAAATAAAGCACTTCCTTGACCTAAAGTTCCTGGCCTATCTCTTTAATAAAACTGACTTAATTTACTAAGCCTGATTCTAACCATTAAGACAAAAGAGAAAAGACAAGGACTAGGTTCCTACATCCACATTACTCCAAGTTCAGAAAGAGTCACAGGAAACATCAAGCTTGGGCCCTGAACATTTGAACAGAGAAGTACAAGACAAGTCAATAAACAAGAAAGCATTCCAAGTTTCAGCAAGAGAATCCAAACCTGCCTTTGACTTACTCTCCATCTAACACTGGCCATGAACTCCTTTCCCCACCTTCTGTGTTCTTAGTTACAGCAAAGGGCTTTCAAATATCCCCCAAGTTTCTAAGGACTCTGTGACAGATGCAGAAGACTTTCTGCACTTGCACGGACTCATGCCCAGCGCCACCTGGGCAGGTCACTCTAAGGCTTGCAGTTCAGTTTCTTCAATCTGATAATAAGCATCTCCAAGTCCAGGAATGACACAGCTTGTTTTCATTTTCAATTTGAGCTCATGTATTCTGCATCACTCCTAAATTATTTAATAAAGCTCAAATAGCTTTTCCACTTTTCAACCTCCCCAGATCAAATACTCATGACAGCCAGGGAGCACTCAGTAAACACTGGTAAATGGACTATTGTCCTATTCCAAATATGAAAATGACAAATATATAACTTCACTCAGTGTGTACAATACCTTCTGTAGTTGGAAGGACTTTATTAGAAAAGGAGAAAGTAAGTATAACTGCCTGTCCATAGAATAATAATTATCTGAAAAACTCAGTTTGTACAAGAGAATTGGAAAGGCTCTGTGGGAAACAAAAAACATTAATTGATTAGTTGCACCCTTGAAATCATTTGCCTTATAACTCTATTTTCATGCTTTAAACTTTAATAGTCTCTAAGTAAAAACTTGCCTTCCACACTCTATACTTTCAGGTTACAGGGCCTATAACAAAAGACTTTAAGGCCATGGGGATCAGAATATGCCTTCCCTGCAGGAAAAAAAGGAAAGTGGAAAACTAATACCATCTACCCCAAATAAGATAATCTTCAAGAAACTCAGAAACTGAAAGTGTGAAGCTGAGATCCTCACTATGAGAACTAGAAGGATAAGAATTTTAAGGGCAAAGGTAGATGCCTTTCTGCAAAGATACGTGCTTAAAAAATTTATTTTGAGTTTAAAGGAGGAAAAACCAATAGCTATTATTCTGCACAGGCTTGGGAACAGAGAATTGAATGTTTCAGTCTCAGTTCCAAGCAGTGGCAGAGAGTCACTGGCTTTGAAAAGCAAGCCACAGTAGATTGGTTCAAGTGAACCTTGGAAACATCCCAAACTCTGCAGCACCATGTTGGGAGCTGTAAATCAGTTCCACAGAGCTATAACTGGTTAGAAGGGCGTAATATCTTTGGTGAGAAGTCTTTTGTTTCTTGGTATGTCACGTGATGAGAGAAAGACTTGGAGAATTTTGGAGATTAATAAACTCAGAATCTACAACGGGCAGAAAGAAAACACACACACACACACACACACACACACATTTGTTAGAAGGAAGTGGAATGAGAAAGTTCTTGGAAATCGACTAATAGGCCATTTCAAGAAGTAAGTACAGTGCATAGAGTGAGAGGAAGAAGCTTCACTACTCAAAAAGCAGAGAAAAGGAACTGTCTTCCCTGAAGAAAGATAAGAGGTCATATTATTATAATCCAAAAAGATCTCAATTGTATCCTTGAAAAAAACATGCAATTACAATCTTTGTTACCATTATGACCATACGACTTGACTTTCATTTGCTCAGACTGGTGGAAATTGAAGGATATCTAGTAATATCAGGGAAGTCAAAGAAAGCAGAGGATTAAAAGAGAAGGAAGCGCTTGATTTGATTCCACATCCTCACAGTGTGCCCAGGTAGCCCCAGTCACCTCTAGGCTGACCAACTCCCTCATCTCACACCATTCTGCAAATCTGCCTTGTCTTAGAACAAGAGTACCACCTTCTGCCTAGAGTTCCTGCTTAAAACTCAGTTTTCTTTAAGATACACAAGCACATACAAAAGGGATGCTGGGTGATTTTCCCCTCAAGATGAAGAAAAGAAACAAGTAATAGAAACAAACCAAATGTAAATGAATTCCCAAGCATTAGAAAGAAAGTCGCATTTTTACTCATCTCTTTTCCTGCTCCAGAGTTTAATTTCTGGCCTCTATTTTTGGCATTGAGAATGTACCTCTCCAAGTTTCAGTTTCATCTATAAAAATGGGAAGCATCTTCCAAAAGTTCATGGAAAGTGTGTATTAAGAAATAATGATGCATGGATTTCAATTTTTTCCTACCAAAATAAACTCATACTTTAATTTCTATCTTCCATAAACATTTTGAAGTCATTGATAAAGAAACTCATCAGCATTGGGCCAGCTGTACCATGATGATTAAGGTGGCTGGCTTCCACATGGCCAACTATGTAGTTTGAGTCTTGGACCCAGTGGCTTGAAACACACGTGTGTGCATGCCCAAAGTCCTGAGAGGAGAATGGAAAAAGGATTATGACATGACCTTCTCCCATGGGAGATGCTTTTTTACTTTCCCCCTCTTTCTGTCTCTCTTTGGCAAGCATACAAATTTCCTAGAAAAAATTAAAATAAAAAATCAGTCTAATTATGGGGCCAGTAGGTTGCATGGTGGTTAAAGCACTGGATTCCTGCATGGCCGATCACGGTTCAAGTCCTGGAGCTGGTGGTTTGCTTTCTCACTTTCTCTCTGTCTCTCTGATGAGCACATGTGCCATATAGCAAAAACTAAATAATACTAATAAATAAAACTAAATTAATATTTTTTTAAATCAGTCCAATTAAAAGATGTGCAGACAAGCTAAACAGACAACTCTCCAAGGAAGACATACAAACAGCCATAAAGCACATGAAAAAATACTCAATATCCCTTATCATAAGGGAAATGCAAATTAAAACCACAATGAGATGCCACCTAACCCCAGTTAGAATGGCTAAAATTTTTAAAAAATAAAAAGCAGTAAGTGCTGGCAAGGATGTAGTGAAAAGAGAACTCTCCTACACTGTTGGTGGGAACATAAATTAGTACAGCTACTGTGGAAAGCAATATGGAGATTCCTCAAATACCTACAAAGAGAATTATGTATGACCCAGCCATTCCACTCTTGGATATCTACCAAAGGACAGGAATACATTTAGTCAGAAAAATATTTGCACATCCATGTTCATCAAAGCATTCTGCATCATTGCTAAGACATGAATAACCCAAATGTCCAAAAACAGACAAATGGATTGAAAAATTGTGGCACATATATACTATGGAATACTATTCAGCCATAAAAAAAATGAGACCCTGACATTTGATAGCAAGTGGATGAATATGGAAGATATAATGCTAAGTAAAACAAGCCAGATTATAAAGACAAGCATTGTATGTCCCCACTTAATATATACCAAATGTCTGCACTCTGTGGCAGAAACTGAAAGATTCAAAGGCATAAAAGCATGAACAGCAACCATTGACACCAGAGACAGTTTGGGAACAGGGTGGGAAATGGCAGGGGGTGGGGGAGCTAGAGAATCAAAGGGAAAAAAAGAAAAAATCATTCAATGGACAAAAAGAAAATTATCTATTGATGACAATATGTATGATAATTTCTTTGACTGAAATAACAGGGTATTCATGCTGGTAGAATTCATATTCAATGTTGTAAAGATATATAGTGATTTTAAAAAAATAAAAGAAGAAAAGTCCATCAATATTTATTTAAAATTAAAAAGTTATTTTTTTAAAACTGCAGAAGTTTGGAGGACTCAGTACAATGAAATTAGTAAAAGCAATTAGCTCAGAGGTCATTAAATATTAGCTATTATTTTCTTTCTCTACTCCCAGATAGAGTTGCCTATTAAAATACAGAATAAGCAGTTAAATTTTAATTTCTGATGAACAACTTATTTTTTTTTACTTATCTCTAAAACTCTCCATCATCCCAGGCAACTCCTCTTTGCCCATATCTATATTTACCACCTCACACGAAGCCCACCAAGCAACCCAACTAATTCTCTTTCTCATTGGCCTTGGTATTACCATGGAGGCAACCACAAAAATTATAAGGAAACCTTTGATACATTAGACCCTTCATGATGGGCACAAATTTTCAGGTACATGCTTTATATAGTCCAGGAAACGTACTTCCAGAGAATTTATGGAAATACTTATCAAGCTCTCCCATCGAGGGACCAATATGTGTTCAATTGGAGCTGCACTTGCTGACTCCCTTATATATGGCCTCTCCAGAAAGCCCCAATAAAGTCGGGAACTGGCCCTCCTCCAAGTGTTCACAGTACATAAACTTGACCCAAAATACTACACTTACTGAAGGAAGCCCTCCAGTGAACACATCACGAGTCATACAGCCCCTGTGCTTGTTCCCCCGAGCCCCCAACACAGGGGTCTTCAAACCCTGGGCTGCAAACTGGTGCCAATCTGTGGTCAGTTGCCCTTTATCCCCACTCACCATGCAGTGGGCAAGCCAGCAAGACTTCATCTGTGTTTGCAGCCACTCTCCATCACTCACATTGCTGCCTGGGCTCTGCCTCTTGTGTGATCAACAGTGGTATCATCAAGAGAATGCCAACCCTTTTGTTATGTGATTGTTTCATTGTATATTGCACGGAGTAGAGGTGGAAATGGGATGCTTGGTAGATGTAGTGTGAGTCATCCTGGAAACAACCCTTCAAAATACCCCTTGGTCTATGGAGGAAGTGTCTTCCATGAGACTGGTCCCTGGTGCCAAAAAGGTTGGGGACCACTGCCCTAACATCCTCAGATGGCCTTTGTCAGGGAGATCAGTTACCCTCCTATGACTGCTATGGCTTCACCATATGGGCCAATATAAAAGCCCTGGACAAAAACTGTACCTTATTTAACAATATTACTCAAGGGAAGTTCTTCATATCTCATATATTGAGATGGTAACAGCTTCATGGTAAAGTAGTCAAACCAATACAACCCACAATATAACACCATGCTTTAATCCCATTATCTATTGCTACCTGCTCCATCACTTTCAACCAACCACCAGAACAAAACTTCCTGACTATTCTTTCACTTTGTGGGTTTTTTAGCCCTGACCTCTGGAATACTTTTTGCTTGGAGAACTATAGGATATTCATGCATTCCAGCTAACTGGATGGAGATCTGTAGTCTGGCCTATATCTTTTCTAAGATTACTTACCCAGACTGGACAGTTAATCCCATTTCCAGTTGCCATCAGGCTCCATTGACAAAAGTGGGCAGCATCACTCATTCCCATCCTCTTAAAAATGTCCAAGGTAACACGAGTGGCAGGGGCCATGACTGAAGGATATGGAACATACACCTCTCACTGGGTGTTTGCTCACTTGTTCCTGGCCTTGGCCCACCTCAATGAAGAGCATCTCTTATTACAGTCCAGGAACAAATTGACTCCCTAGCAGCCATAGTTCTTCAAAAACAAAGGGCATTAGACCTTACAGCAGAGAGTGAGGGAGTTTGTGCAATACTGGGAGAAGAATGTTATTTCTGGGAAACTCAAATAGGACAAATACAAGGACATATTCATGACTTTTTAAGCAATGCCAAGGAGCTTCATGAGCAGGCCACAACAGAATAGCAGAGTGTGAATAACACTTGGCTTTGGTTCTCCTGGTTAGTCCCATTTCTGGAGTCCCTAGGGTTGACACTGGCTTTGTTATTGGATAAACTCCCCTTGTTCAGCCTACTTGTTAAGTTTGTCTCTTCCAGGTCACAGTCTGTCAGGCTGCACGTGGTATTAAATCAAGGATATCAGTCAACTTATTACCAGAAATCCATCTACATGGGACTGCTGGACGAACTTCAGTAATCCAATCTCTCAAAAGCAACAGTCCCTACCTGTTGACAAGAGATAGAGCCTTAAAGCCCACCTCACCCCTGCCCAGAAGGAAGCAGCCAGATGATTTCTCTATCCAAATCCTTAAAAGAATTCAGGGTTTCTACTCTTGAGGGAAGAACATTAGGAAGCAGTTAGACATAACAAAGATAAGCTGGCCCGCTTCTCTTCCACTTCAGGCAGGAGATCTGGCTGGCAGTCAACAATTCCTGAAAGAAAGGGTATCAGCCACTCTCCAGGTAAATATCTGCCTTGCTTCAGGATCAAACACCTACCTGCCTTGCCTTGCCTCAAGGCTGACTGTCCCACCCCTTGCCTCAAGGCCAAGCAAGTGCACTGGGCCAGCAGCACTTAGCATGTGTACTCACTTAGCATGTTCTAGCACTGTGGTTTTGAGTCTTCCTCCCTATTTTCATGGGCTTTCATGATATATTCTAGGATAGTGATGTGAAGAAGTGTGTATGTTATGTAAGCCCCTAGCTGTCAATCAAAGACAATCTCTTGACAAAAGGAGAGAGGGATCACTCAATAGAGGCACGAGGAGAGGAAACCAGAGCCATAATAAAGACATCTCCAATGCTGGCTGGCTCAACTCCACCCTTCCAGCTCTTCCTTCTTGAGAGTGTACTTTGCTTAGCCAAATAATTTATACACTATCTTTTTATCTTCTAGCATCTGGCATCTCTCTCAATTTTTTCAGCAGATGCCAAGAACCGAGGACTACAATCAACTGACAACAGCATGAAGAGAAGATGAGGGGGCAGGAGCACCATAATTGGAGGAGTTTCTGAGACCTGAATAATCAAAGAGACAATCATAAAAAAGGAAAGAAGGAGGCTACCAGGCAGGCATGCATTCTAGAAGAAAGGAACCGAATGTCAAAACCTGATTTCAGAAGTAGAATTTCAGAGAACAATTGGTACAGGGGTTCAGTTTATGTATCAGAGAAGTTTTACAAAAGAAAGGGAGGCAGAGAAAGAAGGGTAAACACGACAGGATCATAAGGGCTCCATACAAGTCTACATGTTTAGCTTTTCTCTTATAGGAAATAAGGAATCATTAAAGATTTTAAAGTTTAGAGTGACTGTTTGAAAATACTAAATGGATAATATAGTACTTACAAAGAAGAAAATACAGCAAATTATATCCTGAGATTATCCTTGTCCTCTGTGTCAAAATAAAACAAAAAGATAAAATAGGAGGCAAATGCATCCCTTTTTAGAAATAATTCATCTCAAAGAATGCAGCCCAACACCGAGCGAATTGAGAATCCATGTGCATCTGAGGTGGGCCCAGCCCTGCTCCTTTAACTGGAAAGCCTACGCCACTGTCCCAAACTCTCCTTCCAGCCCAACACAAAGAGAAGCAAGGTAGGAGGGTCTCTATCTTCTTTTAATCTCTGTCTCTGTCTCTCTCTACCTCTCCCTTTCTCTAAAAGTTTGCCTTTTATATATATTCTTTTCCTTTTTTATATATATATGTGTGTGTGTGTGTGTGTGTGTGTGTTTATTTTATTTATTAGACACTGTGCTTTTAATTGTTCAAAACTGATGATACTTGATAATCAAGAATAAATCAATAGGCTAACATGTAAAAATGTATACTTTAATAAGTATAAAGTATATAAATAAGTAGGTAAGCTTGGAGCTGGTCAAGATACATAAATTAGGAGATACAAGTGTCTACCTAAATTTTCTATATTTCTTTTTTACAGAATATTTATTAAAGTAAATTGTTTAATATACAATTTCTCATTTGTCATTTTAGAAGTCCTTTATTGTCAAGACAATTCTTCTTTCTGATGAGAACAGCAGCCACAGTGATTACTCTGGACCACCACTTTGGATAAATGCAATTTCTTCTTGAGACACCAGTTTCCTTCTTTATTTCTTAGATAAAGTTTTTATTATTTCTACTGTGTCTGGTGGACCCTGATACATCAGCAAATCTAGTGTTTTACTTCCCTTCGAATGCTGTGAAACTGCAGAAGAATGGGATGGCAGTCCTGCTGACCTCAAAGCTTCCAATACATTGGGTTTAGGATTGTCTCTTCTGTCAGGAAACCTTATTAATGGTGTATGTGGCTTCACTACCTGTATGACCCTGCTGGCAGACGCCATCTTGCTGCCCATCCTACCTATAAGTACTATCTCTTGTCTCTGGCCTCTTCTTTCTCTTGCTAATTTCATAATCCATGTGCATCTGTGATGGGCCCAGCACAGCACGCTAGTGCACCGCACAGTTTTAATTTTTTAGCTTTTCTTTTTAAAGAAATTGTATTTTCACTTTTCATTTGTTTTATTTTCCCTATCATTTTTCATTTTTTTGGTCTTTTTCCCTTTTTTCATTTTCTTTTACCTGACTTTGCCATCTTGCTTCTCAGCTTCCCCACACTGAGTGTCTAAGCAGGTCTAGGTGCACAGTAGCAAAACATCTAAATACTTTTATAGTTATAGAAAATCTCAACCCCCACTGAACTGCTACAGAATGGGAGAAACTCATCTTCATAAATCTGTATTCAAATCTCTTTCTTTGGATACCACATTGTAAAAGACAGTAGTAGAGGAGAAATAGGTTAGAAGTACCTCACAGTAAAGTGAAGTATATGTGTTTACAGTAGCAAATTAGCCAAACAAATTAGCCAAACATGGATATACCACCAAATGACTAAAAATCAGAGAAGAGAGACTGAAAACTGAGTAGCAGGGAGAAAAACAGAGCTGCAGTGAGTGTGGCTCATCTCCTCCCACACACTTCTGAATTCTCAGTTGAAATTCCACAGCTCAGATCAGGTATACCTATTCCCTAGAAATTGTGAGGCCTCTGGAATATCCAGTTTCATCAACAAAAGTCCTGGTTGCTTGGTGAGGATCAGGAAAATGGAACAACAGAAATATTGCAGACCATGTCCTCTGGCATGCCTCTAACACTCAAAATTAACTCCAAAAAAGTAGGAAGTACATATAATCCATCAGATGACCAGAAACCACCACAAAGGTACAATAAATATGAGAAACCAAGAAAATCTCTCTCCCTCAAGGGAAAAGAAGAGCCCTTCATCATCCTCAGACTGTACAATGAAACGTGGAAATGTCAGATAAAGAATTTAGAATATTCATAGTGATCATGCAGAAGATCAAATCTCAGATGTAGAAGACAGAACCTCTGACCTAGAAAAATTCACCAAAAAAACTGAGAAAATAACCCAAAAAGGTGAGAATACTATGCGAGTGATACTAGATACCATTAGATGCCCTGACATTTGGATAACTGTTATCCCAGAATGTAAGAAAACTAATCAGGGCATTGATAATGTACTCCATGAAATCCTGGAAGAAAACTTTCCAAACCTAGAAAGGCATTCAAATATCCAGACCCAAGAAGTACGAAGGACCCCATATAAAATCAATCCAAGAAGATCTTCTCCAAGGCATATCATAACCAAATTGACCAAAACCACAGACAGAGACAAGATACTAAAATTGGCAGGGAAGAAATGTCAAGTTATTTTTAAAGGATATTCCATCAGGCTACATCAGACCTTTCATTGGAAACAATGCAAGCAAGGAAGGAATGGGAAAATACATTCAAAGTGTTAAGTGAAAAACAAACCATGAATACTATATCTGACAAGATTATCCTTCATATGGGAAGAAAAGCCCAAAACATTCTCAGATAAACAAAACCTGAAGGAATTTACCAACACCAGGCCAGCTCTTTGAGAAGTTCTGAAGGGAGTGTTATCCCAGGAAAACTAAAGTCAGACAGAAATAAATGAACAAAAAGTGACCAAGAGTAAGGCCAACTTAATGGTAGGGACAAGTTTGGAAATATCAATAATAATGTTGAATGTTAACTTCCAGGATTTAAAAAGAGAGATCGGATCACAGTAACACTACAGTTTCAACAAAAGAGGGATTACATAAAACTCAACTGGTGAAATAAATCTCTGTGTCTATTGTCTAAAACATTATTGATTTTCTTCTATGATTTATCTTCCAGATTTAAGGACTTTGGTTTTCCTTTAAGTTATTGATATGTTCAGTAATTTGTAAAAATACATATTTTTTTAATTGAATAGCTTTTCTCCCTTCCTGACACCTTTGCAACTGGAAAATATTTGTGAGCATTTTTATTTTGTCACAGAATGATTATTTGCATAAGTTTAATAATACAAATAGTATCTGTTGCCTTGCATCAGAAATTGAATTCTTATGGGGCTTTCTGCAAATAATAGACAGAATTAAGATTAACCTTATTTTTATTTTTTTATTGTTTTGCAGATAAGTTAGTTTATACCTCTCCTTAGTAAAAGGAGGAATGTATACAGTAAAAAAATGTTTCAGTAGAAAAGTACAGTGCATTTGTCACTAGATTCTAGCTTTGTCCATATTTTTAGTTTAAAATCTTTAGTGAATCAATAAAATGTGGGGAGCGGGGAGTTTAGTATGGAAAGGATGGAGAGGAGATAGGGGAAGGAAGAAACAAGTGGGACCAGCAGTTAGCGTAATGGCTATGTCGCTGGACTCCCACGTAGTTGACCGTAGTTCGAGTCCCGGACCTGGTGGCTTAAAAAACTCACGCCGGGCGCGTGTGCGTGTATGCCCAAGATCCAGAGAAGAGAATGGAGGAGAAGGGATTGCGGCATGGCCATCCCCCCGGGGGGTGATTTCTCACTTTCTGTCTCTCTGTCTCTCTCTGTCTGGCAAGCACACACATCCCATAGCAAAAACCTCTAAAAAAAAAAAAAAAAAAGTAAAAGTAAAAGTATGCTTAACTGACAAAAAAAAAATAAGAAGCTATTTGTTGATGATAATGTACATAGTAATATCTTTGTCTTGACTGACATGCATGGTATTTGGTTTTTGGTTTTGGTTTTCGGATTTTTTTTTTCCCATGCATGATATTTGTACCAGAAAAAAGAAATGTTGTATTTGTTATTTAAATGTAAATAAATAAGAAAAAAAGAATAAATACGTTATACAATAAAAAAATACTGCCGGCTTTTTTGGTGAGAAAAAAAAACTTTTGAGTATTTTTTCTATATCTTAACATGTTCATTGCAAAAAAATCAAACTGTGGAGAGCTCTATGTAGGAAGTTAAAGTACTATTCATGTCACCAAATGTATTTTTTTATGATGAATTAAGCAAAAAATTTATTTTCAGGCTCTAAAGATTATTACAAATACAAAGTACCTTAAAAACGTCCCAAATTAAGTCAAAGGCGCATCCTCAAAGTAAAATGCTTGTGACTTGAAGAATTCTTTTAATTTCTAATATTTTCATGTTATTTTGCTTTAAACCATTTGCAATGTTTGGTAAGTCACATGTTAAACATTTTTAAAGACATGAAATAATGTGGTATTTCTTTTTGAAGTGCAAGAACAACTACAAAGGAAAGGAACTTAAGACAACAATAATCAAATCTGTTTCATATACAGGGTGGGCAACTCAAAACATAAAAATGATCTTTCTAAACAAATTTGCTAAGGAACAGCTCTCATCTTTAGTGTTTAAAATAAAACAATCTTCTCATTTAAAAAAAATAAATAAAAAAATAAAACAAGACAGCATTTGATTAGTAAAGCCTATTCTTTCCCCCAGTTTTTATTTTCCGGTCTTTACTTAGAAAGTATAAATTCCTAAGAAATGAACACATTTTGTTATGCTATAAAAGTCTGTGTCTGGAACAAAAAATTACAAATATTCAATTTATTTTAATAAGCAAAAATGTCTTGCTTCCCAAAATGTAAACATCCAGTAAATAAAACACACGTGGTATTCCAGGTATAGAAAAACACCAGCAATTCACTTAAGAAAGAGGTGCATCCTGGTATATTTGGTAGTAAAGTACTTGTCCTAAATACAAAGCACTTTGCCAAAAGAACCAGGATATTATGGTTTAAAACTCTCCTCTTTCACCTAGTTTCCTTATTTGAGTAAATACTTTTCAATTTCTATAAAATGTTGGTTAGAGGGCCAGGCCACAGGGAAGGTCTGAAATATCTAAAAGTCATTTGGATAGAGAAAAGTGTTTTCTTGAGACATGGAGGCAGTTGTTCATTTGTTTGTGCTTAAAGGCATTCCTCAGCAAACTTCTTCTAAGTCTGCGGAGTAAAGCACAGGATCTGGGCTCTGGAAAGGGGTTGCTTCCAGCCTGTACACCGACCAGCAGTGCATCCTTGCAGGTATTCTGCATGCAGTACTGCTGATGCTCTGTGGAGGCCTGAGAGACCTTGATCCTCTCCACGCCCGCCTCCAGCTTGAGCTGCCACCAGGCGCTGCAGGTCCCTCACGGTGGCTCCAGAAGACACGGTGGCCCGGAAGACATGGCGGCCCACCAAATGTATTTCAGTACTTTACTTTATATGTTTGTTGCTTGGTTCGGTTTTGTTATTATAAACACTAAAGAAAGAAACATTCTCATGTGTATGCCTATTCTGGTAGGTCAAGCTTCTTATTTACAAGAACTTAAGATTCTGAATCAAAATGCATATGTACTACAAATTTTGTAAGGCAAAACTGTCTTGCAAAAAGGATTATCACACACGTTATCATTAACAGATAATTTTCCATTTTTGTGTCCCTTAAATGTTTTGCTTCTTTTTCCCCTTGATTGAAATACCAATTTTCTTAACAAATTCACACAGACAAGTTCTTATTCTTTTTTAAATTAGGCTAATCTATAGAACATAAACCCATTCAATAAAATCTGTTGAATGAGTGAGACAGCCAGTCACATGGTGGTTAAGGCGACTGGATCCCACATGGCTGACTATGTGGTTCAAGTCCCAGACCTGGCACCATGAAAAACACATTGGCCCAAATATCTAACCAAGGAGGGAGAAATGGAGGAGAAGGGATGGCAGGGTGGCCACACCCCATGGGGAATGCTTTCTCACTCTCTCTCTGTCTGTCTCTGGCAACCACATGTGCCCTCTATCAAAAACTGGTGTAAAAATCTATTGAATAGCTATTATATTTATGCTACATTAAGAATTGTCAGTGTATATAGAGATGACCAGGCTATAGTTCTCCCTCTGGAAAACTCTCAGGCTGGAGAGACAATACGGATGATCGTGTATCTTCAGTGCAGTCGTCCTCCCTTAACTACAATTTTGCTTTACACAGTATCAGTTACTCGTAATACAGTACAATATTTTGAAAGAGAGAAAGAAAAAAAGACTACATTCACATACCTTTTATTACAGTATATTATTACATGTGTTCTGTTTTATTATTAGTTGTTGCTGGTTCTTTCTTACGGTACTTAATTTATAAATTAAATTTTATCATAGGAATATGCATAAAAGAAAAAGCATAGTTTATATAAGTTCCAGCAGTATCTGTGGTTTCAGGCATCCACTGGGGATCTTCAAACATATTCCTCTATGGATAAAGGGGGGACTACTGTATAAGATAAAATACAGTAAGTAACCTAGTCATGTAAATAACCAGCCCACCAAAGAAAGAAACAGTTTCTTCTTACTAGGTGCTCAGGAAAGACTCTGTGGAAGAGGCAGCCTTTCATCTTTGTCTACAATGCTGGTCAGTATTTTAATACTCCTCTAGACATAGTGAACAGCATGAAACCACAAGCATTGGACAAGCTAGCGCGGGCTGTGTGGGCAATGGTGAGAACTGTCTTGGGACCGGAAGGCATTCTAAACTGATCTCAGGCTTCCTGTTCACACGAAAACACCAGAAAATTAACCCAAGTATCTGATCTCCACTCTGGGGGTCCCAGACTTTAGTTTACAATGCCTCCTCTCCTTTAATGTTTACCAAGAGTTACATCCTCCTTCCTTTTGTTTTTTGTTTTTGTTTTTTTTAATAAACTTCACAGATGCTTTTAAACTACCACTATTCTTGTAAGGGCCATAAAGAACAATTTTTCATTTTGTACAGCCATGATACAACTTATACACATGTAAAAATAGTGAAAAAAGCAAGTTAGAGATTAGTTACACATAAAGAAAACTGTATTTATGAATTTATTCTAAATATATTAATATATTATTTACTATTTCAAAAATATTCAATGTTTACTTCGATCCCAATGGAAGTGTACTGACATGCTGAGGAACATCTTAACATGCAATTTTCTTCCTCCAGCTCTTTCCTACCCTCCATTCATATATTTTGTGTTGAAAAGATTTCCTATTCAAAAAGAAGGATGTTTTCTACTTGAAGTATAACCCAAGCCAAATAATTATTTTTCAAGAAAGCTGATGTGAAAATACTATGTATATTGGGGCTAGCAGATGAAATAGCAGTTACATCACTGGACTCTCACAAGGTGGACTGTGGTTCAAGTCCTAAATCTGATGGCTTGAAACACACCAAGCACATGTGTGCATGCCCAAGATCCTAGGAAAAAATTAAAGAGGGACTGTGGCATGGCCATCCCCTTTGGGGGGGGGTGGTGTGATTTCTCATTTTCCTTCTCACTGTCTCTGTCTCTGTCTCTCTCTCTCTCTCCAGAAAGTGTGTGCACCCTAAGGCAAAAACCTCTACCAAAAAAAAAGAAATAAAATACTATATATTATTACATTGACACTCACTGTTATTACCATCAAATGAGTTCTATCTACAAAATCCACTTTTTCTAGTGAATGGTTTTCTCTTCCTTTCTGACCTTCTTTTACTTTGCTCTTCATAATTGGATTTGTATTTAAAAAAAAACTTAATGCTGAGCAAAATATTAACTCTGAAAGAAATTATGTCTCTTCTAACATACTTGGGCTATTATTGCCCATTGACGTAACAAATTATTGTCTCAGTCAAGAAAATTAAGTAGCTGAGAGTCACAGCTCAGAGTTAGGTTGGCTTTATTTAAATTGCCACACAGTAGAATTAACCATTGATTCTAAATCAAATTATAAAGCAGAATTAAGCTTTAAAAACTGTTAGTCATAGTTTCATAAATTAATTCAAGTGCTTCCAAGAAATGCAGGTGAATACAGTTCTTGAAACTCTCTCTCCCAAATTCTGCAGAGGTATGTTTCCCCACGGCTCAGCTGGGCATGTGTTTCACATCAACACTCCAGTGAAGAAATGCCCAGGTACCCCAGTGACTGAGAGAAAGGTAGCAGCATCCTTGTTCTCTCTGCTCACAGCCAGCTCATTTTACAATTTTACAATCTCCTCCCAGTCTTAGTATCTCTTTTGTTTCCAATTAAAACACAGACTCTTCCCCCAAGTGAGAAAAATGCAGCAAGCAAGGCAGTCGTAAGGAACCCGGAGGAATCCAGGAGTATTACAGGAATCACCCACACAGCCACAAGAGCTCTGATCCACAGCAGTTCTCCCCACACACCCAGTCTCACCAGGACCTGCAGGCAATTCATTCCCAAGAAAAGGGAGGAAGAGACAGAGGATGGCATACTCAAATTCCACTCTCAAATTCATCAACCAAATACTGAGCGAGTGGAAACCCCAGAAGGGGGACAGTAATTGATGTCCCTTGACTTGAAAAGAAATATCAAAAGCATAGAAAAACAAAATTCCATACTCCCAACACTTTTCTGAATATTTATTTCTGAAATCATTTTCTTCATCTCCCCTGCCATATCTGGTCCTTGTGCATAACTATCTTACCTAATCAAATTTATAATTAAAAGTCAATTATTACAAACAGATCACAGGAGAGATAAGGCACCTGATTGTGTGTGTGTGTGTGTGTGTGTGTGTGTATATATATATATATTCGATTGTGTGTGTGTGTATATATATATATATATATATATATTCGATTGTGTGTGTGTGTATATATATATATATATATATATATATATACACATATATATATATACACACACATTCACTAAATGTTCATCAAGGACCAAGAAGTAGTAGCAGTAGTAACAATATTTGTCATCTACTTAGACTATATTAGTTTTTTTAGAGATTTTTTTCTGTAGAGCACATGCAATCTCCTGAGAGAGAGACAGAAAGTGAGAAATCACTCCCCAGGGGGTTGACCATGCTGCAATCCCTTCTCCTGTGTTCTCCTATGGGAATTTTGGGCATGCATACACACATGCCCAGCATGAGTTTTAAGCTTCTGGGTCCAGGACTCAAACCACGGTCGACCATGTAGGAGTCCAGCAACATAACCATTACACCATCTGCTGGTCCCAATATTCTGTACTATGGCTATACCAATCACTGTACATGAATTAGCTCAACCCTGACAATTACTATACACAGTTGAGGGAACTTTTCTGAGTCTAAAATCCATAATCTTGTATTAGAATTATTTTGCTGTGAACAAGAGAAAGTAACTTTGAATAACTTAAACAAAAAAGAAATTATCATAAGGCTGTGGAGCACACACAATTAGAGGAAATGCTGAAAGGATCAGTAGTAGTAGCAGGTGTCTAGGTAGCATGAGCTAGTGGAATAACAGGAAATAATTATGAGTATGGTGTTATGTGACTATCCCACCAGGAGAAAATCACCTCAAAGAGATGGAATAACTACTCAAGACACAGAGATTTGAGTCAAGAAAGAGAGGGCCAAGTCCTAGGCAGAGCCACCTCCTGAGTCTCTCTGATCGATCCTCTGTGTTTATTAGGGTAAAGGAGGAAGATCATGTTGCTTCTTAGTAAAACAGCAGCAAGGGTTATATCCTTGGGGCACGTTGACTTCGTCATAAAAAGAAGTATTGCCAATTGACCCTTGGAATTTGAAAAATGCAGCCCATCTATGATACACTCATCTAAGTAACATCCTGTTGTTTGCAAGCAGGAAAGATATGCTCAGTGTTTGCACGAAGTTCCCCAAGTAAGCATTAACTCATACATTCAAAGTTTATAAATCCATGGTGCTCTGGAAGCATGGAGTTTCTGTTGGTCCCTAGCAGTGTTATCTTTTGGTATAATAAAATAGTTTTAAAACTGAAGATAGGTGGTGGTTGCACAACATTGTGAATGTACTAAATGCCACTAAATTGTTTACTTTAAAATAGTTCATGGTATATCATGTGAATTTCACCTCAATAAATTTTTTTTTACGAAGTATGCTGAACTGTCTCTATAGGATGCTTCTACTGTAACCAATCACTTTGCTATAGTTCAAATACGTACCCTTGGAAAAAATTTAGAAATTCATGGGTTGAGACATCATAACAGGCTCAAAAGAGTGAAAACTAGATCCAATTATGACATTGAAAGGTGGAGCTTTGGGATAGATACTAGGTAGTCAGGGCAAGTCCTCCATGACTGAATCCTGGTGGGTTTATAAGGACAGGAAATGCAAGAGAAAGACCAACATCCAACATAGACCACACTGTCACTGTCACATACGCCCAGAGTGAGTGTAAGCCACCAGGTCTGGGACTCGAATCGCAGTCAGCCACATTGGAGTCCAGCGATGTAGCTATTATGTCATCTTCTGGTCCCTAATTATTGTTTCTTTTAATCACTATGATATAGTTCCTCTTCTCATAAATCATGCTAGGCCCTAAATCATGAATAAATAGAATGCAATAATTATTCTCAGTGATAGTAACAGCTCTTGAAGGAAAATGGACTTATATAAAGGACAAAGTAATTGGGTAATGTTGGAGGTAACAGCTGAAATTAAACATGAAGAATATGCTAATTTCCTTGTTACTGATGAATGAACTGTTTTAAGCATTTTATCTGGGAAGTGATAACCTCTATATAAAAATCAAAAATGAAGTTCCAGCACTCTTCTAGGTAGAAGGAAAAAGAATGAAGAATGAACATAAATGGTGATATCTTTAAGTGGGGAAATCAGAACTTTGATGTAGTCTAGAAGAGGTCAGGTACTCAAAAACAAGTGAAGTGTAGTCTCAGCATCAAGTGTACCTGAGAGAAGAAATATCAAGGGATTATATAACTTCAGTAAAATGTCAAAGAATTATACTGCCTGCTCCTAAGGAAACAAGAGCCCTGGTCTGCTGTTGCACAAGTATTCACTCGGAGCCGGATATTCATAAGGTAGAACCATCCCTAAGAGCTAGTGAGGAATGAGTTTCCGTAAGTCTGGACAGAGATCTTTTTTTTTTTTAACTGTGATTGGACATAGGGTACACAGGCAACATTGAGGAGATAATTAAATCCAGGGAAAGATGACCTGAGGCTTATGGGATGGCTCTTTTAGATGTGCTAGGCAAGAGCCTTCTACTGGCAGAGGATACAGGGACAGAAGGGGCCATGAAGGCCCCAATTTGATATAAAGGGTAAGTTGGAAGACCTTGCTAGTTTGAGAATCCAATGGGCCAGGATTAACTGGGCTTCCCTATTCAATCCCAGGGAAAGTGGTGAGCAACTTCAGGAGGCCTCCCAAGCTACAGAAAAGCTTGTTCTTGGGGAGAACTATAGAATATATGCATGCTTTCTGAGCAGCTAGAGCCCTGAAGTATGAGGGGCTTGGTCAAATGAGCTACCTGTAGTGGGAAAATTTTACCATTGTTGCACTGGTAGCCTCCAAAACACCACACCAGCTATCCCAGAAGTTACAGTACTGGAAGTCTTAAACATCATATTAAGATACTCAAATCACATATTTTATTGGATTACTTTTAAAACATACAGCTAGAAACAAAAGAAAAAGACAAGATAGGATATGGTGCAGCTGGAAAGACCACACTACTGAATCATGGAATAGGCAATGTGTTTATGTCCTGTTTCTTTCTGCTATATCACCCCTTCCTGCTGATTGTGTGGTTACAAAGACCAGAAGTTGAACAACAGGACCCATAGTAGGTGGTGCCTGCAACCACCATACACTTGCTCTATAGGGAAAATGAAGAGACAAGCATGCCTGACCACAACTCTAGCTAACAGTGACCTGCTGAGCAGCCATGACTTATTTCTAAATATGTGCATTGGTATATACCTAGAGCCAGGCTTGATGTGATGAATGGGTGACTGATTTAGGGGTAATACTGTCAAACTGTGCTTTACTAATATTTGATGTTTACTTGTTCCGTCCATGTCTTTCCTATCTACAAGTAACAGTCTCATTTATTCCATCCTTTCTTATGTGTCAACTCACATATGTTCCACATGTTTTATTTGCTTTAAACATGTCATACAGGGACCAAAAGGTGGCATGGTGGTTAAGGCATGGTCCCACTTGACCGACCATGGTTTGAGTCCCAAATCTGGCACTTCCTTTCTCATCCCCCGCCTCCTTCTCTCTCTGGTGAACACACATGCTCTATAGCAAATTAATTAAATATATATATATACATATATATATATAATAAAATTAAATAATTATTTTTAGAAACTTGATGATTTGTAACACAGCTTATAAGTTTGTTTTTCTTTTTGTTCACAGAACAGAATTGAGTATTCCTAAGTATTACATTAAATATATAATACATCATCATTCCAATTATTCTTCCCACATTTAATAATTAAATAAATAATTGTGCAAGAGCAAAGAGAATCCATAAGTTACATTAACTGAGTTTCCTAGACCCAGAAGGAAACATGGAGATATTAGAAGAGATGCTTCTGTAACAATGGGAGGGAAGTCGATGAGCTCTAGATTCTCTTTGACAATCATATTCCCTGTACAGATGAGCTATCTGGTTTTTACAGTATAACGATAGCTTATGAGAAAAGAACAAATGGAATTAGAGTCTAGAGAGAACTGTGGAACTCCATGTACGTTTTATATGAGATTTCAGATAATGTCCTTATTACTTTCTTCTTGACATGGTAGCAAGCTGCCTGCTTAAACTCCCCCAACTGGTTCTACCTGTAATGCCCCTTGCTTCCAACTTTCTTCTTTCTTTCTTTCTTTCCTTCTTTCTTTCTTCTTTCCTTCTTTCCTTCTTTCTTTCTTTCTTTCTTTTTCAAATACATACACATTGTGTCTCACACTATAGGACTTCAGATAAGTAACTGATCATATAAATAAAATCAACCAATTCAGCCTTGAGGTTGAATGCAATTCACACCAAGATGTTAAAACTGGTAACTATTGGGACTAGCAGTTGGCATAATGGCTATGTCGCTGGACTCCCAGTCCAAGTCAGGACCTGGTGGTTTAAACTCATGCGAGGCATGTGTGCGTGAGTGCCCAGGATCCCAAGAGGAGAATGGAGGAGAAGGGATTGCTGCATGGCCATCCCCCGAGGGGGGTGGGGGGGAGATTCTCGCTTTCTGTCTCTCTGTCTCTCTAGTGAGCACATGCGCCCTATAGCAAAAACCTTTCAAAAAATGAAAACTGGTAACTATTAAACACTTCTCATATCTCATTCTTAAAGTGTTACTTTGATATTAAACCTTAATGGAATAAGTCAAATGAATAAACAATGTTAAAAATAGAACGTGCTAAACTAGAAATGGAAAATTATTGACGATAACATGTATGATTAAGCCACTTCACAGTATTTTCTGGATAGGAAATCACATTTTGTATCCTGAGATGACACTCACACAATGAATGTTTCAGAGGAAAATTACAGGGCACTTGTAACTAGATTCTAGCTTTGTCCATATTTTTTGTTTAAGGTATTTTGTGAATCAATAATATGGAAAAAAGTTTAGTATGGAAGGGAGAGAGTAGAAAGGGAAGGAAAAAACAAGCATGTTTAACTGACAACAAAAAAAGAGAAGCTATTTGCTGATAAGTTATAGAGTAGTATCTTTGGCTTGACTGGCATGCATGGTATTTGGCCTGGAAAAAAAATGCTGTATACCATAAAGATATAATTAAATGTAAATTAATTAATTAATTAATTAATTTAAAAATAGAACATGCTAAAAGAGACAATACTGGTATGCTTAAGGTAAAATTGCTTTTGACACTACTCAAGTCAGAAATTAAAGCAGGGGCTGGATGGTGGAGTTACAATGAAATACAGAGCAGATGCCCAGAGGAGGATGCCGGTTTGGGTCAGTAGACCTCCTTAGTACTTGGATACATGTGTGCCCATGATCCAGGCTGGCTGAAGCTGGAGGTAGATCACAATATCAAGACCCTGTCGGTGGTGTTCTCTCACACATGCATGCACTCTCTCTCTCACTCTTGGAATAAATAAATAATTTTTTTAAAAGAATGAAGGCAGTCATGAGTGCCAGAGGGTGGCCCAGCAGAAACATACCTTGACCACGTGAAAAAGTCCTCAGTTTGCATTCCAAAACCTCCCTGTCCAAGCAGGATGTATGCGTGTTCATCATTCAAGCTAATAAAGCTGGGGTGGAACACTGCATAGGAACCATGCTGGGGTTCTCTCTCTCTCTCTCTCTCTCTGTGTGTGTGTGTGTGTGTGTGTGTGTGCATGTGCGTGTGCATGTGTGTGTGTGTGCTTCTTCTTCATGGAAAAAATCAATAAACTTAAAAAAAGAAAGGAAGGACGGAAGAAAAAGACCCACAGATGGCAGGCTGTTTAAGGTGGCTGAACACAATTGCATGGTTCGAGTCCCAAATCTGACAACTTGAGAACTTGAGAAACTCACCAGGTACCTAAGTTACCAAAAGGAGGGAAAAATGGGGGAGAAGGGATTATGGCATGGCCATCCCTCTTGGAACTTTCCCACATTCCCTTTCTCTGTCTCTGTTTTCTTCTGGTGAGCACATATGCCTTGTGACAAATTAAATAATTCATTAATTTAAAAAGAAAGAAAGAAAAAGATTGGAAACCGACACTTTACTCTGCCTCAGAACTCACTCAAGAGTAAAAACCCGAGAATCAACCGACCAGAGCTTGACTAGTCGGGCGTTTGGTTTACTCTCTAGAACCCAGTTTTAATTAGGTCAAGTTGTTCAAGTTTTTCACATTCTCATTGAATGATTTTGTTAACATTTCCCTTTTTTATCCTTAGCTAGCTTCCTCAACCTGGGTAGGTCATCAAAAACCAAAACCAAAGGAGCCTAGTCCCGTACGTACAAAACAACTTCACATTGTCTATTCTCTGTTTATTTCTTTTTATAATAGGAAGAATGATGCTTTCCATACTTCACACTGTTTTACAGAAAGAAAATAATATGGGACCAGCAGTTAGCGTAATGGCTATGTCGCTGGACTCCCACGTAGTCGACCGCAGTTCAAGTCCCGGACCCGGTGGCTTAAAACTCACGCCGGGTACGTGTGCGTGCGTGCCCAAGATCCCGAGAGGAGAATGGAGGAGAAGGGATTGCGGCATGGCCATCCCCCCTGGGGGGTGATTTCTCGCTTTCTGTCTCTCTGTCTCTCTCTGTCTGTCTGGTGAGCGCATGCACCCTATAGCAAAAACCTCCCCCCCCCCAAAAAAAAAACAAACAAAACAAAAAAAGGAAGAAAGAAAATAATATAAAATATCTGTGAAAATTCCAAAATGTCGTATACACATAGGCAAGAAATGATTCATTTTAGCTTAAACTAGAGCTTGCTACTAAAAACTACTACTAACAACGAAAATACAGGAAGACTCCTGAGCTTAAATTAAGCTTTTACAAATGAAGTCAGTGAGAGAAAAAATGTAGAGATATAGGTCAAAGGATGAAAACATGGCAGACATATAGGATGAATAAGTGTAGCGAGATAATGTATAGCATCAGGACAAAAGTTAATAAAATTGTGTTATATTAGGAATTTCTGTCAAATAAGAATTCAGCTGCTCTCATCGTGTGTGTGTGTGTGTATGTGTGTGTGTGTGTGTGTATTTCTTCTTCATGGAAGAAATCAATAAACTTTAAAAAAGAAAGAAAGGAAGAAAAAGACCCACAGTTACATGGAAAAGTTAACTCTATGAGATGGCACATATGTTAATCCGCCTTAATACAGTAATCATTGCACCACCTATGCGTATCTATATCAATCTAGATGTACCCCATTACATCATGTTATAAAACTGAAATATAGACAATAAAGCCTATTTTCAAAATAAATAAAAGTAAAAAAAAAAATAAAAAGTAAAAAATAAATTACTCTCACTTTGGAAGCATCCAAGAGGAAAACAATTAGTTGCTCTACTGGCTTTGTGCTAATTTGAGATGATGCAATTATTCTGACTAGCTTTTGCACAGCTCAAGCATGTGACAAGCTGAAAATCTGTTATATTTTTCCTTGAGGGCAGCTTTAGTATAAAACACAAAACCCCCGAGTTTCTCACATGTCTTACTCATCAGATTTAATCAATTATATTCAACTTTCTGTAATCAAGACTGTGTTTACATTTTCCACATATCGTCATTTGTCCCAATTGTAGGTACACTTATACTTAGCATTTCACATTAAACAGGTGTCCAGGATAGTTTCTGAAAAAAATATTCAATCATTAGTTCATAATTACACTTCAGAAGTTATTACTAAATCTCCATGGTGTTACCTAATAGTATTAATAAAGGTTGAACAGCTAAAAAATTAATATATATTTTTTACTTTTTTTAATTGCCAGAGGGCACATGTGCCTGTTAGAGACAGAGAGAAAGGGAGAAATCACCCCCAATGGGACATGGTCACGACTTAATCCCTTCTCCTTCATTTCTCCATCCTTTCAGAATTTGAGGCATGCACACACACGTGCCAGCATGTTTTTCAAGCCATTGGGGCCAGGATGCAAACTATGGTCTGCCATGTGGGGTCTGGTTGCCATTAGTCACTGAGCTACAGGCAGGTCAAGTATATTGTTTTTCTGTATTCATGATAGGGTGCATCTGAGACTGAGGGGGAGAGAGGAGCACCTTCCATAATCTGGTCATGAAGCAATCCCCTTTCTCCCAGCCTCTAGCCCGTGAGATCTTGAGCATTCCTGCACAAGGAATGTCTCACACGTTTCAGGCCCACAGATCCAGGGGCTCAAACTGTGATCACTGCACTGAGATGTATTTCTTTATCTAGGTACATACTTCCTCCTATTGAAATAAATACAGTAATCATAAAAGCATAAATAATTCATCTTTATTCAGGGAAATCTGTCACTAGAATGTAGTTGAGACACTGGGAAATTTTAAAATAAAAATTTCTATTTGAGACTTTGTCTTTATCCAAAACATTGTTTTATATCTCTTTGTAAGTGCTCTGCGTGGCTGCTTATGCTGATTAAGCTGTAACAGGAGAACATTCATATTTTCCTGTAGCATAGAAACAGAGTAGAATCTATATAAATGTAACATGCAAAAGATAGATGATAGAGTTAAAACATCAGAATGGAAATTCGTTTTCATTCATATAAACTAAATTCTGAAGCTCATGTAAAAGCTAAAAACTCTCTAATAGGAAAATAGTAAGTCCTTTATGATTAACAACTATGATGAGCTCTGCATCTTGGCTTGCTTGCTTGCTTGTCTAATTTGCCACCTACAGACGGCCTGCCATTGGACTTTCTCATAGTTCCTGACCCCATCTATTCTCTCACCCAACAAACCTACTTTATACTTTCTTTTTAGTTCTATTTAGACCATTTACCACCCTTCCTTGAAAGCATTATTAGCTCAGAATTTGTTACAGCAATTACTGTGAGATTTGTCTAAAGTGATTGTAATCTAATCTTGCCAAAGAACATTGAAAACTTCTAGCTTCCTAATTTCACTAATATTAATAGTATTGTGTGAGAACACGGTCTCATTGTGTGGTGGGCTTGATCAAATAAGGAATCACTGGGCAGGAAATACAGACACCTTGGATTGAGACAAAAAGGCTGAGAGGATCTCAGGAGTAGGAAACACGGTGAAGCCCAGCAGTGAGGTAGCTGGCATCCCAGACATTCATAGTAAATGGGTGCTAGAGTCCTGGAAAAGCCTGCAGGCAGCTTGGGGAGATGCAGAGATGCAGAGACAAGGACAGAAGAACACAGACATCCAACCCCAGAACTTGAAGTCCTTAATGTCCAGAATAGGATGCAGGGCTTGGAAACAAGATTTTCAATTCAAGAAAAAATAGGCTATTAAGAAGGGAATCAAGGCAAGTTTCATCCTGCAAGAGTTGTCAGCCACTACCAATAGAATAGTGTGGTTTCAGCCCAAGTTCAAATAGAGTTCATTTATCTAACCAAGAGAATGAAAATAAAAGGACCAATTAGAGTCTTCATATTAATCATGCCATTAATCAACCCTTTGCACACAAATGATTTTAAAATTGAATTTCTACTTCCAGTTTTTTTCCAGAGGTCAGGGTCAATGACTCATACTGTGAAGTCAAGGAACTATGTCCATTCTCATTCCAAGGGTAGCAAATTCATGGTGTCAGGCCATCCTTTGCCCCTCCTGGCTGTTGTTGATGCAGACACCCTCACTTCAGAGTAAGCTTACCAAATTGTTCAGGGGGAGCCACAGAACCTGACAAGACAGTGCCCCAGGTAGTCATGACCCAGATTGGGACTGGCCCCAGATGAAGCCCGTTTTCCCACATAGCACCTCTTTAGCTGCACAGCACTATCAGATGATTCCAAACGAGGACTCAAAGGTTCATTCCTCAAAGGCTTCATTATCCTTGCTCCTTACTGGTGAGTGATACTCACACAGGTGAAGACCCTGGCTCTAAGCATGAGTGTAGCTTGCTCATTTAGGGTTGTCTAATTCTGGATTTACCTCTCCTTTACCTTATCTTCTATTGCTATGACTCAAAGTTCACAGTTCTCTCTCTTTTCTACTGGGTGGGTGTTGTGCATTGAATTGTGATTTCCCAAAACAGTTATGTTAAAGTCCTAATCCCCTCAATCTTCAAATGTGGCCTTATTTGGAAATTGGATTTTCACAGAGATAATAAAATTAAAATGAGGTTTTTAGGGTGAGCCCTAATCCAATATGTCTTGTGTCCTCACAAAAAGGAGAAATTTGGTGGCAGAGCTATACATATACACAGACAGGATGTCATGTACAAATGAATTCAGAGGGGGCTGGCAGGCGGCATGGTGGTTTAGGGCACTGGGCTCCCACATGGCCGACCACGGTTCGAGTCCCAGACCTGGCTGCTTCCTTTCTCACTTTCTCTTCCCTTCTCGCTCTCTCTCCCTCTCTGGTCAAATTAAAATAAATAAATAAACAAATAAAGTTAAGTAAAATAATTTTTTTAAATGAACTCAAAGTACGAGGCAACATAGGTATAGCCTAGGAATGCCAAATATTCTCAGCAAGCACCAGACAGTAAGAGAGGGACAGGGAACTGATTTTTCCTCACAGCCCTCAGAGGAAACCAACCCTGCTGACACCTTGATTTGGGGTTTCTAGCATCCAAAACTGTGAGACGATAAATTTCTGTTATTTTTAAGTCACCCAATTTGTGGACTTCAAAAACCCTTGGGGACTCAAAGAGGAGGAGACCAAGGTTGGTGAGTAGCCCTGGCTGGAACTAACATTGAATCTTACTTGCTACTCCAAGACACAAAGAGACACTTCACCATAGCCAAAATGCATAAGGATAAGGCATCCACAGAGAGGGACTCCTACCTTGTGCCATTTCCTTACGACAAAGACAGTCTCAAAGTTCACACCCACGGCGTCTGCAGCAACTACTCGAGAAAATGTCCTCGTGCAGGCACAGGTTAAGCACAGCAGAGCTTAGTTAGAGATTTCTTAACTAGTTTCTGATCCAGCATCACCTTGTTAAACCAAATCACTGGTCCTAGCTCCAGATTCGGATTCAGTAGGTTTGGGATAGGCCCATAAGGTTTGAATTTCTTTATAATTCTAGGTGATTACAAGGCTGCTGGCCCTGAGACCTTATTTTGAGAACTCTGGTGTTTTGAATTAGTGTACCCACTATTAGACATCCTTCTTTATAGATGAGATGCACCCTGTAATGTTTTCATTATGTAATGAACGCACAGAAGATTTTCTTTAATTCCTGTGTCTGCACTCAGGGTAGACTGACATCCCTAATCCATTCCTTAAAAGAAGGAGACAAACTGAAGTGTCAGCACAC
Organism: Tupaia tana; assembly: GCA_026018925.1. NCBI lineage: Eukaryota > Metazoa > Chordata > Mammalia > Scandentia > Tupaiidae > Tupaia > Tupaia tana. The sequence goes on from JAKSZU010000007.1 coordinate 18,305,490, forward strand.
CTAAATGGCCATCTGGACCTCTTGCATTTGAGAGTTTAGTTAGTGAAGTTATTTTTGTGTGGGCTCAGCTATGTAAGACACTGTGCTGAACAGGCCAGGACCACATGAGAGGCCCAGATTTGAATTCCAGTCTGACCTAAAGGCCAAGGGCAGTGGCATGTGCCTATAATCCTAGAGATTCACAAGGCTGAGACCAGGTCAGGAGATCAAGGCTGGCCAGGCAACGTAGCAAGACTGGTCTAAAAAAGAAAAAAAAAAATGTTATTGTATGAAAATTAGAATATTTGTGTGGGAGCTATCTGGTGATACAGTGCTTGGTGCAACTGGATCCCACATGGCTGACTTCATGGTTCAAGTCCCAGACTCAGTTACTTGAAAAATAAGCTGGGCATGTGCCTGGACATACCCAAAATCCCGAGAGGAGAATGGGGGAGAAGGGATTGTGGCTTGTGAATGTGGATATCTCCCCTGGGGGTGCTTTTTCACTTCCCCCTCTCTCTATCTTTTTCTCCCTGGCAAGTGCTTGTCCTACAATAAAAAAGAATTTTTAAAAAATTCAAAGATTGCTTTAGAATAAAAAAAGAATATTCGGGTAGTATTTCCAAAGGCAAAAATAATTTAAGCATTGAATTTAAATTGAGTGGACATATAACATCCCAGCCTAATTTTGGAAATATTGTTCATCTAAATGAGGTCATCCTAGATAAAGTGTCATTTGTTACAGATGTGAATTTAAAAAAATTGATATTATTTTCTACTACAGTAGGCACTTATTATTATAGCCACTGATTATGTGTTGTAAGGATCACATCTACTTCTATGTTGGGCCCCTAACATTCTTCATCCACCTTCTCTACTTTCCACTTTGATATCATGGGAAAAAATCAACATTTGGGCAGAAGAGCCCAAGGTATGAGTTCTACCTCTGTCACCCACTAACTCAGGCAAATAGCCTAACTTTTCTGACAAGATATTTAAAATAACTATGACTGTCTTCCCTTATCACAAAATCTTAATAAGGATCAAATAAGATAAATCATATAAAATAGCAAAGCTCAATATGAATCATATATTAACTACATTTGAGGTTTTCATTAATTCAAAATCTCAACAGGACTTTACTGAGCTATGTAAGTCATATTTATCTCACACATACCTCATCTTATGCGAAGAAACCTATTACTCTTAGTAATTATTTTGTCTTACAGTCACCTACTTTTATATTTTCCTCAGATCTTTTCTTGTGTGCATGCAATATTACAAGCTACCAAGGAAGCGGTGTCTATTCTAATTTTAGACTACTCTTTAGAAAGAGTAAACGTTCGAATGCTCGTGAAACAAAAATAAATATAAAATTCCACATTTGACCTTACTTAGAATGAAGCAGAGACACAAAAAGTTTCAAATAGAAAAAGAAAAAAATTAAGATAAATAAAGGACCAAATATAATACCATTTTTCACAGCTCATTTTGATGTTCCATCTGCTCATTGTTGAAGTACTAAATGTGGCAGAAAGACCTGAGTAAGTAAGTACAAAAATGCTGGCATTTTCTTTCATAATGACTTTGAAAACATTAAAATAGGAGGCATAAATGCTATTAGTAGTTCAATGATATGATTTTAGCACATATACTGAGAAAGCAGATGAAATATATGTTTAAACAATTCTGTAATTACAATGGGGAAGTTGTTGGGGAGAGAAGGGGGACGCCCTTTTTAAAACTGCTCCAGGATCACGTTAGAGCTTCCTCTAGACTTGAATGGATTTTTTGAGGAGCTCTCAGCAGCTAGGATTGTGATAAAGGATTTCTACCTGTGGCCTTGAACATCAGCACAGTGGAGTAATGCTTTCTGTGAACCATTTATCCCATAGTTCGGGGGAAATGGGACCTCCTGGAGTGGCCAATGTCAGGAACATTGCTTCTCCTGGCTAGACCTTCTCCCCAGATTTCTAGAAATTAGCCATTTTCTTCTTTTATTACTTTATAGTAACCAGCCTTCTACGGACAGCTTTAATGAGCTCACAACCTAAAATATTCAACATTTTCCTGATCCACAAGTATTTGTAACAGCCAGACCTCAAGAAACATAGTACTATTGAGAGACAGCTCAAAGATGAATAATGTTGTGTACTGAGAAAAAGTAAGCACTGGACTAAGACAATTGAATGATGCTATGGTAATATTTTGGTAAATTCATCAGTACATTTTATTTCCAGACAGAAAAGGGTTATATGTATTTCAAAATCAACTTTAAAATCTGAAAAATCAATGGCCAATTACTGCTTAATTTCTCTTTAGTTTCTTTTGCCTATTACATGTTTTAATAATTGTCCTAGTTTACTGCTTGAGAGTCCCAGTATATTTTAATGTTAAAATATAGGCAACAGTACTTGTTTATAGGAATCAACAATACCCTTTATATCTCTTCCTAGTTATTAACTCTGTAACAATAGGTTTTGGTCATTTCTTATTTTCTGTAATCTCTAGGTCACTCAGTCCTGATTGTCACCTCCAGGAGTAAAAATAATAGTATAACTTAATAGCTCATTAACTTTGTTAGTCTCCATTAAAAATATGTAAATATAAGATATGCTTTCTTTTTAAAGGTAATTTGTTCATTTATTGAACAAATATTTATTAAATAGCTATTATACATCAAGTGCTATGTCCAGGTCTTGGAGATACACCAATGAAAAAACATGAAGTTCTTGGCTATGTGATCATATACACATACTCTAGTTAGGTAGAGAGTAAACAAATGCATGTGTGCATGTGTTTGTGTATAGCTATGAAAATAATTCATCAAGGTAATAAGATAGGAAGTGAATATGACGGTGTATTAGCAGGCTGTGTAGGAGTCTCTGGGAAAGTGACATTTGAAGAACGATTTGGCGGAATTGAGGTAAGAGCCATAGATATTCAGGAAATTTTCTCCCAGGAGGAAGAGGGAAGAGGTAGAAGAAGGGATAGCAAGCAAAATGCATTGTCACAGGAAAATGCTTGGCATGTTCAAGGCACAGCAAGGAGGCTGACAAAGTTGGAACATGGTGAGCCAAAGAGAGAATGGTGGGAAATGAGATGAAAGAGATCCAGTGGCCAGATCCTAAGACAGACTTTGGGGATGGGAAGAACCCAGTGAAACGGGAAGCCATCATGCTCATAGTTGAGAGCAGGAGAATGCGGTTGGCGCGATAAACGCTGTTGGGGACAGGAGCCCTGTGGCCGCTGTGTTGAGAAGGAAACTGTTGGTAGAGTAGACTGGCCAGGCAGGTAGGCATAGAGGTAGCCATAAGGGAAAGCTGGCAAAAAGGGGTTTACTTAAACCCACCTAATTGAGTCCTGCTCTTTGAAAACTTGCATCTCCCTCCCCCCAATCTATCCTTCTAGGCCAAACCATTACAGACTTCCCCCACAAGACGCACAGAAGAACAATTAGAGTCAAAGTCCAGAGCCTGGTAATGTCTTTACCCTGGGATCTATAGGAAAACCCACCTGAGCGCAATGGAAACTATGAGATAAGCCCAAAATACACAGCCCCAAATACAAAAGAATAGTACCAGAAAAAATTACTGGCACTAGAGAACCAAAACTGCATGCCACCAACCTAAATAATATAAAATCTTTGTGACTATTAACCAATACTTCCTGATACAAATCCTTATAAAGCTTAAGGTTTTTGCCACATAGACAGCCACCCATCCAAGAGCTCCCCTTTAAGCTTTAAGAGACCCAGCAGCTCAGCTCTCACTGAGTTATTTGCTCACAAGCAACAGTTTACAGCAGAAACTTAATGATTAATCTAGGCAGCATGACTTATAACAAAGGCTTTTTTGCTGGTCCCACCACATTCCAGGAAGAAGGAAATGGTCTTTATGGCCCAAAGCTTTGTGGGGCAACTCATTCAGGACCTGCTCTCTGCTTGAGAGCTCTGTTCTTCCTTCCCTCTTAATAAACTCCACTTACCTACCTACGTCCATGTCTCTAATTCTTCAGAAGCTGTGGACGAGACTCTGTGTCCCACTGCGGAGGCTGGGCCTAATCATCCCTGCACCTCTGAATCCCTCCATCACAGGAACAGTGAAAAGTCAAAGCTGCAACACCTGTGTGGGGATTGATGCCATGGACTAAGAGTGAGGTGGGGAGAGGAGTAGTGAAGACATCAGGAAGGATGAGTCTCCAGTGTTGGCAATGGACTAGGCATGGGATGTGAGAGGAAGTGAGGAATCAGAGACTCCAAGAGTTTGGGCCTAAGCCATCTGGTGAATGATGAGACGATCTGGTTTATTGTTCTATCTTTTCTCTCTGCCTTCAAGCAATAGAATAGACCACCCTTTTCAATAAACTAGGAATTAATCTGAACTGTGAAATTTAGATATATAAAAAACTCTTTTTCCAATTCGTCATTTTCACCCCAATCATTTTCTTCTACACAGCTCAAATTTCATTACTCTTCCTCATTACTTTCTCCCAAAGTCTGCAATCTATCATTCAGAGACTATCTGGGTCAACTTGTTTCGTTGCTGCATTTATCTAAAATGCAAACACACACTTAAGAGGTTTGGCGGGCTATTAATCATACATATTCTTTGTAAATTGATTTAACAAATTGTTTTCCTCCTAACATCAATCTAAGAAGGTGTTGAAAGGGAGAGTGATCCCCAGGTATAAACTAAAAGAAATATTTGGGAACAGATGGTACTTTAGTAATGAGCAGTTTGAAGTATGAAATGTGAGGTGAAATGAAATGTGAGGCTTTGGAAAGTTGGAAAGCAGCCTAAGACTTTCCACATGAGCTTGGAAAGGCAGGGATATAAAAAATATACATAGGACCAGCAGAGGGCATGGTGGCTAAGGTGCTAGACTCCTGCATGGCTGACCACAGTTCAAGTCTTGGAACTGGCAGTTTGCTTTTTGCTTTCTCTCTGTCTCTCTAGTGAGTGCACGTGCCCTATAACAAATTAAAATAATTACAGTAATAATAAATCAAATTAAATAAATAATTCTTTAAGAAAAAAGAAAAGAAGCATGCAATCAAAATGCTCATCAATGTTACCAGGAAAAAATATATCTGCTCATAATATAATAAAACAATTATAACAATATACTGTAATAAAAGTTATGTAAAAAGATAAATAAAATATATCTGTTCCATAGCAACAAACATTACTATAAGTTCAATATATTTTGCAAATATTTATCTTTTGTATTAGTTAATAAAAAGCTTGTTATTTTTCATTGCAAGTGCCTCAGTGAAAAGCCTTTAGCATTTTTATATAATAAAGTCAGCAAATGCTGAAAATTTAAGGAGATAAAGAAACACAATTAAGAGACCATTATTGTGGCAATATTTTCCAAATCAAAAGTAGAGCCGGTCTAATAGATTTGCAATTTAGAGAACAGTTAGAGAAAATTTTGAACTGCCCATGAAAACCAAGTCCTCTAGTTGCCCTCCATAAGACCTACAAAACTATAACAGTTCATTGCTCCCTTGAAAGTGCTAAACTGAACCTTCTCAAAGTTACATTTTCTCAGCAAATCTAATACTTCATAAATATCAACCTACACTTACCATCAAAAGTACATTTCTAGGACTACTAAACCAGGATTTTCCTTTCATTGACTCTCTTCTCTGTCTTAATAATAGGCACTGTCATATGGGTTTAGCTGGGAGTATATTTCAGCACAAAGTTAGAAACTGCTTTCTTGCATCATATCTAGCCCTTACTGAATGCCTCTATGGAATGATGATTTTAATATTCTATGAGACCAACATAAAGCTGAAAAGACATTGTCCTTAAACTCATAGCATTTAAATTTAACTTGCACACTGACTAGAAGTAAAGTAAGTAGGAAGACCAAGAGGGATGCTGTCTGACTAGTTTATCTTTTACATGTATCCAGTACCACCTACCCCCTTGCATCCTCCGTGTTCACACACACACACACACACTCACTCTTTGAGGTCTGGGAATTTTAAGTCTGCCAGCTTTTCTCTATGCCCTATAGTCAAAATCCCTCTAAGAAAAAGAAAAGAAAGGATAGGTCAGGAGTTCTCTTTCTGTAGTATACAAACCAGGACCTTTCTATGCGGGTCCAGTTGCATGACCTCTGTGCCACTTTCTGGCCCCAAGACTGATATTCTTGTAAGGAGAAGAAACACACGACCTCTCCATTTCTCTCTGTCCACCACGTGAGGCTACAGTGAGAAAGCAGCATTCTATAAGCCAGGAAGAGCGATCTCACTGGAAACCATTCCTGACAGCCCCTTGGCCTTGGACTTTAGCCTAGAACTGTGAGAAAATGAATTTCTGTTGTTTAAGCCACACAGCCTGTGGTATTCTGTTAGGGCAGCCTGAGCAGAGTAATATGCAGGATTTTTTTCTCACACTGTATCCATCAGACTCTCCTGGATGAACCACAAGCAGTTAAGCATTCTCCGACCATTAATGCAGTAACATACCTAATACAAAATTGACTATCATTAATTGCCTATGCAATGTTCTTTCAGGCCTTCTTATCGCCAATGCATTAAAATGCACGACTCTTTTACAGCAGTATGAGGTTTAACACTGTAATTACCTCACACAGTAGTGCTATTAATCATGTCATCCATAAAATTAAAATGTCGACCCAACCTTCCTTCTTAGCTGTAGAAAACTGTTAAATATGTTATCAAGCTTTACAGCATGGACTATTAATGTTTCTTGCACAAAACATTGTAAATACTTAATAAATCATAGTTATTGTTAATCAAATTAGTCTACTTTATCCTTCATATATGGGTGCTGCTAGACCTAATTCCACGACCGAGGGTCGCATATTTTAATAAAGAAACCTTTATCTAAAATGATTTAAACAAAAGAAATGATCAAGGCTGAGAATCTTAGGAGTTGGCTAAGTCTGAAGACAGAATAAATATTTGGGAGCAAGTAAGATTTTCTTCTCTTTTCTTTCTTTTTTTGTTTCTATTAATATTACAAAAAAGAAACAAGTGTTTAGTTTACCCTCAGAGAATAAGAACGGATTTGGAGGGAAGGCTGTGAAAAGTTACATTTAGGGGTTTTGTTTTCTGTGAGACTTACAAGTGGAAATGTCTAGTAGGACATCGCCAGTAGATCTGGAGGGAGAACTTAGAACTTCAAGAGAAAGCCCAGGAAGGCAATGCTGTCCTGAACTACTAACATAAATGTAAGCTAATTAGGATGGTCTCAGAGAATGTGTAGACTGAGAAGTGAAGAAGGGGACTGCAGAATCCTGAAACACACCCATTAATAACAGAGTGGTACCCATGTAGAGGCATGAGAAGCTTCTAGATGAGAGAGCTCAGAGAGGCAAGGAAGGCCAAGGAGAACTGAATCCTTCAAGAAAAGAGCAGTCCATGATATTAGACATTGCCAAGAGCACAAGTAAGGGGATATGGGAGCACGTCTACTGAATTTTTTATCCAGTAGGTAATTATAGACTTTGGTGGAGCAGTTTCAGGAAACTGACAACAGAAGTTTTCTGCATTTGCTGGAGTCTTCCTAATTTTCCTGAACTCATGCACAATTTACAATCCATATTACACAAATTTGCACTGCCTTATAGCAACAGCTGTAATATTCAGATTCTTTTATTCATCTCATAATTATTTTGTAAGTATTGGTCTTTTCCTCCTAAGTGGATATTACCCGCTTTATCACAGAAAATGTTTGTATGTTTCATGCTCAGCACAATAATAACTGATAAAGGAAGTCTTGTTAATAGAGTAATCGATCAGATTTTCACTGGAAATGTTCAGTTGTAAGAGTGGGTAATGGAAAGAGCTAAGAACCATTCTCTCTAATTTCCCTGACATTCCCTGTGAGTAATGATTGGCACTAAAAATGGTACTTCTCATTAACAGGTACCCTGTGAGCTCCAGGCCAGCCCCTCTTATAGGTCAAGATATGAGGCATAAACTCTAGTGCTCCTTTTCTTGGGCCCTAGACCTCAGGCTTAGAGAGAGCCTGCTGTGGGCCATACAGTTAGCCTAGAAATAAGGTTGACCTGATCCTTTCATAGGGATAGTCTTAATACTCAAGCAATTCCCTGCACTGAAGGGTACACAATAGGATTCCCCAGGACCCTGAGAGCTGATAGAGTCATCTTTTCTTCTTCATACGCCATAGTTTCCTAAAATTAAAAATAGCTCCTGCATTAACTTGGAATTGCCCCCATGACTGATGGATCAGAACAGCAAAGAAAGACAGAACAGAGATTGCCTGAAGCTATCTTTCAATGACTTTGCCCCTGAGAACTGCTTAGAGAGGTAAGGAGACCCCTGAACAAAAAGAGTCTCTTTTGCAGCCTTAGGAATGATTTCCATAGGACCAGGCTGTATTGGGGAATCAAGACATGAATGATTCCCCAGCAACATGTGGTCTCTAATAGACCCACAGAATCCCCCACAGAGTCTGTTTTCACTGCCAGGAGAAAGTCTACTCCAGTCAAGATTTCAGTCCATTGTTTTTCTTCTCTCCTCGGACATCTCAGGTGTCCTCATTAGGAAAGGGTATTATTAAAAACAGATGAAGCCAACCACATCACTTTTCCACAAGAGAAAGGCTTGTAGAAGTCTTGACCCCCAAGTGGGGTGGTGAAAAGTTTTACATGGGTGTATTGATTACTTAACTCATACTAATCTGAGGAAACCAGCATGCCCAAAGATATTTTTATTATTTGAAATGACAGCTAAGCAGTAGGGCCTTTGTTGAATTTTATTCAAGGGCAAGGGAAGAAACTGCACAGAGTTTGTTTGCAGCTGCAATAATGAGGGGGGAAATTTTCTTTTTGCTTCATGCATCAAGTTTTGCTTGTTTGATATAGTGGTTGTAGCAAAAGTGACTTATACAAGAAGTTAGAAAACCCTCTTAAGATTCAAAACAAATAAAAGTAGAAAGAGTAATGATAGACAGCAGAAGTTGTACAGGGAGAGGGGAAATGAAGAAAATTACTAACAGACCCAATAACACATGTAAACAATTGTAATGGTTATGGAATGGCGGACAATGCTAGGGTAAAAATGTCATTGACAGTACAATATATACTTTCAATGAGAAAAAGAAAAAATGAGTGGAACTAATATTGAATGTGCATGACATAATATAATGTTCAATGTCAAATAAGATGAATATGGCTATATCCTTGATTTAATTATTGTGCATTGTATGCATGCTTTGAAAAATCACAGCATATCTCACAAAGATGTACAACAATTATATGTAAACCAGAAATCACTTGTTATAAGTAATTAATCAAATGACTAAGTGAAGCGTGCTATTTAGAAGTTAAAGAAAAAACACATTAGCATCAACATCATATATATTATTCATTTATTTATTTATGTAAAATGGCTCCTTTGCTAGAAACATACAAGTCATAATTCATAACATGTTGTAATACAATTGGTTCACATTTCAAAAGCTTCCTTTCACCAATTCATATTAAAAAGTATCATCTCATCTAGTTAAATTCAACAGCTAGAGCTCATTTTTATGTCTTCCAAATTTTCAAGCTAAATATTGGTGTTATACCTAATCCAAACTTATACTTAGGGGTGGCTAATTGCCTAGTGGTTCTGTGCACTTCTTTACAAACTAAATTGTCCTTTTAGGAATTTCTTATCGCTTCCAGATGGGGACACTTTGGCCCTGATCAGGAGAAGTTTCTTGCTATCGTCTGAGGCTAACTTTTACCAATGCCCCATTAATTTGAAGTCCTGAACATAAGAAAAACTCTCTACCGACACTTAATATTGTACAATAGAGCCCACCAAAAGTGGTGCTAGGTGGGAGGGTGCCACCACACAGTGACTGAGGCGTCCTGAGAGATCTGAGTTCAGTTCCCCATCCAGCCTCAACAGGCCAGGCATAGTGGTGCACACCTGTGTCCCTGGCCCACTGAGAGGCTGGGGCAGGACTACAATGTCACAAGACCCTTCAAGAATCTCTCTCTCTCTTTAAAAAAAGAAAAAGTATCTTACTATACAATTTAAGGCTAGTCAAGAGATATGTAAAAATCAGGATGCAAGCATACGCCAGCTCTTTTTTTATGTTTTAGCCGTTAGTTAGAATTAATTTGAGGGGGAGAAAGATATGAATTTCTACTGTATTTGAGGTGATGTAAAATGAAACATCCTTTAATGACTTTTGACTAGCAAAAATGCTATTAAGTCAAGAGCCAGGCTTAAAAGGATGGAATATTTCCAACTTCCTCATTTACTCTGTTAAGAAAAAAAAATCCGACATACTGAAATAAGGCAAATGAAGGGCATTAGGTCTTTTAATATTACACTGGCATTGTTAAGCAGGCACAACCAGAAGTCATTTATCTATATAAGTATACCATTGTTCAGTGCATGGGTTGCTATAGATCAGAAATGTACACTCTGGGACCAGCAGTTGGTATAATGGCTATGTTGCTGGACTCCCATGTAGCCGACTGTGGTTCGAGTTCCAGATCTGGTGGCTTAAACTTGTGCTGGGTGCATGGGCATGCATGCCCAAGATCCTGAGAGGAGAATCGAGGAGAAGGGATTGTGGCGTGGCCATCCCCCCGGGGGTGATTTCTCACTTTCTGTCTCTCTGTCTCGTTCTGTCTTTCTGGCTAGTGCACATGCCCTATATAGCAAAATCCTCTCAAAAAGAAAAGAAAAGTACGCTTTTGAAGTTACATATATATTTATAATATTGTGTCCATTAGAAATTTTCTGTCCAATAGAAAGCCCTAAACACTGTGCTTACACTGCCTTCAAGACATCAGCATCTAACCCAGCAAACTTCTCTTAAGTTTTCTCAAGTCAAATGCCTGTAAAGAGCCAGTTCTTCAAATGCTTTTAACATTTTTGTCATTATTGTTATTCTAATGACTCTCTTTTT